>LPNX010113382.1:196280-248451 GCA_001517045.1 Pseudotsuga menziesii
CGACTCACAGCCAGCTAACAAGCCCTCACGGTCTCACCACACCGGCCAGCACACAATCGGTCCAGGATTGTTGATGTTCACAGGTCGAGGAGAAGCAATGCGGCCGGTTCAACGAGGAGGTAAAATAAACAGGTAAATAACTTATGTCTAGGTTAAAAACTTAAAAAAGTTTTAGTTTTATTTTTAAATAAAAATAAAAATTTCATTTTTTTATTATTTTTTTGTATTTTTGAATTTTTTATTAAAAAAAAGTCAAATTTCGAGGGGGGGCGTGTGGGAGCCCCCCATGTTCGGGGGGGGGCGTGTAGAAGCCCCCCCATCTTTCACCTGCGTTTCACCGCGTTTCATCAAAAAGGGGGCGCCGGGAAACGTTTCACATGAAGCCCCCCAGCCCCCGGGGCGTGGGAAATGCGGGGGGCGAGCCCCCGACCCTGGGAGGCGCGTCCCCGTGGAACACTGTAGATAACCAATTTAAACATAAAAGGCTACCCTACTGTGCTAGATTCATAGCCCTCATGAGCTAACATTGATCAAACATTAATTAAAATAAAGAGCAGGTTGAGAACAATATCACCTCGCAAGATGAAAACCACATGCAAATAACCCACACATATACCTCCAATGTCACTTTATTCCTTTATCAAATCTCAGTTACAATCTTGGCAGAGTTCTCTTGCAATTTCTCCATATATAAATGGGAAGAAGAGACTCTTATTTATACAAAAAAAAGAAAGATAGGGCTTAAAACCCTAAATTAGGACTCGACATCAGAGAGGCACACTACGGTTGAATGGGCCTCTTATTTATACAAAGAGACTCTTGATTGAATGAGCTCGACAATATGATTCGAAGTTAACACTGAGCTTCTAACTGAACAGAGACTGAGTTGGAGTTAAGAGGGGGGGGGTGAGGTGGCTCATCCTCCCTCGTAATGATCACCCAGCCAATAAGAGACCAATACTTAACCAAATCACACTGCCAGCTGAAAGAGGGCGCAATCTCTGATGGAGAGTTTAACTGCAGCACACCAAAACTGATTGATACTGATTGGAATTATCATGAATGCCCTGTGTCAAGCTAATTAGCTCTTTATTTTATTCAATTTGGCCTTTTTTGGAGATATTTTGATTTTCTCCAATTTATTATTTTTTATTATTTTAATTAATATTTCTCATTTTTTTGGTTTTTTGAGAAAATATTAATTTCAAGGCTAAATAAGAGTCCGGAACTTAGGATAAGTGTGTCTAGGGGTTAAATGAGTGTTTTGGCTTAGAAAATAAGTGTTCATTTGCCAAAAACCCACCCTGAACCACTTAATTATTACAAATTGAAAAATGGTTTAATTAATTGAAAATTTTAATTAATTCTCTATAGTCAAAAATTAAAAAATTAAAAAACTCAACACCGTTGGTAAATTTTTTTTTTTGACAAATTTTTAAAGCATCCCGGGGCTTAGAAAATGACCATAGAACATACCAATAGTGCCTAGTAGGTTCATATTTACTAGGTGGACTCTAATAACCCCCCCAAGGCCCAAAATTCAAAATCGGGCATTCCAGCTTTAGAGGAAGCGAAAGAAAACCTCATTGATTATACTCGGCTATAGACGAAGCATAATGGACAAGGAAAAAACTCCTTGGAATACCTTAGTTGAAATTTTATGTCCTAGGGAACCGAGCCACTCAAAACCCCTACTAGCACACTTTATTACAAAAACCCCATGGGGCATGGTCATTTCAACATAAAAATAAATATGATTAGCCAAAATTGGCTAGGCAAAACATTCTAAACTTATGCTGCACTGAATATGAACATTGGCCATGTTCATCAAGTGGCGGCTCAACAGGAGGTTCAACTATGGTACAAAAAAGTTGGTAACAACACCCATAGCAATGTATTCCTTCCCCTTTCAAACCAATGTTATCAGAACCGGACCGGTGGATGAACCGGCCCACCCCTAGAACCGGAACCGAACCGGAACCGGACAAAAACCGGAAAAAAACTGGAGCGAAAAACCGGTTAAGCAAAAATACATTAAATATTCACATTTTCAATAAATATATGTATATATTCATGTGCATCCATGTCAATTCAAACAATTATACACAAATATGCAAAGTTTCTCATGTATATAGCAAGTAAGAGTGTAGAAAACAACAATAGCACCATAAATTGGAGGAACATAGATATTAATTAGATCTATGACCTGGCTGCTTTCCTTATGCTCCAACACTGAGAATGAAGTGTTGTGTTTCTTCATGATGTTTTTAATCAAAACGGATAGGGGACCAAGCAGTACAAAGCCCACTAGATGCTCTAGCACTTACTGCAATCATTTGACTATTCCTCCAAAATTTACTACTGTTTTTTTTTTCATTTCTTTTTCACTTAGTTTTATCTCTTGGATACAAAGGATAGAGGGATTTTCCATTCTAATCAGGTCTTTTAATGCCTGTATTTTCCTCTTATTCCCTAAAAAGGATTTACCTGCATAGTAAATGAGCATGGGATTCTCCATTTTCCAACAGGACGCCGAGAAGAAATATTTCAACAGTAATTCTCTAGTACGTAGGTAAACTATTTCTTGGGGGAAGGGGTTCACATGTCAAAGAGCTGAGTAAGTGCCTTAGACAAAACACACTTAGTATCTCATAAACTAAAACTCTCTGCCCAGATTAAACCCTTAATAACTTATACGCTGAAGGAACTGGATTGTATTAAAGAAAATAACACACACCAATTTCTTCGCAAGAGCAGAAACCCTTAAAAGTTTGAGGCATGAAGCCATTGACAATAAAACCAATCCAAATGAATTGTTAAGTGGTAAACAGAGGTAGCCATTCAGCCCTGGCTGAGTCAGGTTTCAAAGCACGAAACCACCTCTACAAAATCCTAAAACCCTTGTTTGGACAGACCTCCAAATATGACTGGGTGAGACAAAAATCTCCATAGTCAAGTATTTTAAACCAAGAAAACCATCAATAACATTCATTTCCTCTTCATACTTTGAAACACCTGTCGACATATCCGAGCTAACAAACAGGTGTGTTGTAGAAATTCATTAAACGAGAGCTGGTTAGCAGTTAATACTTCCAGATGTATAGTTAATAGTATGTAACATCAATTACCTCGGTGAAAGAGCTGCAAATTGAATGAAAAAAACTGAATTACATTACAACAAAACTGCAGTTTTGGCTTCAGAGCTTCACGTCGGAACCGGCCGGTTCAGGGTTAAAACCGCTGGTTTGGTGCAAGTGGATCGGTTCAGCAAGAAACCGGGCGGTTCAGGGTTAAAACCGGGCGGTTCAGAGCAAAACCGACGAAAAACGGTTCAGACATGCCATTCGAGCCGGTGTTTTGTGTAAACCGGTCCAACCGGCCAGTTTTTTCAAAACCGGTCCGGTTCCGATAACATTGTTTCAAACTGCCATTTCTAGCTACGTATGATCCTCTTAAAGGACCACATTGTGGAGATCCTCCTCAAAGAAAATGCATGCCTTGTTAAGTTAAAGTTGAGCATTTTGCAACTCTTTTTTCCTCTTGCATGCACCATGCGTTATACAATAACCTCCCACCAACGAAGCCAACCCTGAGTCCCCACTGGTCCAAGGGAAAGGTTCCAATTCCTCTACACAAAGGTACATAAACATGTCGAGTCTAGATGAGACATTCAACTTACAAAAAGTTAAGGGCATCTAGTCAAGCATGTTACCCATTGATATCAAAATTTAAATAGGGAAGTGATTCAAGCTCATAAAATCCATCAAAACATCCATTGGGTGAAGCTTTCCTAAAAATGAGACGTCCTCCTTAGGGCCATAGACACGATTCAATATAGCTTGAACCTTGTCTCAACCCTGCTTGTAGTTGGTCCAAGTGAACCATCCACCATATGCAACTCCCTATTGTTTTCAATTAGGGTTGAAGGCCTTAAGAGCAGCCCTGCACTAAGACTAGGAGTGCTTCTCAGCACCACTAATCACATTACGTGCAACACCTCCGTGATCACCCTCCCACTCTATCATGTTAAAGTCTCCCCTAACAATCCAATTTGCAATTGGTGGTGAATAAGCCAACCGATCCCAAAGTTGTCTGTGCTTTGAAGTGAGGTTGGGAGCATAGATGACACAAAGCCCTATCAAGCAATCCTGAACCTTTAGTGTCACTCAAACACAACAACCCTCAAGATCCAAAATTCACCACAAAACTTTGCAAATAGGAAGAAACACAAATCACCATTCCCCACTCTCTTGACAATGATCTGTAGCCTAGAAGGGGCCATTTTAGCAATGGTTCATTCGATTCCAAAGCTCAAAACCAACCAATTTGACCACAAGAAAATCATATCTAGTTTATATTTTTGTAAAACATGTACAATTTTCCTATGATTGAGAATCACCATCCTTCTCACATTCCAACACAATAGGGAGAGCTTCATTTTGACGAAAGATGAATTCCTAAACTACTATATGGTTATCCATCATAAACCCCTCTAAAGTGGGGGTACATCTATCTGGAAAATGAGCCATCACATCCTTGTAGGATTTCACACATGCCTTAGGGCTCAGATCCCATCTTGACTTGTCCAAATGGGCACGGGGAGAAACCTGCTTGTGGTTGTTGGAGTTCATTTTCCAATTTACTTCCACCTCCATGTTGTTTTGCACATGAGAACCAATTCACCCAGGCTCACAAGGTTAGGATTTTGACTCTATCGAGAGTGCCCAACCTCTAAAGAAGAACTGTTAACCTTAATCACCACTAGGGTTTTTTGATGAACCCAAAACTGAACCACCAGGAGAAGTGCCTATTGGTCTTGATTCCTGAACTAACTAGCACCTACTCACTAAGTAACCACTTCCCCCAAAACTTGAGAAAGCAGGGAGGTGGGGTGTGGTTGCATCCCCTAGCTTGCAACCTCACTTGGCTTAGGTCTATAACAAGGACAATCTTTTTTGATAAGATGATCCTATGATTGACATGAAAAGCATGCATTCAATAAATTGAGGTGTCACACCTTTTGTTGTTGAACCCATCAATAATACACATAGAAATGAAAGGTGGAAACTTTTGCTTTAGGTCCACCTCCACACACCTCTGTAGATTTGCATAGAAGGAATTACGTCGACCACCTAGAATAAGAACCTTACCAAAGTTGCAGGCAAACAAATCAACAAAAGAGCACATGTGTGTTGGCAAGGCCAAAATTCCAACCAAAGTAGGTAGGGAGCTTGACTACAATTGTCTGGGTTGAAACCCCCACTCTAGGACAAAACATATAAAAGAGATATATTAATATTCCATTTACCAAATTACAACACAAGTCTTGTTGCAACATCAAAATTAAACAATAAGCAAACATACTTTGACCCCAATCCCTAATAAAAATTTAGGGGGATCCCCTTGGCCTTGTAGTTTACCAATGGTTAAAAGCTTCCTCATTCGACATTCTACGCAAAAAAAACAAGATCACTCCTTGTGTTTCTAGGTGTATGTGCCCTCAAAGTATTCCTTGTTGTTAGCAAGAAAAAAGTTAAAATAATCTAAATCCAAGGTCAATGTGTTAACATTATTCATTGAATGTTGCAAGGGGAGCTCAATTGATCACTGGCTATACCATAGGGGAACTAGGGTTTTTTGATGAACCCAAACCTGAACCACTACGAGAAGTGCCTATTGGCTTTGGACCAATTGGCACAGAGCGACCACTCCCCTCAACATCCTTTCCCAAAGCCATTGAAGTACCACCTATCCCTAAACCTTGAGAAGTAGGGGGGTTGGGTGTAGTTTAACACCCCTCCCTCACAACCTCACCTGGCTTAGGTTTATGATGAGAAAAATCTTTGTTAAGAGTTAAGATTGACATGCAAAATGAACATTAGGTAGATTGAGGTACCGCACCTTTTATTGTTGAACTCTATCAATAATGCACATAGAAATGATAGGTGGAAGCTTTTGCTTTAGGTCCACCACCACACACACTCATGGATATGCATGGAAGGAATTACATCGACCATCTAGAATGAGAACCTTTCCAAACCTGCAGGCAACTAAATCAACAAAAGGGTGCATGCTTGTTGGGAAGGCTGAAAACTCCAACCAAAGTAGGTAGTGATCCTGATCCTGATCATTTGGGTTGAAATATGCCCTCCATAATTGAACATATGCAAGAGATATAATGATGTTCATTGTACCAAATTGAAGTAGAAGTTGTGCCGCGACATCAAAATTAAACAATAAGCATACATACTTTGACCCCAAGCTCCAATAAGAATTTAGGGGGATCCCCTTGGTCTCCTAGTTTAGGATACACAAATGGTTTAATCTCCCTCATTTGGAATTTTGTGCAAAACAATGTTATCAAAACCCAACCGGTTTGGAAAAAAAACCCCGGTTGGACCGGTTTACAAGCTTCACCGAGTCAAATCATGCACTCAAACTGTTTTTGGCCGGTTCCATACGAAATTGGTCGGTTTCAAGGATAAACCGACCGGTTCCGTACAAAACCGCCCGGTTTTCTCCAAACCGTTCGGTTCAGTACAAAACTGGTCGGTTCTGTACAAAAACAGCTAATTTCAAATTCTTTCAATAAAATAAAAAATAGGGTCCATGTGTGAGCTGTTTAATTGACCCACGACCCTTCTAATGTTATAAAAGGAGGCTCCCACCCTCCATATCAATCACATTTAATTGTGGATGGACTTGGGCCCTCTTCCACAGCAAGAGGATGTGAACATTGATGTTGCAGTTAGAAAAGTGCCTTTAGGCCTAGGGGAGTCAAGCCATGCTCTTGTTGAGGATGTAGATGATGACTCTAAGTCTGAGCATGAGGACTCAGATAATTATGATATATGATTAGAATCATTAGATTGTAGATTCTAGAGTCTAGACTGTAGTCATATGCTTATATTTTTACTTTAGAGGCCATTTATAACCTCTTTGTTGATGTACTTTTCTTTATTTATGTATTTGCAATCAATGTTTCTTCGGTTTTATATGCTCTTACTTGCTATATACATGAGAAACTTGACATATTTGTTTATAATGGTTTGAATTCACATGGATGCACATGGATATATATGTACTTTTTGAAAATATGAATGTTTTATGTATGTTTGCTCAACCGGTTTTTTGATCCGGTTTGTTTCCCGGTTTTTGTTTGGTTTCGGTTCTTAGGGTCGACCGGTTTGACCACCGGTTCGGTTTTGATAACATTAGTGCAAAAAAACAAGATCACTCCTCGTGTTTCAAGGTGTATGCACCCCTCAAAGTATTCCTTGTTGCTAGCAAGAAAAATTTAAAATCATATGGTTCCAAGGTCGTCCTATTAACATTATTCATTGAATGCTATAAGGGGAGCTTCATGCTAGGATCCTCCCCCTGTTGCTTCATACTAGACTGCATAGGCTTCGTCTAAACATCGTCCTTCTTCTCTTCCATCACAATATTTGTACGCTTGAACTCCATACTAGACTGCATAGGCTTCGTCTAAACATCGTCCTTCTTCTCTTCCATCACAATATTTGTACCCTTGAACTCCAAGGAGGATTAGCTGGGAGGTGAAACAACCCCTACATCCTTCAGGTGAGGGGTAACTCCTTCAATGCATAGCGACTCACCCGCATTAGTTTGTATGCCCCTCATGTCCTCATTTATATGGCCATTCTGCTACCTAGTTTCCATACCATCCTGCTGCCCCTGCTCACCTACGCATGCTCATATGCCTTGGGTGTCTTTACTCCCTAAGCCCCGTACTCTTTTTGCCTCACACACTCTCTTCCGCATTGTGGTATTGCATACAAGGACTTGAGTATGTGCAAGGTGATAACAATTACAGAACAACCAAATATAATGTGCAACAATGAACAAGAAAAGGAATGACAATAGCCTCTTAGTATGCAGAAATGACATCAACAATATCCAATAAATGATCAATGATTACAACAAGAAGCAAGGAGGGTTACACCTCAGCCTTATCTCTTCAAAGATTACACCAGCAGTTTGTAAGAGGAATTCCAACCATCAAATAACCAATGAAAAGTAGAAAAAGATGAAAAACCTCAACTTGAACTTGTCCTTCTTACAATTTTCCCTAAGATATTTAACTAAATGCTTGGAGGGGAATTCCTTATCTTCCAACTATTCCTTACAAATGAATTCCTCTCCTCTATTTATGCCTTTCAAATCAAGCCCTAATCAATAAAATAATATTAAAAGAGTTAGAAAACCTAGAACTAGAGTGCTCCTCTTAGCGTAGCTTTAAGGGTTTGATTTAGTCACAAATTGACGCATGCCAACTTTTCCTCAAGGCCACTCCAAATATGTAAACAATATGCCTCAAATAATGCATATGCCCAAAAAGACTCTTTAGAATGCTTCTTAAATAGGTTGCCCCTTATTAAGAGGGTAGATTTGTGATCAAGCAACAAAGTAGGTCATTGTTATCATCCTTGAAGTGAAATGTTCCGCATCAAGTGACCCCTTTTTGGCCATACAAATGCTTTTAGGTCACATGGCACAATTCTAAGAAAAATCTTTTTTGAACATACAAATACTTCTAGAACCACATGGCACATTTCTAAGACGGGCATTCCTCATTTGGATTCTTTCCTTCCTACATGTCATGCTTTGGGCCTCCTACAAGTTAAGGTATTTCTCCTTTGGGTTGTGTTTTACACATACCTCACCATAAGTTGTGCCTTGGACATCCATCATGGTAGGGCATTCATCTTCTAAGTCTCCCCTTTAGCTCACATCATCCATCCATGTGGTCCTAGGCTCTAGGTTCAAAGTATGAATAGGGTACTCCATCAATGATGCAACAGATGGTAATGTAGGATATGCATCCATAACTCCAAATACATGTCCAATGTGCCTAAATGGAACCTCATGGTGAAGTATGTCTCTACTATCTAGAAGAGCCTCCATCAAACCAACAATACCCCCCTACACCAATTTGTTCTTGCTCCGGATGGTGAATGGTGCTCGAGCAAGATATAACAAAGTGTGTGGTTTCCAAATCTCTCTCTGCAACTTGTTACTACCATTAAACTCCAAGGGTCTTCTGCTGTGCTTGGCGGCAGAAGAAAGTCCATGAAAATGCGACATATGACATGCATTTTTAGGCGTTAACAAATCATACCACCTTTACTTCTCACAAACATGATGCATTTAAAAGTTATGGCAACCTCATCTTGCTTTTGGCCCATTTACAACAGATCGTAGTCATTCCAACTCATTTTAACCATTTGGTAGATTGCATGTGCCACATTCTAGCACATCATACATGTTTAGGTGTGGTGAGGTTTGGAAAGCTTTGCTATTTGTTAGTGGAGTCTTAGTTCGATGGTTAAGGGGGGTGGTGAAATATATACCCTTAACCTGCGACTTCTTAGCAGAAGGGTTCTTCGTTGAGTATAGTACATTGACTGCACTTCATTTTAATATTTCAAAAATGGGGAAGGTCAATCTAGCTGCCCTTCCCCATTTGTCAGTGGAGTCTTAGTTCGATAGTTAAGGGTAGGAAAGCTTTGCTATTTGTCAGTGGAGTCTTAGTTCAATGGTTAAGGGGGGTGGTGAAATATATACCCTTAACCTGCGACTTCTTAGCAGAAGGGTTCTTCGTTGGGTATAGTACATTGACTACACTTCATTTTAATATTTCAAAAATGGGGAAGGGCATTCTAGCTGCATTGTGACAAGACGAAACACTTATAATAAAGAAAAGAAACGGATTGCTATTTGGATTTGCTCTCCTATCACAATCCTTTAAGGTGATAGGTTTCCTAGCTTATTCTCTAAGATTTCTTTTGGGTAAGTTGATCAAACTTTATCTTCTTTTGGGAAGTGCTTCAAGGACATAGGAAGTTAGTTTTCATGAAGAACAGTTAATTGTGTGCATAGGCTTAAAGTAATGGACGGGAGAGCCTTCAGAACTCTTTGTATAATCATACTTGACACCACTTTTTTGCAAAATGATTTTGGATGTGGAAGGGACCATTTTGAAGGATTAGAAATTGGGCAAGATTGAATAGAGTTGGCTTAAATTTTGTCATTGAATTTAACTTTTATTTAATGGTGATTCTATTAAAGCTTATGGATTAAATGTTCATGATAATGGAATCATACATGATAGTACTATTAAGACATACATCAACTTGGCTTCAAGAATTAACTTTGTTGTAAACAACTCCACAACTACAATATAACGCACAAGCTCAACATGCATAACTTGATATACACATTAATATCAACAGGTTTAACAGAGATGTCGACAAACTTGTTGATCAATTGATGTGCCTCGACTTTGTCTATTCTTGTTTATATTTATCAATATTATGTCCATTGATCGATATCAAGTAACTATGTTAACATTGACATCGAAATACTGTTGATCTCATCTTCCTGTAATAGCTTCTTTCTTTCCCAATAAAGGACATATTACATAAAAAAGCTCCCTAGAGGAATACACTTGGCAATAAGCACAAGAGGAATTCCCACATTTGAAAGTTGATAAGGACTTTCACCTTCAAGGGGGGGATTTGATCTGAATCAAATCAATAAGTCTTTTCTGAGGTTGTAAAGGCTATAGAACTAGAGAAATTGGCTAAGTTTATGCTTTAGTATCATCAAAGGATGCAAGTTCTAGTTGCAATGCTAACTACTGCAACTTTAAGCTACACTGTAGGTAAATTGCAAGCTCAATTATAGGGGTAGTCCATAAATCCAAGGTTACAACTTGCAAGAAGCATATTATAATATAAGGTTTTGGAGAGGCATAAGTTCACAACCCAAAGTTGAGGGATGGACACCAAACCATGACTAAAATGTTGCGAGGTTGCAAATGCGGCAAAGTTGTAGGAGCAGTTGAAGACTCCCAATCCAAATTGCAAAGGTAAGAACTTATGCTAGGTACATTAGAAGATCTGCAACTCAATGTTTATAGGGCATGCAACTTTTGATGCACCTTTGTAAAAACTAGAACTCTGTAGAAATTTCGTGAATCTGTGTTTAATGCAAATTCAGAAATTCCACTTTCGTTAGAGGTTTCCCAGATCTAATACTTATGAACTCTCAGCCTTAGGGCTGACCTGAAATATTAAATAACAGTAGCAGCAGAAAACAACAACAAATACTTCACTTCACTACAGTCCAAATCACTAGGCAGCTCAACAGAAAAGATACCAAACAAGTGTACTTTAATGTCAACAAGTTATAGCCCTTAGGGCACACTTTTTCATGAATATAACAGATCTGAATCAACAATGCAAAATTACTAACACACAAGAAAGGAAACCGATAGTAAATATGCAAGTAATAAAAGAGATTGCCATAATGTACACACATGCACACTCTATTATTGTATTAACTGTTTACAGATGTACAAAATTGGTGAAGAGTGATCATCTTTGAGCAAGTTTTCTAAGGTTACAATTAAATCTACATATTTTGGCAAGTGATCATCTTTGACCAAGTTTCCTAAGGTTACAAATAAATCTATATATTTTGGTGAGTGATCATCTTTGACAAAGTCACCTATCAATTATTTACAATGAAATAGATGAAGTACAAAGCTAAAGCGCAAAATACAAAGATAATACGTTTTTTTAACACATTCACTAGATTAAGTGTCATGTTTTATGAGGCTCTAGAAGTCCAAAGTGAGATGTTGTTGATTGGAACATAAATTAATTTATCAGATTTTTATTAAATTTCATTTTTAGTTGAGAAAAAATGAAGTCTAAAGTGGCTGTTACTAAACCTACAAATACTTTTTAGTTGAGAAAAATATGAGAAGTCTGCTTATATCACTTATTCTGCAAGTCTGTTTTTGATGTTCTTTTTTATACAGAGCTAATTGTGGAGTTTTTAAAGTAGCTCTCCACTACAACTAAATTAAGATTATTCTAACTGTAACCAGCTGTTGATACCAGGCGAGCTATGGACAGGTTCTGAAAATGGTGTGCTGAGAGCTTGGCCGTGGGAAGCTATTGAAAGAGCTCTTTCTCTTGCTGCAAAAGAGAGTCATGTCGCGGTTTTGTCAATGGAGAGGTCTTATATTGACCTCAGAAGACATGGTGCACCAGTAGGTACATGTGGTCTTCTAGATTCCGATGTCAGGTTTCTGCTTTCTGATCACTCTGCAGGAAGAGTTTGGAGTGGTGGTTTCTTTTCCCTGGCACTTTGGTATGCTTATTTTTTTTTTTTTCCCCTTAGTAAAATATGTTTTGAAGCTCGACACTTGGATCACTCTTAGCAGTGTTAATCTTATTGATGTTTTCAGAGATATGCATTTAATGAAAATCCCACATTTTCATTTGTGACTATTTATAATTCATCTTTATGTGTGGATATATTTAGTTTATAGATTTTGTCTTGCAGGGATGCTCGAACAAGGGATATTCTCAAGGTCTTTGAAACAAATGGGCAGGCAGATTCCTGTAACATTGATATTTCTGCAGTACGAGACATTCCATCGGAAGATGAGCTAAAACTAAAATTTGCTAAAGTTTCTAAGAAGGAAAAAGCACAAGGCACCTTGAAGTTTTTTCAGCGTTCAAAAAATGTTTTCATGGAGGCAGTTCGGCGTGCCACAGTAGGATGCCAAGTTGAAGATGGTAGTGAAAGAATTGAGGCTCTGGTAACATCAGCAGATCAGTTAATTTGGACAGGGTACAGTAATGGCTTGCTTGTGCAATGGGATTGCCAGGGTAAGTGGATTAAAGAATTCCATTATGCCTCTGTCGCAGTCCAGTGTTTATGTGCTTCTGGGACAAGAATTTGGATTGGCTATGCAGATGGTAGGGTGCAGATCATGGAACAAGATGGCAAGCTGTTAGGGGGATGGCTTGCTCACAGTTCAGCTGTCATGGACATGGCCGTTGGAGGTAAATATGTTTTTACATTGGCTGCTGATGGGGGTATTTGTGGGTGGACCATGATGTCACCAAGCCCTCTTGATGCAATATTAAGATCGGCATTGATTCAGAAAGAGCCATCCTATACAAAGCAACAGCATTTGAAGATACTGGCTGGCACTTGGAATGTGAGTCAAGAAAGAGCAATTTGTGACTCACTTGTCTCTTGGTTGGCTTATCCAGCATCAGAAGCTAGCATTGTGGTTATTGGTTTGCAAGAAATGGAAATGGGTGCAGGTTTTCTAGCCATGGCAGCAGCAAAAGAAACAGTGAGTATGCCATTCCTGAAGTTTCCTGTTAGCTTCGCTTTTAGGCCAATAATATGTATTGTCATATTACCACACCACATTCCAATGGATACTTTTTGACATGCAAAAGTGTTCTTATATTTTTGGGATACTGCTAGGCTTGTCATGCAACATGCCTATCTACGATGAAAATATTCATTTCAATGCTATAGAATTTGGAGTTTACTTCTTTGATGTTTATTCTGGACTTGCATTAAACTTTAGTTTTAATTTGCCTAAATAGGGAGAGGTCAAAGATTTCTCAAATCGAGGCAGTCTTGAAATGAATCTTCTAAAATCTATCAAATGAGGAAATCTATGTTTTACTGAGGATGGGGTATAATAGGGGGATGAGTTTTGGGTACAGCACATAAGTGATCCTTGAGAAAATAAAAAAAAAGTTGCTATTTTTGTCATCCAATGGATCATGATTATGTTGTAGTTAACTCCCTAGTCCCTTGTCAGTGTATATTTTATTATATTCATGGCAATGTTATCAGAACTGGACCGGTGGATGAACCGGCCCACCCCGAGAACCGGAACCGAACCGGAACCGGACAAAAACCGGAAAAAAACCGGACCAAAAAACCGGTTAAGCAAAAATACATTAAATATTCACATTTTCAATAAATATATATGTATTCATGTGCATCCATGTCAATTCAAACAATTATACACAAATATGCAAAGTTTGTCATGTATATAGCAAGTAAGAGTGTAGAAAACAACAATAGCACCATAAATTGGAGGAACATAGATATTAATTAGATCTATGACCTGGCTGCTTTCCTTGTGCTCCAACACTGAGAATGAAGTGTTGTGTTTCTTCATGGTGTTTTTAATCAAAACGGATAGGGGACCAAGCAGTACAAAGCCCACTAGATGCTCTAGCACTTACTGCAATCATTTGACTATTCCTCCAAAATTTACTAGTGTTTTTTTTTTCATTTCTTTTTCATTTAGTTTTATCTATTGGATACAAAGGATAGAGGGATTTTCCATTCTAATCAGGTCTTTTAATGCCTGTATTTTCCTCTTATTCCCTAAAAAGGATTTACCTGCATAGTAAATGAGCATGGGATTCTCCATTTTCCAACAGGACGCCGAGAAGAAATATTTCAACAGTAATTCTCCAGTATGTAGGTAAACTATTTCTTGGGGGAAGGGGTTCACATGTCAAAGAGCTGAGTAAGTGCCTTAGACAAAACACACTTAGTATCTCATAAACTAAAACTCTCTGCCCAGATTAAACCCTTAATAACTTAAACGCTGAAGGAACTGGATTCTATTAAAGAAAACAACACACACCAATTTCTTCGCAAGAGCAGAAACCCTTAAAAGTTTGAGGCATGAATCCATTGACAATAAAACCAATCCAAATGAATTGTTAAGCGGTAAACAGAGGTAGCAATTCGGCCCTGGCTGAGTCAGGTTTCAAAGCACGAAACCACCTCTATAAAATCCTAAAACCCTTGTTTGGACAGACCTCCAAATATGACTGGGTGAGACAGAAATCTCCGTAGTCAAGTATTTTAAACCAAGAAAACCATCAATAACATTCATTTCCTCTTCATACTTTGAAACACCTGTCGACATATTCGAGCTAACAAACAGCTGTGTCGTAGAAATTCATTAAACGAGAGCTGTTTAGCAGTTAATACTTCCAGATGTATAGTTAATAATATGTAACATCAATTACCTCGGTGAAAGAGCTGCAAATTGAATGAAAAAAACTGAATTACATTACAACAAAACTGCAGTTTTGGCTTCGGAGCTTCACGTCAGAACCGGGCGGTTCAGGGTTAAAACCGCCGGTTTGGTGCAAGTGGACCGGTTCAGCAAGAAACCGGGCAGTTCAGGGTTAAAACCGGGCGGTTCAGAGCAAAACCGGCGAAAAACGGTTCAGACATGCCATTCGAGCCGGTGTTTTGTGTAAACCAGTCCAACAGGCCGTTTTTTCAAAACCGGTCCGGTTCCGATAACATTGATTCATGGTACCGTGTGATTTGCTGGGTTCATTTCTATGTGTCCATTGTTAAAGGGCCGACCATCGTATGATTGGTGGCTTCTTATTTGTAATGGAAATTGTTGTTGCATGTTGAGTCTAATTGCTGCATATTGACTCTATTGAAATTTGATACATGTCTAGAGGTCCATGGTACCTTTGAACTTCATATGTTATTACAGCAAGATCAAGACTCTGAACTTGTATAAGAAGTATTGTATGTCAGTAAATACCGAGCTTCATTCCTAGAGAGTACCTTTGTGAGAAGGTTTGTGTGTGGGCAGATTGTATATGTGAGACAAGTGTGAGCTGATAACAACATGGTAGATTATATGAAGATTGAGCGAGAGTTTGATTGTGATAGAAGCCAGAAAGTTTCATGAAAAGGGGGAGACTCTTTTGCTATGTGTGATTAGAAGGCCATAGAGATGGTGAGGATCCTATGAGAAAATATCCCGTGAAGAGTGTTGTCCGCCGATTGCACACCAGCAGCATAAATCTTTCGAAAGCTGTCTCCTCACTTGAGAAAGTGGGAGAGGTGTGACCTTGGGGGCAAGCACAGAGCCAGGTACTGTCACCTACTCCTAGCTCCTTCGTTTAGGCTAACTCCTAACGAAGCCAAGGGGGGTAGTCCCTACAAAAGAGTTTCTACGACTCTTAAGTTAAAGTGTTTTTAAAGGTTACGGATGCGGATGGGTGTTGTTTAGGAGTTATAGTGATTGAATGTGTTTGTTTATTATGAACTTGACGCATAAGATAAAGCAATCCACGTTGCTATCAAGAGAATCAAAAGATGAACAATAATTCAAGACTTTATAAAGATGCATTCACAGATAAAAATTAAACAGGCCAAAGACAATTGATCCAAATATAACAATTATGCATAAAATAATAGACCAGTGCCTTATGGAGTCAGAGTACTGCAATGCGTAAAGAAATTAACAGCAAGTCTTGAAATAAAGCTAGTGAATATTAAGTTGTGCAAGTGCTCTTGGTATATTTTAAATGTTTTTAAGTGTTCTTGCTTATGGTGTCAACGAAGGTTTGTCAAGAGCCGGGAGAATGTTCCAAGTTTAATCTGTTGAATACATGACGGCCTGCCCAGTATCCCAGGCTGGTATCGCGAAGATTGACCAGCTAGCTGAGAAGCTTAGACATCGGGGAGTTCCGGCGCCTCTACTAATAAGAACTTAGGAAATTCTCTACAACGTCGGTGCATTGGTGATGGGGTTTAAATTTTATTATGTTTCTCTTGCAAGATTAAAAATCCAATGCTGTTTCTGGATTCTTCGATTTTGAAGTCGGTCAGAGCATACTCCGGCAAGGAGACAACGAAGTTAATTAATTATGGGGGAGTGAGTTGCAAATTTTAATTAAGTAGATTAATTAAAACTCTCCGACGGAGAGCGCTCTTGACCTTGTCTTATGGCGAAGGTTCAAGAGACTTAGTTAAACTAAATGCTTAATGCAAGGGGAATGCAAACTAGCTATGCTCTCCGATAGAGAGTGCTCTTGACTTGGGTTATGACAAGTTCAAGAGACTTAATTAACAATTGCACAAATAGCATGCAACTGCTAGAAACGTATGCATGGCTCCAAGAAAAGGAGATGCAACTTAGCTCAACCTTTTACTTGGTACGGTGAAGTGATCTGCAGACAAAAACTTATACACTTGCCAAAACGGGGGTTAAATCATGTATTGTTTACTAAACAAATCACAGAAGCATGAAATATAGCTGAATAAAACAATGCTCTTTAAGATTTCTGAAAGTAAATGGAATAAATAGGTAACTTGAAAGCTACAAATACCTATTCTTACGTGCTTTTATAAGCCCTCTAAAGCATGTATTAATACCCACAAATTAGCAAAAGCAAAGAAATTGAAATAATATCACCTCATTAACCGGAACATATGCATCCAAGATCTACACAACATGAGCCTCCAAAGCCTTTCTTTATTAAAAAATAGGTTGCATAAGAGCAACAAGCATTGCAATATTTCACCAGAGGTTCTCTACATCAATCATCCACCCTGATAGAGTTGAAAGAGCCTCTATTTATACAATGAAAGCAAGTTAAAACCCTAAAACCAAACTAAGAGTAACACCGGAGTAATTGAATGAGCTCGGCCTGATGATTTGGAGTTGAACTGAGCTGCAACTGAGTGTTGGAGTAATGAGGGGGGGTGAGGTGGCTCATCCTCCCTCGTAATGATCACCCAACCAATAGATAACCCACACTTCAACCAAAAACGGATTTGACCAAGGAGGGCAAATTTCTGACTGATAGTTCAACTGCTACACTCCGATACTTGATCTGAAACTGATCGATATTGATTGGAATCATCATAAATGCTCCGTGCCATGTCATTTAGCATTTTATTTTATTCAATTTGGTTAATTTTGGAGAGTTTTTGATTTTCTCCAAAAAATTCATTTTTTAATATTTTAATTAATAATTTCTCCGTAAATGACTTTTTTGAGAAATTATTAATTATGAGGCTGAATGAACATCTGAAACTTGGAGATAGTTGGCCGACTGATCATGAATGATTTTTGGCTTAAGGTTAGAGCCTTCAATCACTGAATTCGGGTTCCGGATGACCGACTTATTACAAATTGAATTTTTCCATTTAAATTATGGAAAAATTTAATTAAAAACTTAGGAAAAATTTAAAAATTTAAAAAAATAAAATAAAAATTTTGACGCGTTCGGTAAAATTTTTCCAGAATTTTTTTTGAGGGTCCTAGTGACTTAGGACATGACCATATCTATTCTAACAATGTCTAGTAGGTTTACATATACTCAGTTGGGCTCTAATAACCCCCCAAGGCCCATAATTCAAAATCGAGCATTCCAGCTTTGGAGGAAGGGGGAGAAAACCTTGTCAATTATACTCGGCTATAGGCAAAGCATAATTGTCAAGGGGAAAAAACTCCTTGGAATACCTTAGTTGAAATTCTACGTCTTGGGAGACCGAACCACTCAAAACACCCTACTAGCACATTTTATTACAAACCCCGCGGGGCCATGGTCATAATTATTCAAAACAAAAGCTGACTAGCCAAAACTGGCTAGACACAAAGGCGGATCATCTGATACACTGGAAACAAACATTTATCATGTTTGTCAAATGGCGTCTCCTCAGCTAATCCAACTAAGTGCAAAATTAGTGGATAACAAAGAAAATCAATATGAAGAAATTGTATTGTATACAGGTGGCTAAGGGGTCGATATTCCTAATTATGTCATGAAAATAAACATTGTTTACATGAGTTTTATTTAAAATCTGTTTAACACTGCTTGAAAAACTGTGATTGCAAAGGTGCATTTTTCTCAAACGTGAAGAAAAATTTAAGAAAGATTTTTTGATAGAGAATTTATGTGTATATTGAAAATGTAATTAAAACGTGAGAGGAGAAGCTTTTTGAATAGTAGAATGCACAATGAGGGCAATGAACTGGAGAAAAATCTCCAACGGAGAGGAACGATGCTGAATAGATTCGGGTAACAGTGGAAACAGACTCAAATAGTGAGAACACATAGTCAATATGAAAAATGTGGAAGAGATTTGGGAAAATTGGCCCATGAACTACAACACAAAATGAAGATAAAGATAATAAGATAAGATAATTTATTTATGTCGAACAAATGACCAAGAAAGTAGGTACAATCTAGTGTAAACACAATGTGGGAGTGGAAAAGCAATTTCTAGATCAACAATAAAAGTAAGAAGCAAGAAAGAGGACATCAAATCTAAATATCTAGCAAAGAACTATAAACTAGCTGTCAAACCAAATGATATAACAGACTGTAGATGCCATGTTACAATAAGAGGACCAAATACTGAGGGTCTTGGTGTTGCACAAGAGAGGGAAAGAAAATGTCAGATCCTGCTAGTCCTGTTGACAAGGGTGAGGGAGGGGATATAGATGTGGGCTGGTTGTCATAGTCGTCAATCAGTATGAAAGGTTCGATGCTCCAATGGATGATATCCCTTGGGGAGTGGTCAGGGTGGAAGGGACTTTCTAGAGGTGATTACTGGATGCGGAAACTTCATACTTGTATGATGTATCATCCAAGATCAAAGGAAGTAAATCCCAGATAGAGCCTTGGCCACCCTATTGAAATTGGTGGGTAATCTAGTGGTTAGGTGGGCTCTAGGTCTGTCTAGAATTGATTTTTTTGGAATCCTCCAAATGGGGATAAGCAAAGACAAATAGAGATGAGCGTGAATGCATATTTTCCATTAAGATAATACACACATAAATACAACAAGATATGACGCTTGGTTTCATATTCCAAGAGGTCACCTGGACTTCACTTTGACTCTTCATATTCACCAATTGTGAATGTGAATAGTAATAAATTTTTATCAACTCTAAAGGATTAGGTTTCCAACATTTCCCCCCTTAATCTGAAGGGGTGTTTTTGTGAATACAAGAATCTTTCTGAAAGAGATATAAAATATAGAAGTGGAAAGTTGCAAATGGATGAACCCATCATTGAAGTACTCTGAATTGGCAGTTTTGGATGACCACAATCCAAGTGGTGGTTTAGGATGACTACATACCAAATGTTATTAGTGTTAATGTTTGAGTTATGTTAGGGATAATACAAAGCAAAATTAAAATTTATACTTTAATGCATAAACAGATCTAAAAAAACAAAGCTAGATCCATAAGAGTACTGCTGTAATAAACTCAAACATAATTTTCATCTCTTTCAACTTTGTCACAAAGCTCAAACAAAGCCTTGATTTGATTGTCACAACCAAACCCTCTTTTCTTAAAACCCTAGCTTCGTAGATCTGATAGATCCGGTGAGTTTTTGATGAGACCATCAAAACCCACTTGGAGATTAATGAATAAACCCCTAGATCTCAAGTTTCATAAAAATCAGACTCCATTTGCCCTGGGATCTAGCACTAGTCACTCTAGGTAGGGGCACCCCTCTTGGGTGGGTGGCCTTTTCTTCAAATTTGTCAGATGAGTATGCTTGGACCTACCTCAAAGTCATAGATCCAACCTTCAAGTATCTCGATCTAGTCATCTCATGCCCTGATCTACTCTTTTGGGTCCACTTTATCCACTTATACAAAAAACCTAGGTGGGTCCCTTTAGGGTTTCATTTCATTTGGCTAGATCTCCCTAGATCTACTTCCTTAACTCATTTGTGGTACAATCTCATCCTAGTTAGGTTATTTCCTTTCTTTACTAAGCCTCCCCAACTTGGCCCTAATCTCCATACCACTCCAATTTGATAGATCTAGTCTTACCCACTCATTATCTCTCCTTTCTTATACATTGTCAAACCCTAGGAGTGTCTTGAGTAGGTTCGCTAGCCTCTTAGGCTAGTAGGGTCTCCCCCTTGGTCGTTCTCCGGATTGATCTAAAGTGACAAGAACCCGTCCGGTGTGACAACTACCCTTTATTCGTAGTAGACGAGGCCCTTGCAGTGTCACTGGTTAGCTACCTCACCTCTATTGTCCCAGATGGGATACCTTTAGTGGGTAGCTACACTTTGTGTGATAACAGTAACCAAATTGAGAAATTTAAATTTGAAGGAGGAAGAGGGGAGAAAGTGCTCGTTGGTGGAAAGATCTGCCGAGGAGACTTGTTAGTGGAGTGCAGAGGGACAATATCTTTGCAATTTTGTTGGAAATGCAGTGGAGTCAAACTAGATCCACAACTCTTCCAATCCTTAGCACGCTGAAAGCTAGAAAAACAATCTTGCACACGACCTTACGAGATTTGGATATACACATGCAAAGAGATAGCATAACATGGAAAATAATCTTATTTAATATGTAAATCTTAACTCCCTAAGCATATATAATAAAATAGAATAAGTAATATTACTTACAATGATCTATTCCTATGATTCAAAGAATCATTCAGGTCAGACAAAACTGAGAGCAAGAATTGAAAAAATAGCAGATCACCTCAATAGAAGCATGATAATGGTACTCCACACATGAAAGCACTACACAATTTAGCCTCCTGTTATGCTGCACCTGTACCTAGCGCACCTTTAGGTGTACCCCAGGGAGAGAGGGCCAAATGTTTTGACCAGGAGGGGTGTTATTGAACAATGGTGGTCATGGCTGGGCACTTTGGTCCACCTTTACGGGTGCTATGGATTAATGGCACTGCTGACTTCCCTTTGTAGGGGTTTTTAACCTCAGGGTTGGTGTCCGGGGCCCCTAAGGGTTGAACACTGGGTCACATGGCTCCATATCCTGTTTATGTGCTTTGGTGGACTTTGCTTCAGCTACGAGACAGTCGTCTTCATTTGCAGCCGCTTTGGACACCCTCCTGGCCTCTTTGATTGTGGGTTCCTGCTCTCCTTGGATTTTTTTCCTCAGAGAAAAGGAATCCTCCATGCCAGTCCTTTTCATGCTTTGAGGAGGGCATTGAGGGATTTTGCAACATTCTAGGGGTTAGATGGGGTATAGCGCCCTCCCTTTAGCTCACTCCAGTGTTTCGTTCGGAGTGATTTGCTTATTTGAGCGTGTTTTGGCACTTGGGGATACAAATACCCTAGGTAACCTACCTTAAGCCTACCTTAGGCTATATTTTATTATTATTTCCTTTTAATTTTAAGTTGACATTTTATAATTTCAAATTTACTTATTTTAAGGCATGTAGGCCTGGATATTTTAAAACGTGAGTGTGAGATCATATAAATAGATCTCCTCACTTTCATTTCAAAAACAGAACTTATGGGATAATACCAAGGTTGCGGGGAAATGCCCCCCCCCCCCCCTCGCCCCCGCTTCGGAAGCGCGCTTCCTGGATAGCTCCCGATTCAGAGTGATTTCGGAAGCGTGATTCCCCCTTAAAACTTTTGCTCCCTGCTTTGTCCGGAAGCGCGCGCTTCCTTCACGCTTCTCCATCGCTCCCTGTTGCCGCCTTTCACACACCTGGGGGGGACGTGGCATAAATCTTCAAGCCACTCGGTGTGTCCGTGGGGACAAGTCTCGAGTCAAGGCTGTCACCTTGTTCTTGACTCCTCTGTTTAGGCCAACTCCTAACGAAGCCAAGGGGGGTAGACCCTATTAAAAGAAAATCTATGGTTTTTAGTCTACGAAAGAAAAGACTAAACCTAGGAGTTAATATGAAATTGATAAAATAACACAACGGACTATTGCAAGAAAGAGATCACATCAACAACATATGACAATGTAAGCATCATTCACGACATTTTGCAATAATTGATTTAAGCATTGAAAGTAAAACAGACCAGTGACGATGAATATGGAGTGCTTGTAAAAGTGGAGTGTTGTTGTGTCGTGTAAGTATTGTAGTGGTCTCGTTGGTCAGTTTTAAAATGATTAATGAGTAATTAAAGGTGTGGGTTAATTGTGGGTTTGGCCCAACAAGTCAAGTCCCTTCGAACTGAGTGCTAAAGCGGTAACACCAAGTGTCCAACGGGGCGAGGATGAACCTGCTTGGAGTAGCCCCCTGGCTCTGTAGCAGTTACCCTTTACAACCTCCCGAGTTCTCGAGAAAATCACTTGTGTGGATTTTCCTATTAAATCTAGTAACTCGTATCCCTTTTTGATATAGCCAACTGATCAGACAAGCTGTAGCGGTGTAGAGCATACGAGGAAGGAGTCTTGGTAATTTTTTAAGGATTTTAAACTTGTGTTCTTGTTAAAAATAAAAACCTCTAGGAATCTCTTTTAGTCCAAATGGACCTCAATCGGGAAAGCGAGGAGGGGTTGATTTTAGATAACAGAAAAATACAAAACACAACTCACGGATTATCTAATTAGTCCTACCACGCATCTCTTTCCCCTTTTGGGTCAATCGGGAAGTCATGGGGTAAGTAGTATGATTACTTTGAATTTGTGAATATTGAAAGTATATAATGCGAATTCAAAGTATACAATGCTGCAATACAAGACAAAACTAGAAAAAAATGAAACACTGGAAAAATCACAAAACGCAGGAATCCCCCCTTGGGGGATGGGGAGTGGGCTCAAAAGAGCCTACTCGAAATTTCTTTTTATTACTTGGTTACAATGCTTTAGTGGAAACGCTCTTTGGTCCTTGTTATCTGGGATCCAAAGGCTTACAAAATTCAAAGGAAAAGAAGCCCTGCTAAGGGGGAAGCCTCCTGGAAGCTCCAGATGGCCCACAAATTGGTTTTTGGGTAGCGTATCCTCTTCTTTTTGAACAGAACTGCTAAAAAACAACAAGCAAAGTTTAATAAAAAGTGCCCCAAAACACTTTAGAAGTGTCTTTGGACAACACAAAAAATTACCGAAAAAAAATTCTAAGTTAAAAGCTAAAAAAAAAAGTAAGAAATTTAACCAAGCAAGCTTTCCTTGGGATCTTGGCTTGCTTATTGGGCAGCCAATGCAATGTGCACTTTAGATGCTAGATTTAACTTTTGATAAAGAAAGACTATTCACTTTAAATAAGCTTTTGATTTGGCTTAAAACTGCCTATAAAAAATGAAAGAATTTTATTGCTAGATCTAGTTTTTAAAGAGAAAGGACTTGAATCTTTTTCTTAAATGAAACTAAATCTATGCATGCAACTCCTATATGTTCAGATCTAGAAAGATATCGGCTTTAAAACAGTAGATCTAAAATATAAAAACCAAGTAACCAAGGAAGTGTTGATAAAAAAGGAGAAAGAGTGAAGAGGTGGCTTGGTGCCCGAATGATCAACCGTGGAGCTTTCCGGTGGAATGTCGAGGGACTATGCCTTTGAGAAAGTTTGGAGAATGTGAGGAAGCCAACTAGATCAACGCCCTCTCCAAGCTAGGAACCTGCAACTAATCCAACGGCTTGCCAAGATGCTTGTGAGATTCGGTTAATACATAAACAGAGATATTAGAATAACATGCATATAATCTTATAAAGCATGTTAAATCTAGATCTCTAGACATGCATAAAAGAAAAGGAGATAGCCAATAAACTTATTAACAAATTCCTTTCCTACCAAGATCATAATAAACTTATTAACAATCTTTTAGCAGTGGATCTGTTGCCAACATTTTTGTACTATAGTTGGGTTACATGAGGAGCTGCTGGTTGACAAACATGGCCAATGTTTGATTCCAGTGTATCAGTTGATCCGTCTTTATGTCTAGCCAATATTGGCTAGCCAGTTTTTTATTTGAATAATTTTGACCATGGCCCCGCGGGGTTTGTAATAAAATGTGCTAGTAGGGTGTTTTGAGTGGTTCGGTCTCCTAAGACATAGAATCTCAACTAAGGTATTCCAGAGAGTTTTTTGCCCTTGATAATTATGCTTTGCCTAAAGCCGAGTATAATTGACGAGGTTTTCTCCCGCTTCCTCCAAAGCTGGAATGCCCAATTTTGAATTCTGGGCCTTGGGGGGTTATTAGAGCCCAACTGAGTATATATAAACCTATTAGGCATTGTTAGAATAGAGCATGGTCATGTCCTAAGTCAATAGGACCTTTAAAAATTTTCCGAATTTTTTTTTTGGACGGGTTAAAAAATTTATTTTTTTAATTTTTTAATTATTTCCCTAAGTTTTTTTATTAATTTTTCCATAAATTAATTGGAAAAATCCCGTTTGCAATAAGTTAATCATCTGGACTCTGAATTCATTGATTGAAGGCTTTAACCTTAAGCCAAAAATCATTCTTGATCGACCAGCTAGTCAGATCCAACTTTCAGATCATCAATCGGACACATAATGCTCATTTTCTCAAAAAAGTCATTTTTTGGGGAAAAAAATGATTATTTTGAAGAAAATTAAAACTCTTCAAATTAATCCAAATTTAGTGAAATAAAAGGCTAAATGACATCTCAATGGGCATTTATGATGATTGGAGTTATCATAACTCAGCTTCAGTCAACATTCAGTGAGCAATAAAGATATATTCAGTTAACGGATTTGTCATCTCTAGCTAAACTCCCGAATTGGATGAGATGGAGAGCACTCATTGGTTTGATGATTTGATCGAGGCAAGAACTGATGATAACATTATTATCTGACAGCAGTAGGCTCCTCCAGACCTAGCGGTGGCTCCTCCATACCTAAGATGAGGCTTTACCTACCAGCTCACGCCCCTCTTCATGCTCACGCCCTCTCTCTCCAGCAGATGCGCCCTCACACGTGTGGGATGAATATGGGCTTGGTTTTCACTGCTTAGGGTTGGAATGGGGGCGCCTTGCCTAGGTGGAGGCCTCCCCTCATTCCCAGCTCATCTTCTTTAGGTCTGGTCTTTCAATGGTGGTTGGTTCGGTTAGGTCTGGTTTTCTGGTTTTAGGGTTTTGGGTTCTTCTTTCATTCTATAAATAGAGGCTTCTTTAGCTCTATTCGGATGGATTTTTGTGTAGAGAAACTTTGTCCAAACTCTGTAAATGCTTGTTGCTTTATGCAACCGTGGAATAAATTTTAAGGCTTTGGAGGCTCATATGGTTTGTTAAATGTGGATGAATGCTTGGTGAATGAGGTGATAATGTTTCAATTCTCTCCTTTCATGCTTAATGTTGGTTAATGATTCATGCTTTAGAAGGCTTCTATAAGCACTTACGATCAATTATTTGAAGTTTCAATTTAATTGTTTATGGTTTTGCTCTTAGGAATTGAAAGTAGCATTGATTATTTAGTTATATGATATGTGCTTTTACATTTCAATTGATAAAACATACATGATCTAATCCATCTTTTGGCAAGTGTTTGAGTTGAATTTGTGCAGATCACTTCATCCAATCAAGTAGGAGTTTGAGCTCAGGTGCATCCTCTCCTTTTGAAGTCAAGACAACTTCCGGAATTTTCAAACTTCAAAGAATCCAAGCATCATCAAAAAAGCCATAGGTTTGAATGTTTTTCTTCATTTTTATTCATCTTTCAAAGTTTAAGAAATTTTTACATTCTTGGGTTAGGGCAAGGTTTGGGCTAAAGTGAACATTCATTCACCAAACCTTATGCCCCTGTTGGCTGTCCCGTCTTCAATTTGCAGCCATCTTTGTCTTTTTATTGCAGCCCTTTCTTCTCCTCTTTCGCTGCCCACTTACTTTTCTTTGCAGCCACTTTTTGGGCCCTAGTTTCAGCCATCTTTATCACTTTTTGCAGCCCTCTTTCTTCAATTTGCAGCCCCTCTTTCACCTTTGTTTTCAGCCTTCTTTGACCTCCTTTCGTCCTCTTTTCACCCCTTTTTCACTTCTTTTTTCATAGCCTTTAACTCCTCTTTTTCTTCTTCCGGTTTTGGTAAGAGTTGAGTAGTTTTTGTTACTAAGTTTGTAGATCTAGTTTCAATTTGTGTTTATGAACTAACACCATAACGATTTTGTGTTCAAAGCTCTTAGTTTCAGGCAGGTTAAGGAGAGCCCAAAAGCTAAAAGCAAGCAAGGAAGCAAGCAAGAGCAAAAAGACCAAAACATCTCCCTCCTCTTTCTCCCCTTTCTCACCATCTGCTCATTCAAGAAGAAGCTGAGCATAACAAAGCATTGTAAAAAATTAATAAAAAGGCTAGTGGGAGCAGGCCTCCCATCTTTTCTACTTCCCCTATTTGGGGGAAGTGTGTCCTGTGTTCCTTGTCATCTTTCTTAGTGTAGTTTTAACTTAAAGCACTTAGCTTAGTTCTTTTGATTAGACTTAGTTTTCATTTCCACTAATTTCTAGTTGTTCATTAAGTATAGCTACTAATTGCTAGATTAGACTTTATTAATTGCATTGTGGTATCTTTCTCTATAATTGTCAATCTCAAAAAGAACCGAAATCTCTTGAATCTCACCATAAGGTGGATCAAGAGTGCTCTCTGTCGGAGAGTTTGTTAACTGTCTTTCTTTTATTTCCATGCATTCTACTGTTTGCCAGTTAACTAATTAATTCTTGTTAAGTCTCTTGAACTTGTCAGAACCCAAGTCAAGAGAACTCTCTATCGGAGAGCATTTTTAGATCTGCACATCCTTGCATTAGGCATTTAGATTAGATAAGTCTCTTGAACCTTTGTCATAAGACAAGGTCAAGAGTGCTCTCTGTTGGAGAGTTTTAATTAATTAATTTAATAAAACTTGCAACACACACCCCTTTAATTAATTAATTCCCTCCCCTCCTTGTCGGAGTATGCTCTGACCGATCTCAGATCGGAGTACCCAGAAACGACATTGGATCTTTAACCCTGCAAGAGTAATTTAATAAAACTTAACACCCTGTAACCAACGCACCGGCGTTGTAGGGAATTTTCCAAAGTACTTCCTAGTAGAGGCGCCAGAATCCTGCTGTCTAAGCTTCTCAGCTAGCCGGTCAATCTTTGCGATACCAGCCTGGGATACTGGGCGGGCCCGACATGTCTTCAACGGAGGGAACTTAGAATATTCTCTCGGCTTTTGACAAACCTTCGTTGACACCTAAATCAAGAGCACATAAAATCCTTAAAACCTACCAAGAGCATTCGCACAATCTAATACTCACTAGTTGGATTCCCAGACTTATTATTTTATTTGCGCATTTCAGTATCATTGACTCCATAAGGCACTGGTCCTTAATTAAATTTGCACAATTATCTTATATTGATCAATTGTCTGTGGTTCATTATAATTGCTATCTCTGAATACTTAATCAAAAGTCTGGATTTTATACTTATCTTTTAATCTCTTGACGCAACGTGGATTGCTCTTTTGATTTTGTGTCACATTCATAATAAGTAAACACCTTCAAACCTTAATAACTCCTAAGTAACATCCATCCGCATCTGCAACCTTTAAAAAACACTTTAACAACTTAAGAGCCATAGAAACTCTTTTGTTAGGGACTACCCCCCTTGGCTTCGTTAGGAGTTAGCCTAAGCGGAGGTGCTAGGAGTAGGTGACAGTACCCAGCTCTGTGCTTGCCCCCAAGGTCACACCTCTCCCACTTTCCTAAGTGAGGAGACAACTTTCATTAGATTTCTGCTGCTGGTGTGCGATCGGTGGACAACAGGATCTACAATATCAAAATAAGCAAGTTCTGAACACAGATACAGGTTACCTCAGTGAAACATGGCAATGCTCCTCCACACATAATAACATGACACCATCTTGCTTGCAAAGTTTTCTTTTATTCTAAGCAACAAAAATAATCACAGTATTACAACAGCCAAGACCAATTCTCTATCCAACTTGAGCTAGCTTGGAAGAGAGAAAGGCTGCTTTATTTATAACCAGAGCCAAGCCCTTGGGGGGCTACCAACACTGAAGATACACTCAAAGTCATACTGAGCTTAATTGAGTTGAACTGCAGAGGTGATTGACACCTTTCTCAGTTAACTCACAAACAGGCTACCAACACACCCAATCCATGCCGAATCACCCAATCAACCACTCACCAAGATCAAATCGACGTCAATATCCTTACGCGTGAGTTTTTTGGTGAAGTGAAGAGGTGAGTGAGTGGGTGATGTCACCCCACACATGCATGCGCTATCTTCAAGGAGTATACGGAGGTATATACTAAGGTTAGTATCAATGCATGCTTCCAAAAATGAAAGGGTGGACCCTCACTCCCTCAAGTGAATGTGACGTGTTGTTAATTCAAAGTTATAACTTGGTCTCCCTTTGAAACCATACCAAATTTTGAACATATATTAAAACAAATAAATAAATGAGGGGTCCACCCACTTAGCTCCTCCAATCCTCACGCTAGCCTCCATGTGAATTTTGACGTCATACTCTCCATGCGATCTCTTATTTAACTCAACAAAGTTTTAAAACAATGTTTTTTAACATAAACTTAAATTGAGATGGAACATGAGGCTTAAGGGACCCATTCCAAGTCATCCTTTTAATTATTTTTAATTTATTTTGACTTTTCTCAACTTTGTCCTTTATGCCAAAATGTCTTAATTTAGCATTAAAACGCCCTTTTGATGCATCTTTAGTTGAATAATGCTCCACGGGGTGCTCCAGCTGCCCGACTAATGTGGAAAGTGGTCCCAGGGGTAAAGTGGATGTTCCAGGTGTGAAAACGAGTGTCCCCACATCAAAAACAGACTTCGTATATGACTTTTATTACATTTTGAATTTTTCTAATTAAACCATTAAAAAATAGCCTAATTTTGTGAAAAAAAATTATTTTCTCGAAAACTGACGAAACTCTAGGGGGACCTAGCACATGTCAATATGACTCAAAATCAATGCCTAGCATGTTGAAAAACACTGACACGAAGGCTCTAATAACCTCCTAAGGCCGAAATGCCAAGACGACTACCCCAACTTTGGAGGTGTGAGTGAAAAACTCAGAAATTATTAGTCGTTTGTTCAACAACCAATAATAACTGAGGGAAAAAACACTCTGGGCTAGTCAGCTTGATGCTTAAGTTTGGGAAGCCGAGCCTTTTATAAAAAATTAAATGCTAGGACATTTTTTACAATTTCTCCAAGGGGGTATGAACATGTGTTTACAAAAAAACAATATCAAAAAGTTCCCAGACAAAGCCTGAATGACTTCTGAATTCTAAAAGGTGAACAAGTGTATGTTCTCATCACTCGGCTTACTAGACAATACCAACTAAGTATGACTTAGTAGGTAACACTCCTGTCGCTTCCGACTTCACTCCCGCTGCTTCCAACTTCGCTCCCTACAACGCTTCCTGTCGCTCCTGCCGGCGCTTCCCCCATTAAACGAGGCCCATGACCCGCGAAAGAGAGGAAAGGGACGCGATTTGGTTTTTGGAGGGAAGGAGGAGGGCTTTGGGGGATAAAGCCCTCTTCTCCAACCTCATTATCACTTTGCAAGAGAAGAGAAGAAGCGAAGAGAAGAAGAGAAGAGAAGAGAAGAGAAGAAGAGATGAGGAGAGGAGAGGAGAAGGAGAAGGAGAAGGTTTCCACCATTGGAGAGCGGGAGCCAAAGAGGTAGGCTCTACAACCTTCTTTGTTAATTTGTCATTTGCTTTGTGTTAGAAATTAGAATTTTGAAATTTTTTGACCTTTGATTTCTATGAATGCTTGGCCTTGGAATATAAATTCTAGAGTCTAGTGACTAGAATGTAGTAATGTACAATGTTAAATCTCTAGTTCCTCCCTCATTCTATTGCAGGCAACAGGTTAAATCTCTAGCTCCATCTAGCATCAACCATGATGATAGGTTTATGGTTTATTTTGTTGGTTCCATTTGTTATTTTGATGGTGGTGGTTGGAAACCGGAGGAGGAATGAGGAAGAGGATGAAGAAGTGGGAAGTGGTACATACCATGAAGAGGAGGAGGAGGAGGAAAACCGAAAGAAAACCAAAGAAGACCCCACACCCTTGTGGAAATATGTCACAAGGCAGACAGGAACTAGAGGGGGTGGAACCAAAAAGTTTGTTTGCCCCCATTGTAAAAAGACATACACAGGTTCATATACCCATGTGAGAAGACATCATGTGGGCACATGCCATGTGATGAAAGAAAAACTATAGGAGTTTGTGTTTGCCCAAATGTGGTATCAACACAAAGAGCCATCTATAAGAAGGAATAATTTGAAGCATGAAACATAACAAAACGATCATCGGATGACCATGACCTTTCATGCTCACCAAGAACTGGAGGCCCATCCACCCAAGGCAGTGGATTCTCTCCCATGCAATCACGTGGAAAGACAATATCAGATTTCCTTGATGAAGGTGGTAGGGATGACGTGGATTCAAAAGTGTATTGGTTTCTCTACGCATGTGGCATGCCATTCAATGTTCTTTGCTCACCCTATTGGCATGAAATGGTAGATGCCATCTGCACTGCCCCAGCAGGATACAAGAGCCCTGGGTATGACAAAGCTAGAACTGTGGGGCTTGATAAGGAAAAGGCCAAGATCCAAAATGCTTTGGGGAAATTCACAAATGCTTGGAATGAGTATGGGGTATCAATTGTATCAGATGGTTGGACCAATGTGAAAGGTAAGCCATTGATAAATGTTCTTGGTGTCTCTGCTACTGGTGCAGTCTTCCTTTCGGCACATGACTACTCAGATAAATTCAAGAGCGACATTAACATTGCAGAACTCCTACTCAAAAACATTGAAGCTATTGGTCCATACAATGTTATCCAAGTCATAACAGATAATGCTGCTAATTGTAAGGTAGTGGGAGCAATCATTGAAGATAAATACCCCAACATATTTTGGTCTGGGTGTTTGGTTCACACATTGAACCTTTTGATGCAAGGCATTATTAAGTTGAAGGAAAATGAATACAAATGGATTGGTGAATTGTACAAAAAGGGCAAGCACATGATAAGATTTATTACCAACCATAGCAATGCCCCCATGGCATTTTATGCACTCACTCAAAGTTAGAGCTATTAAAGATAGCAAAGACTAGATTTGCTAGTTATTACCTCACCTTCAGGCGCCTTTTGAAGGTAAGAGAGGCATTGGCTAGCATGGTATCAAGTGAATCATGGCATGTCTTGAAAGATAGGGCTACATCCACATCTGACAGGCTTGATTTTCAGGATGCGGAAGACACAGTTCTTGATGGTCAATTTTGGGCAAGTGTCAAGTTTGTTTTGTAGTTCACAAAGCCCATTTATCACATGATTCAGTTTGCAGATACAGATAAGCCGGTAATTGGGGAGGTGTATGAGCAGATGGATAGCATGTTGGGCCAGATTAAAGATATTGTTGAATCGAAGGATCCCATCATGTATGACCATATTCACACATATGTGGTCAAAAGGTGGGAATATCTCAACGTTCCATTGCATGCCTTAGCATATGTATTAACACCAAAATATTATTCTCCATCTTGGTTGACCGAACCAACACCTGGGGGTGGGATTAGGAGAAAGCCCCACACAGATCCAGAGGTACAGGTTGGGTACATGGCTGCTATAGACAAGTTGGTCCCTGATGAAGAGGAATGTGCTGTATTGCATAGTGAATTAAGCAAATACCTCAGTGATATTGGTCTGTTTGGTACTTTGCATGCTAGAAAAGATCGAGATAGGGCGCCTCCTATTGAATGGTGAAACATGTATGGCTCATCATGCCCACGCTTGCATAAATTGGAAACCAAAGTGCTTTCACAGGTGGTAAACAGTTCCTCTGCAGAAAGGTGTTGGAGCACCTATAGCTTCATCCACTCGGTGAAAAGAAACCGATTAAATGAAAATAGGGCAGAAAGCTTGGTTTATGTACATTACAACTTGAGGTTGTTGACTCATTACTGTGAGCGGGCCAAAACCGATAGATCATATGTCACTTGGGACAATCTGGAGGAGCATAACTTGGAGGATGGAGCCTTAACTTTAGAGTGCTTGGAGGATGAGCTTTTGGCCGATGAGGATGACCATGCAATAGCAGCAACAATGCCACCGCCATTTGCTACCTTGTTCCAGATGCACCATCTTTGCCTAGAGGTTCAACTTCACAACCCCTACCTGCAACAGCGAGGGGGGGGCCATGCAGGACCAAGTCTTGGATGTGGTTCAAGCCGCTCAACATCGATGGCTACTGGGGATGAAAATCCCGCTCCCTTTATTCATAGACCACAGGAAAAGAAATTAGAAATTTCCCGTGGCAAGAGGAAACATCCATAAAATCTACTTTTCTTGTCATTTCTTATTTATAGTACTTTCAAGTTTCTGCACTGTTGAGATTCGAGAACTTGAGTCATTGACTGTTTTATGTTTATTATGGTATATTTTGTGAACATTACATGGCAATTCAAGTTTGAAGTTTGAAGTTGAACTCTGAAGCTGTAAGGTTGATAACTTGATGTTATGGATAATGGACCTATGTTTGACAAATTCACTAGGATATGATAATTGATTGAATCATTGATGGTTGATGAATGATGTTATATGGTAGTATGATTTATCATGTTATGGTTTATTTATGTTTTTATGCTTTCCATGACTAATTCATCATTCTACAAGCATTTGTTGGCATTTATGCATCAAAATATATTAAAAATATAAATTATGTAAAAAATGCTCCCGAAATGCTTCCAAACCGGAAGCTTCTGAAAATTTCGCTTCCCGCTCTCGCTCCCAAGTAACCTTATATAACACCAGTGTTACATGGGTACGAGTTTTTGGACCCCAAAAACTAGTTTCCTCGCTCCCACGCGTTTCGGTAACTAGGTAACGAGTTTGGGTATGTTTCCACCACGTACCCAAATCAAGAAACGGTGGGAAATGCACAATGGGGTTGTTTCCTTAAAAGGAGGAAACGTGGGCAAGTTTTAAGGCCAAAATTTGAACACGTGGCGGCTTGTTTTTTCGTTTTCCCTCCGATTTTCTTCACCCATTCATCTTCCACATGCGTGAGGGGCCCATTTGAGAGGGTTTTAGGTTCTATTTCCAAATCATTGATGTATGTTGGAATGAATCATTGAATTGTGATGTTAGTGGTTTAAAACTTTAATGTTTACATGATGACAAACACAATATTGAATATGTGATGTTAATGTTTTTGTTTCGTTACTATTTATCATTAATCTTTAAAATCTTAAATTATAAATTTTTAATGTTGTAGTACTTTTGATGGGGTCCCCTATAAATTAAAATTTTTCCTGTGTTAAAGACCTCGATGTACCCTTCGACGTTTCCTAAAATTTGGGGGGGGGGGGTACTTCTGCATATACCGTTTCTACATTTCCCTGTTCCCGCGTCCCCACATTCCGGAAGCTTGGGGGGGGAACATTGGATAATACACTATGCATCTATTTTACCCTTCTGGGACTCTTTGAAGGGAGGCACATTCTCTAGAGGAATATTTTTTCTGGGTTTGATAACGAGGCTTGGTGTTTCTATTGGTTTGATGCTCTTATTTAAGGTGATGTTGGATTTGTTTGCTTAACACATGCACAAGGGTTATCTAGGGTTACATCTCGATTTCTCTTGCTATTGGTTGATGAATGATGTTAGGTTTAGGGACTGAATGGTAGCCATTGGAGCTGCATTTTGTAACTGGCTAGGTCTTCTTCAACCTTTAGGCATCTTAACTTTGAGAGTACATCCTCTCCAGGAGTATCTTTAGGGCTAGATCCTTAGATATCTAGGAGTAGTAATAAACCTAGGTTAGTCTCCTCTAGGGTTTGCTAGTCTCTTTTTAGACGCCCTAGGTTAGGGTAAGGTAGAGCTAGGGTAGTCCCTTAGGCTTTCACTTTCTTTTTTTTCCTCATGAACCTAGTCTAGGTTTAGCCTTAGAGTAATTCTAGGGTTGGATCAGGTCAGTTTCTAGGTTAGTATCTAGGTTTGTTTTTTAAGGACCTAGGCTAGGGTTAGATTTCCTTACCCCAGCGCTGCCCTAACAACCTGTAATTATCTCGTTGCTCCTTCCATTTTCCTCGCTTCACTCTTTATCACCCTAAAACTACCCTCACAACACTCCCTTTAACCCTCGCTTGCTCCTTTTTACCTTCGTTGGCCCCTTTCCCTAGCCCCCCATCCTACCCTCACTAGCTTCCTAATCCCCTTCGCTAGCCTTCTCCCGCCTACAACAGCCCTTTCTGCTGCCCCAACAGACCTTCCCTGGTCCCTTACACTCCCTTTCCTCCTTGTTGTCCTTCTTTTAACCTTCGCTGCAACCTTTATGGTATTTGCCTACCATCGGTCATCTCCCTAAACAAACTTGGCATCCTCGGGTGCCTTTTCCTTTTACATTGACTGCCATATCAGCAGACCACTTATCCGCTCCCTCTTTCCCCTTTTGTGTCAGCTCCAACCCTTACCTTAGGGCTGCCCTTTACAATGGCAACCCTCCTCTTTACCCAACCTTATACTCTTAAAACTTATTCACAAATAAGAAAAGCAGTTAGTATATTATACAATGATAAATGTATTGTTTTAAATACATTCCGTATAAATTATACTTGTGTGTGATAATGTTGTATATTGCTTGGTAATGCAACTTGAACGTATAGATAATAATGATGATCTACTAGTTTGAGTAATGCTGCTGGTAATGTCTGATATTTCGATTCATGTTTTTTTTCCTAGTGGTTAATATTGAATATAATCAAAGTCCAGGATTGATATATTTTACTTGTGTGAAATATTGTGACATGATGTACTTATTGCTCTCATAACTATATATCTTCATGCTTGTACTACTCTATTCATGTTTTTGAACAATGATAAATATTTGACCAATAAGTGCACTTATATTTGTCGGTAACATTGGAGAATAGGTTTAACATTTGGGAGGATATCCCTGCCATAAACCTATATGAAACATACAACCCAATTACCTATCTTTTAGACTCCATTAGGCACTGATCTCTAACAATCTCGAAAGATAACACTTTGTCTTAGTGTCTTTGTAGGGTCAAATAGGGCTCTTCTCTGGGAGGCTTAGTCTTCTGAATAAGTTGGGGACTAGTGACTAAGGTGATAGTGGTCACTTTTCCCTCATATGCTTACCGGTGGCTTAGACTGCTATTTCAATTGGTAACAACCTCCAAAGCTTCTTTATTCCAACAATGAATGATCAATACAATATTACAACAACATCCAACCTTTCTCAAGCAACTCTTACTAGCTTGAATGAGAGAAAGGATGCTTTATTTATAGCCAGAGAGGCCCAAAGGGGGCACCACCTACACTGGGAAATGAATGGTGTTGAGGGAGATGATTGAGGAGTTTGAGTGGAGTTGAAGTGAGTTGAAGGTGAGTGGAACTTGAGAGGTAGGCGCCACCTCTCCTACCAACTCCACCCATCCACTCATAAGTTGCCAACTTGACCACATGTGAGAGAGAGAGGAGGGGGAGCAACCTTTGAAGTCTGTGTGAGCCTACCTACTCTCTCACCAACCTAAATCAATTGCTAAACTCAAGGGATGAACTCGCCTTCACCATGTGAATTCGATGCCACTGATTTCAATCAAATCCGACCACTTTCCACTGATTTAGGAATCTGGGGATTTTCTCCATTTATTAATTTTTTCTATTTTTTAATTAATATTTTTTATTTTTTGGAGAATTTTGACTTAAGTGATAAATTTACCACTTAAAACTTAGGAAAAGTGGGCCTTTGGGTCAAACGGGTGCTCTGAGTTAGAAAAAGAGCACCCCCATGGCAAAATCCGATCCCTAACCACACTTTTATTACATTTATAATTTTTTTGATTAGACTATTAAAAAATAGCCTAAGTTTACGGAAAAAAATGATTTTCATCAAAAATTAAAAAAAACACCTAAAGGGACTTAACACATGTCCATATGACTCAAAATTAATACCTAGCATGTTTATATACATTGACACATAAACTCTATTAACCTCCCTAGGCTTAAACACCAAGACAACTACCTTAACTTTGGAGGTGTGAGTGAAAAGCTCGGAAATTATTAGTCGTTTGTTCAACAACAAATAATCACCAAGGGAAAAAATCACTCTGGGGTAGTCGGATTGATATATAAGTCTAAGAGACCGCGGTAGTCTTTTACATACTTCACCATGCTAGAACATTTAATTACAACTCCCCCAAGGGGGTATGAACATGTGGTACAAGAAAATTTAATTTTTTTTTACAGAAGAAGCCTGGCTGACTTCTAAACTTTGAAGAATGAACAATGATGTTTGTTTGCCTTTGCCGGCTCGCTTGATACCACCGACTAAGTATGACTTAGTAGGTAACACTCCTATTAGTTTCTGAAGGATCTGCACCCTCACTTTTTGCTCAGCCCTCTCGGCTCAAGAGGTGTGCCCTCCTCTTTGATCACCTGTATCTCGCAAGTGTACCTTCACTTTTATTCCTTGAAAGCCTTTTTATAAGCTTTCAATGACTTTTTGGGTTCCAAAACCCCAACCTACTTTTCATGCACATGCACAACCTACTTTTCATGCACATGCACATGCACATGCATCACCTATTTTTCATGTACATGCACATGCACATGCATCGTGCAAATCTCATGCATATGCATCATGAGAATCTCACTACTGCATTAAAAAATGGTTCATCATGCATTCCTCGCATGCAACTGGTAAAAGTCTTAGAACTCATTGCATGTTTCCACCACTGGATCCATGACAACTGGTAGAGTGTTTCTTACATACTACATTCATGCCTACTCTACTAATGCCCCTTCATGCTAGGCATGACTGCATGAAGGATATCCTGAGATACAAATCTCAAAAAGTTTTTAGCCCGAGTTGATTCATAACCTTAAGTGACTCTTCCCTTGTGTTTGGTTATCATCCAAAAAAAGGCTTCATAAGAAATCAAGTAGATTAATGCTAGAAATTTTATGAGATGTAGGCTGAAATTTGAAATACTTGTGAAGATGACCAAGAACTCCAACATCATGCCAAACCAACACAAGACTTCTCTATCCAAGCTTGGATAGTACTAGTATAAACGTGATCATGGTTAAAAACATCCCAAAAAAATCCGTCATCATCATCATCAGTTCCCTCAAGCAACAAGGGCTTAGGAGGCTCTATAAATTTGCAAAGATCTTTAAGATTATTGCCCAAATAAAATGTACATGAGATATAAGGCTATAACATAACATTCCAGGTTTTAAAAAAAAATTCAGCCTCAAGTTTAGGGGTTGCAACCCTCTTTTAGATGGCTGAAAATTTATGCATTATAATTCAAACTGAAATACTTGCTCCCCCATACCATTTCCAACATTAAAATTACAATTTCCGAATAGGTGGTTGGAAACTTCTGCAATTAGAACCCTGCTGTATCATACTATTTTTAGCTCCTAGAACTCATTTTCCCGTTGAAAATTCACATGTAAATTTTAAAAAATTTGAAGGAGAAGAGGGCTAAAAAGTTCTGCAATAAAAACCCTGCTGTAATACATCATTTTCAGCTCCAACAACATGCTTCTTTGCTGATTTTTTTACTCGCAAGCGATTCTTTTGCTGATTTTTTTTTTGCATAAACATCATCACAAAACAACCTCAAATCATGAGAAAATCTGCATTAGAGATTGAAGAACATGGCTGGAAGCAACCCTGCAATCGCTGCTCCAAATGCTGAAAAATTTACATTATTCCTAAGATGGAAATTCTCCTGTGCAACAGATCTGTCCTAGTTGGCTAAAACAAATCTGCATAAATGTGCTCTACATGATGACCACAATCTGCATGATCAATAGGAGCATATTGCTGGAAAATCTCATGCAAATTTGTTGCATTTACCTCCTCAATGTTAGGCTATCCCAAGGCTCAAAATCTATAATCTCCTCAGTACACACATCACTACAAGTATCATAGATAGGCTATGTTACCTCCCAAACTAGCATGTGTGATTAAAGTCCTGAAGAAGGAATCTAGCTGAGGGGAATCAAGAGGAAAGGCGAATGTGACCACACCAATCCCCTTCACACTTTTGGTTAGTTCGTCTCCAACTCAAGGGGGGCTTCTCTAAGATAGGATTACTAGTGCAATAAGCAATAGGGTGAAAGGTGAAATGAAGAGTAGCTCTATCAAAACACGGGTCTATGCAGTATATGAATATATACTAGGTGATGGGAGGATAAAGGGGACCACTCCAAGGACTAGTGCCAATCCTATCAAGGGCAAATGGAGTCAAAGGATCACCAACTAAGAGGTCCTTTTTTAATAAGTCACCAAGAAAAGAGAATCGTGTCTTCTCACTCCAATCTAGTTGGTGGAATTAAGATGGACTAGGGTTTACAAGGAAAGGAATCGAGGGAAGTATCCACTTCCTTTCAAGCTTTACGGGTGCACCCTATAAATAAAGGTTTATGGCTACACAATATGAATTAAGGAAAATATACAATATGGAAATTATGTATAATTTCCCCAACTGGGTAGTACTACCCTTTCAATGGCCCAAGCAAAGCATAGAAATGATTTAACATTGTAAAACACCTAACAATTTTACAACCATGAAGCTCCAAGCAAGAGATGTGTGCCACACATGAGAAAGAAGAAAACCCTTAAACAAAATTTGCTCCAAGAAAAAGATGTTTCATTTAGAATCAAGAGAGAGAGAACTCCAAAATTCCAATCATGAGTACAAATGAGGAAGAGGCTCTCTTATAAAGGAGAGGAGCTCAACTTCCTTTACAATAAACTAATCATAAATTCTTAGATCTAGCATAGGGTGGAGTAAACAATGAATATCCTTCACTACAATCTAACAACCTCTAACAAACATCCATAATATGAGGTGGTCAATGCCACATGTACAATACTACAATGTCAAATATACATAAGGCCCCAAAAAAGAGAGGGCATTTCCAAGAAATGAGGATACAAATATAGTGAGATCAACATCCAAGCCTCCAAAGGCTCATGTGAAGGAACGCTCCAACAAGAAGATGTCCACCATGAAATATGGGACCAAGCACCAAGTTGACATCCAATGAAGCAATCTCCCAAAGTTCATACAAGTGTAGTGCTTTCAAGAAATCACCACAAAGTGGACAAACCCTAAGCAACTCAACAACCACCATAAAGTACAGATAGAACTCTTCCCAAAGATGGAACAATCTCCATGAAATCATGTGGCAGGGACCTCCAAAGGTGGGCCCTCAAACAAAGACACAAAGTGATGGATACAAGTTCCAAAGTTGCAAATAGTATTTCAGCGAAAAAATTGGCAAGATCCAAAAACATCGTTTTGGAATATTTCGAGAACACATCGACAATATATCGACAAACTTAAAAATTACAAATTTTTTTTTTTCAAATTTTTAAACATCTAAAGCAACAAGAACATCAAATAAATACATTGCCACAAGAAAACCGAGATATAAGATGTCTCATATGTCCTTTAGAAGAAGACCCTACAAAATTATGTCCTCTAGAAACTGAAGAAGACCCTCGAAACTAATGTCTGTAGATGAAGAAGGTAGAATAGGTAGATTCGATGTCACATTCAATATTTGGCTTAGATCGATAGGATTTCAAAACTTGTATAGAAACAAGGTCAAATACTCGTTAAAATTTAATTTGCAAGTACTAATTTATAATGTTGTCCTGAGTTTAAATTTCAGTCAACTTCATAGAACCAAACTTGGCATTCATGGAGTGACTTATTTAAGTTGTTTATATCAGATAAGTCTTAATCGGTTACCAAATGAAGGGTTATGATGGCAATAGTAAATACTCAGACTTGATCCACAATAGTACTCAAACAACCTACCCAACAAATGTTGTTTAAGTTTTCCAAGAGTGAAATAAATGAAGATTTGTAACAGCAGTAGTCAAATGGTAGGTAGAGAGAAACAGAGTCACTGTAGTGCTATCTCAGATTTAAAATATATTATTAGCCCAATAACATTCATAAGTCGAACTTATCGCACAATGATGAACAATACAATCAAAGTGATCAAACTTGAAGCCTGTCTCAGATCTTGAGTATATTAGCAGGCTATGGAATAAGGAATTCAATGATCAATCTTCCCTTAAATGATGGATTTAATGTCACTTAGATCTGCAAACGACAAAAAAAAAAGAAAATCGACATTTAAAACCCCCGTCTCTGTCCCAGTCTCTTTTTTCCCAATTTCTTGGAGATTTCTTAGGAAAAACTCCGAAAAAAATCGGGAAAAAATCGGCCTGAAATTTTCAGTGATTTTTGGAGATAAAATTGGCAGGGAAAAAATCTTGCGATTCCTTGGTACATCGCCGATTTCTCGGCGATGTTTACAACTATGGATCATACAACACCTCTCCTCTAAGACTGAATGCTACAATAAAGATGGCATGCAATGATATGTACATGCTCTTCAAACTTCAAAGCTGAAGGCTCCTTGTAATAAGACCTCAAAGGGGACAATCCTCCAGAGCTGATATATACAACCCTCCAAAGGCTGAGCACTAGCCTCCAAGTAGCATGAAACATCAACAAAACACCGCAAGTGTGGATCGCTGATAAAAAACCATGCTTCCAATTGTTGAATTTTAGCATGTGCATATATTCTTTAATTTTTGCAGACTGTAAGATAGATAACAATAAGACAAGTGCAATAGATAATCAAGCATCAACACAATGAACACCAGATGTTTTCACAGGGAAACCTTTAAAGGACAAAAACCCCAAAAGCATTAGTAATTCATCCCTTAAATGAGATGATGACCGAGTTTGTAGCAGCAACAAGAAGAATCTCAGAATTTTGAGATGAATGTTCTTCAAAATTTTCAAACCCTAGAATTTGACCAAAATTTTCCTAAAGAACATATTTCACAGAAAAATCCAGATTAGGGCTTTTTGCCCAGATTTTCTCTCTGTTGCCCTGCTGCCCGAATATCTTTCTCAACTGCCCAACTGCCCGAATCTCTTTTGTCGTTGCCCAAAGGTTGCTCGAACCAGATTTGGGCTTCCCGAGTTAGTTCTGCTGTTGCCTGAGTTTTGTTCTTGATGCCCGGAACTTTATCCTTGCTGCCCGAGATAAAATACTGCTGCCCGAGAATGCCTGAAACTGCCTGGGTCTGATAAGTGGTTGTCCAAGCTTCTTTTAGGGCTTCCCATCTATTGTCTGAGCTGTTGCTGTAGCTTCCTGAGGAGAGGTGACCTGCTGGAAGATTGCCCGAGAGGAGGAAGAAGCTGGCCGTGAAGTGAAGCAGGCTGCCCGGATGAGAATGATGCTCCCCGAGGTCACAGTGCTACTGCTCGTGATGAGAATAGGGATGCCCATGAAGAGTTGTTGCTCCTGGCCGGGAAGAGAAGGGGAAGAACCTTCACTTGAGAGTGTAGATGATGCCCTAGCTAGCTAACCGCCATGCTAGGGCATAAATTATGAAGTTTGCTGCTCACGTGCAAATCCCAACAAAATACTTAGTCTCCAATGGTGCTCACAATGGAGGAAAGAGGTGTGTAGAAATGTTTCGCAAATGATCTTCTTTTATAGCCTTTTAGTCACTTGAATGTAGCCTTTTAGTCACTTGAATGTGGTCCTTATAGATAGGAATAAAAATAATAGGGTTTTATTCTTTTTCTTGTGTTTACCCTTACTTTAACCTTTAGCAGTACTAAGGACCTCCATGTATTTTTACTTTGACTTCTTGTGGTACAAGTGTCCTTTTGTATTTTTGACTTTAGCTTCTTGGTCTTCTTTAAGTGTTATGTGGTCAATGCAAGTGGTCTTCATGGTTCTTCATGCCCACCCAAAGTACATCATCATAAATAGAGAGAATTACTAATGCTTTTAACTTGAACTCCTTGTGCCACCAAGATTGCGTACTAGGTGTCTTGACCAGGGGTAGCTAATCCTTGGAGAAGTTCACACAACCCATAGATCAGGTTAGGAGTGCCTCACATGCCCATACCTGGTCTAGGGCTTATAGTGATAGCCTGGTAACTAACTAGGTGCCTCAGCCCTAGGCTGCATCACTTGAATTAATGTCAAGTACTTGGTAACTGACCAAGCGCTTCCATTCTCCTGGAGAATGGCCCTCAGCCTTAGGCTAAGTCCCCCAGTCCTAGACTGGTTCATTTCCTGGTAACTGACTAGGTGCCTCCATTCAAAGAATGGCCACTCAGCTCTAGGCTAAGTCACTCAGTGCTAGACTGGTTCAACTTCCTGGTAATTGACCAGGTGCCTCCATTCAAAGAATGGCTACTTAGCTCTAGGCTGAGCCCCCTAGTGCTGGACTGGTTCAACTTCCTGGTAACTGACCAGGTGCCTCCATTCCAAGAATGGCCACTCAGCTCTAGGCCGAGTCCCCCAGTGTTGGACTGATTCAACTTCCTGGTAACTGACCAGGTGCCTCCATTCAAAGAATGGCCACTCAGCTCTAGGCTGAGTCCCCCAGTGCTGGACTTGTTCAACTTCCTGGTAATTGACCAAGTGCCTCCATTCTCCAAGAGAATGGCTCTCGATGCTCCTTAGGAAAAATCAACACTCCCTCTCAGCGAGAGAGGTATTCTCTGCCATGCCAAGATTGTCACGAAAGTACACAAACTTCGTTGTTGTCAGAGGCTTGGTCAAGATATCTACAATCTGTTTGTCTGTACGGATGTACTGCAGCTTCAGAGTGCCTCTCTGTACTAGATATCTGATGAAATGATACTTCATTTCAATGTGTTTCGATCTATCGTGAAACACTAGATTTTCTGAAAGTTTAATGCAACTCTAATTATCACAATGAATAATTGTTGAGTCAAGCTTTCCGCTGAAAAGATCAAAGAGTAGTTTCCTAAGCCAAACTGCTTCCTTGCAGGCATCACTCACAGCAATATACTTAGCTTTAGCTGTACTCTGAGCTATGGAACCCTGTTTTCCTGCTGGACCAAGGGATCATTGCAGATCCCATATTGAAGCAGTAACCTGAAGTATTTTTCCGGTCTACTACACTAGCCCAATCTGAGACAGCATATCCGGCTAACATTACTCTACTGCTGGAAGTATACATGAGCCCATAAGTGATAGTACCTTGTACATATCTAAGTACATGTTTGGTAGCTACCCAGGATCAGACATGAACTGACTCAGAGCATTTACTGTGTAACAGATATCTGGTCTTGTGTGCACAAGATACATTAGAGATCCAATGAGTTGCCAATACAGAGTAGAGTCCACATCTTGTGAACTGGTGGCCGTGTCTCGCAACGTTTTCAAGCTTGTAGTCATGGCCACGCTCATGGATTTGCAGTCTTGCATCCCAACTCTTTGCAAGATGTCTACTGCATACTTCCCTTGTGTTAGGAAGATCTCACCTGGATTTTTCCAGACTTCTAGGCCAAGAAAATAATGCATTAGCCCAAGATCCTTCATTTCAAATTCTCGTAAGTGGTGTCATCATCAAGTTCCAGTTGAGTAGTGAATTTCTTCTTTCTATAGCTGGTGAGTGCTTCACTGTAACTTGTCATATGTCTGAAGGCCCCACTATCTACTAACCAAGAGTTAGCACTGTCAGTGATGGATCCAGAAAGAGCAGAGATCAAGTAATACTCTCTTCTAGGTTCATCTTCTTTGGTAGCCTTAGTATTCTTCTTCTCCTTGGGTTCTTCTTCTTTTGCAGCAGAAGCTTGAAACTTCCTTTTGAACTTCCTCTTGGGCTGCCTACAATCCTTGGCAAAATGTCCAATCTCATGGCAATTAAAGCATTCAAAACTTGGAGCATTAGAACATTTACCTTGTGGTTTCTTTCCCTTCTTTTTTTGAGTGAAAGGCTTCTTGAACTTCCTTATCTTAGTTGTAGAGAAAGGTTCCCTTCCTTTATGCCAGTTGCTTTGCTTTGAACTCTTCCTTCTTCCAAACAATCATGCCAAAGTCTATCAAAGTTTGGCTGATTTTCACGTCCACTTATAGCTGCCAGAAAGGTTTCCCAAGAATTTGAGAGACCATCGAATACAGTCTACACAAGATCATCATCATCCATAGATATACAAATAGAAGTAAGTTGATCTCTTACCTGTGCAATTTTTGTAAAGAAGGGGGCAACTCCTTCATCCTTGTTCATCTTCAGTGTACAAAGCCTTTTCTTCAGTACTCTCTTCTGGCCGGGTGTCTTCTTCTCATATAGATTCATCAAGGTGTCAAAACACTCTTTGGTGGTATTCATTGGTGTGATGGTGGACATCAAGGTTTCTTTGACCGAGTCATAGATGATCCTTCTTGCCTTTGCTTGCTTTTTAGGTTCACCTAGTTCTAGGTTACGACTGCGTTTATAATTAAAAACCCAAGTTGGAAATCAGTTAAAACCCCTAGAGACCAATTTTCAAATTAATTAGACTCCATTTCCCCATCTAAGGCATTGGCTTGTCTTAGGGAAAATCACCCTCCTTGGGGAAAACTCTCTTTTAACCAAAACTATGATTTGGGTATTGCTAGAATTACTTTCAATCGTCATATTATTCATCTAGAAATTCAACTTAGTGCCCAATTTCATTTAATTTCACCTCTTTGCCCCTAGATCTAATTTTCATACTTAAAACCCTAGGGAAAATTGGGGCTTTTTACATAGGCACACAATTTCTCTTAGTAATCAATCAAATCTCTAATTAACCGTTAGACTAAGAGATCCAATCAAGATACCTTCGTTTATCTACCTTCATTCATCATTTTTAGGGTTATCTTGGCCATAGGGACGCCCCCTAGACTTAGTTCTCCATTGGGTCTACAATGTCAGTAGCTTTGGTTGGTGTGGCATTTGAGTACATTAAGAGGTCTTAGCTATCGTAGGTCACAACTTTATTTGCCTTTCCCCTCTGCCATCCTGGATAGGATCACTTTACAGGGAAACTACAAGAATTGTGATAACAAGTCCAATAGTCATTATATCCATCTATGTCAGAAATGAGAGGGTCCATCACTGGTACCAAGTCCCTGGCTATCTCCATCCTCCTCATGATCATAACAATCCTCTTCAAAAAGTTGGGTTTCAAAGATATCACAAGGGACCCAACTTTCCAAACATTCGTCATCAGGTGGAGAGCATGGAGGATTGTCATCACACAAAACTTCAAAGATTGGATTTTCAAATAATGTCTCATAGTCATCATCTCCATCCATGTTAGATATAAGGAACTCTTCATCACTTGTATCATGCTCCTGACTGTACTTATCCTCCTCCAGATCATAATCATCTTCTTAATAAAAAAGGTCACAAGGCAGTAAACCTTCCAAACTATTATCATTATGCTCATTACATATTTCATCATGTTTCATTATAAGCTTCTGTAATGGTTTCATCTTGAGGTAGATTTGGGGTACAAGTGTGATCATCATCATTGAAATAATCATGAAAGAGTCCCCAATCTTCAATATTTTCTGTTAGTGTGATATGAGGAGGGTCTTCAACAATGTATTCAATCGAAGGACCTTCAAATACCTCTTCAATGGAATCATCATGAATCTCTTCTTCATTGTGACCTCTTGGAGGTAGCACCCAATACTTATCATTTCCTATCATGATGAGGCGAGGTGATTCAAGGTCTTCTTCATAATACTCTATCCAAGGTAAGGAGGATGTTACAAACTTTTCCAGGAACATCTCCAAATCTTCCATGTCAACCTCTCCTGCATGCCATTGCCTCAAGAATATTTTAAGGAAGCTTGAAAGGGAAGTAACACCTTTATTTGGAAGACCATTGAGATACCATTCATAAGCATTTGTTTGTAGAGTACTAACAATCATCTCCATCATATTATCTTCATACAAAACGTAGAAGTCGTCCAGAATTTTAAGGAAAGATATGACATGTCGGACCTCTGCATACTTATTTTGACAAAAGATAGTTAGATAACCAGATATATCTTCACCATTATGATAGTTAGGAAAGCTTGGGATGTTTGAGATGAAAGCATATTCACTGGAAATCTGAGATCTTTCCTCATCCATACTGTTACTCAACAACAAGCATTTGACATAACCATGGAGCTGTCAAAATATCGAAATTTGAATATTTTGCTATGTCGAATGGGCTCATCTACACACAATCAATCTCAACAATTTATATGAGAAACAAGGGTTTTATCCCTTAAATGGAGTTGCCATGTGAAAAGAAAAATATGCATCATAAATCTTTCACAAATACTTCTATTTTTTGCTTTTCTTTGTAAAAAGAAAAAAATGCTAGTGGAGTCACCAGACAAAGAATCAAAGATCTACTGTAATCATTCATCAAACAAAGCAAATAGAAAATTGAAAAAAAAAATCGTAACCTGGGGATAAAAAGATTTATCCCTGACAACGGTGCCAAAAGAATGTTGCCGCCTTACACACACCTGGGGGAAAATGCAACAAAAATATTCAAGTTGCTCGGTGTGTCCTTGGGGGAAAGTCTCGAGTCAGGTATTGTCACCTTCTCTCGACTCCTCCGTTCATGTAGAACTCCTAACGAAGCCAAGGGGGGTAATCCCTACAAAAAGAGTTTCTAAGGCTCTTGTTTTTTTTAAGTTCGTTTGAGGATGGAAATAAGTTTCTTAGGAGTTTTGTAAAGTGATCAAAACAAGGATTTGCAAACTAATTAAACATCAACAACATAAATCTAGAATTCATAATATAATTGACTGAAAGCAAATAGTGATGATTGCAGTATGACCAGTGCCAAATGAAGTCAACAAATTAAAAGAAACGCTATTGAAAATGGGAAATGTTGTGCAAGTGTACTTGGTTGATTTTAAGTTAAAAGTGGATTAGATGAGTGGATTAAAAAGGGAAGGGAACTCTAGATATACCTGACAGTACGAGAAGTATGTCCAAACTCATCCAATGTGGCTCCACGTGAAGAAATGTGGGCTAAATGGATTCGCGTGGTTGTGTCCAACACTACACCAAACGAAGTGTAGCCTAACGGGGCCCCACAATTGCTTTCTAGTGAGTTTCACTTCCTCCGTAGAATTTCCCCACAAGGGATAAGACCGAGGTGTTGGATTTTCACCTTGGGATGTTTATTGGAGTGTGAATCTAATTTAACTAGTCCCTCCAATTGATTTTGGTGCATCCAACTGGTTGGTCGAACTGCAGAGGTGCAAAGCATACACAATGGAGCCTTGGTCAGTTTCAAGAGTTTTTGAACAAATGTTTTCTTAATTATTATTAGACCCAATAATCTCTTTCAGGCCTGAAGGTCGTACTCGAGAGAGCAAGGGGTTTAATTTCCAAAAGTAAAAAATAAACCGAAATAAAAGTTTTCTAATTAGTACAACAACGAATATCTTTTCCTCTTTCGGGTAAATTTGGTAGAGCGTTGTTGGGTTAGTATTCAGTTTTTTGCAAGAATGGAAAAATAAACTTAAAGCAAATATGACTTGATTTGACAAATATTTACACAAAAGAAAAAGTACTTTAAAAACTTTAAGCAAATAAAGAAGGAAACCAAACGAAAGGCGACATAGGCCTTCTCCAAATGGAGGAAGAAGGGTGCGGGAGCTTGAAGCCCACCGTCTCTTTATTGATTTTATTACAATGCTATTTAAGAAAAAGAAATACCTTTTGATCCTTGAAAATGGATAAAAAAAGGCTTACAAATGCTTGGGGAAGAAGAGGAATGAAGGAAGGGGAAGAATGATGAACTATGGGTGCTCCGAATGGCCAATTTCAACAACATTTCCCTCCCTTTTTCCTTCAACCTGCTAAAAACCAACAAGCTAAATGATCACGGATTAGTGGATTAGTACAAAAATACAATAAAAAATTTCGCTACTTAATACTTGCAAAAAAATGGAAAATTATGCTACTTCAAGTATTAAGTAAATAACGCTAGATCTAGGCTTATACTTGCGATTTAGAGGCACTTTAGATGTAGTAAATGAACAAGCTAAACTTTGTATGATAAACTTTCTTAAGTAAAACTAGCTTGCTTCAAAAGTTAACCAAGAAGAAAGCTTTAAACTTTAAGAAAGAGAAGAAAGAGCTGCTCAAGTCTTGAATCTTTCTTGCAAGCTTAGAATGATTGTTGATGCAGGGAAGGAATGCTTATGTGTTCGTTTCAACCTATAATCCAAGGCAAAGGAGATGCATCCGAGCTCAACCTTTCGCTCGAGATGGTAATATGCACACTTATCAAGGTTGCACAAAACGAATTAGAGTTGGTACACCCCACAGTTAGAAAACCAAAAGATTATTGAAATATAACCGAATAAAGCATGAACTCTTAGATCGCTAATAGCAAGAAAGTAAATAAGCAAATTGATAGCTGCAAATGCCTATCCTATGTGCTACAGAGAGCCCTAAACAAAATAACTAAACAATATTACCTCACAAAGAAATTACCACATGCACAACTTGCCATCGATCATGAGTCTCCAAAGCCTTTCAATTTTATTCATAAACAACAATGAAAATAATACAAGAGCAGAGGCTCCTCGCTTCCGTCAAAATGAGGAAGAGGAACTTGCTTAAATAAAAAAAAGGGCCAGGGGGGTGCACCCACTAAAGAGAGATGACGAGTTAATGTGAGCTTTATGAGATAAGTTAGGGAGTTTGTTTGAGTGAAATGGGGGATTGGTTTGAGTTGAAGTGGAGTGGAACTATAGATGTAGTCGCCACCTCTCCAACGTAATCCCCACCAAAACATCCATCATTTGCACAATAAAAGAACGTGAGACAAAAAGAAGGAAGGCGCATCTCTAAAATGGAATGATTCGCAAACTCCAAATAATCTCCAAATCCAACGCTTTTAACCTTGGTCTAATTCGCCCTTCACTCAGGTAGAGATCGCCACCCTTTCCACGTCATTCCAATAAGATTCGATTGACTTATGAATTTTGACTTTCTCTCCATTTTGTGTCATTTTTAGCATTTCTTTGACATTTTGTTCCCCTTTAGAGAAAAAATGCTTAGTGATAATTTAATCACTCCAAACATAGGAAAAGTGGGTCCTAGGATAAAGAGGACGCTTTGAGTGTGAAAATGAGCACCCCCACGCCAAAATTAGTCTCCAGACCAACTTTTATTAAAATTTGAAGATTCCCATTTAAACCATTAAAACATGGCCTAAGTTTACGAGAAAAAATATTTTTCTTGGAACTTAAAATAAACCTAGGGGGAACCAGTACACGTTCATAATGACTCAAAACAATGTCTAGCATGCTCATATACATTGACACATGAACTTTAACAACCTCCTAAAGCCTAACCACCAAGACAACCATTCCAACTTTGGAGGAGCGGTGAAAAATTCAAAAATTATACACCCCTTATTCAACATTACATAATTAACAAGGGAACAAACGCCTTGAAATAATCAGATTGAAAGCCAAGTCATTTACAAAAAGTTTGCCATGCTAGGTACTTTTATTACAATATCCCCAAGGGATATGAACATGTAATTATTAAAAAAAGGGGCCCAAAAATGGCCCTGATGTAACCATGGGACTTCTGAGCACTGATGATGAACAAAGGCATGTTCACAACTTCGGCGGCTCACTGAAAATCCACTTAAGTGCAACTTTAGTGGATAACAGGCCTAGCCATTATTTTCTGAAATTCATGTTGTTTGGAGTTCCATCTATTTGGCCGTATTTCAAATTGTAGTATTTATTTACATCAGACTATGTAGGATCTTCACACATTTCTTTCATATATTTCTTTTCAGGTTACGTTGCTTATTTTGTCAGTATTGATATTACTGTTATCCCAAATAGTTATAAATATTAAATCTGCAGATATACAGCATCATTTACTATGCCAATTTTCTTTAATTTCAAATAATGCAGAAGTGATTATATGTTTTATAGGTAGGGATTGAGGGAAGCGCCAATGGGCAGTGGTGGTTAGATGCCATTGGCAAGGTCCTGGATGAAGGGATGACATTTGAACGGGCAGGCTCTCGGCAACTGGCTGGCTTGCTTGTTGCTGTATGGTAAGTTGTTTTAAATGAAAATAGGCGATTTCTTCAATTGTGGAGAATATGATTTTCCAAGAGAGTCTTTATAAGTGATGTAGAAAAGGATAAATCCTACTGAAGAAACTATTAATTGCCATGATTATTTTGTTTTTCTTTAATGGAAATTCCTTAAAGCAATTGAACTTGAATTTATTTACCTGAAGGCTGATTATGCTGCTTATTGGAAATGTATGTTGAATGAAAAAATAATTATTTTTGCATCCTTGGAGTTTTCTGTTTGGAACAATGTCATGTACAAGATTTTGTTACCAGTGAATATCTAATGTTGCCGCACTACAATTGTTTTAATGTTTCATATTTACTTGACAATTGTTTCAACTTTTAATATTTACTTGTTTTAGTCTTACTAAGAAAGCTGCTAAATAGCTGGAATTATTGAGCGGATTACTGTTTTTATCTTTCTTATTAAGCACTGCTTTCCTTTACATGTAATTCCGAGTTCTGCAGATTGAAAAATTAATATCCTCACATACTGTCGTGTCAGGGTCAGAAAAGATCTTTGGCCGTATGTCGGCGAAGTGGATGTTGGTGCTGTTGCTTGTGGTTTTGGACGCAGAATTGGTAACAAAGTAAGTTTGCAATTTGGTCATTTTCATATTCTCATCCATCAACCACCTTCTTATTTTTTTTTTCTTATAAAGGGAAAGTGACCGTTCACTCATGTTCTGGTATGAAGATTTTGCTTCCTGAAATATGCGATGATCACCTCTATTGTTGCTTCTTCTTTGTTTTGGTTCCTAGAAAAGTTCGGAGCTTATACTGAAATGGTTTATTTCAAGATTCAGCATGGGAAACAACAGAGTAATCTAAATTAAAGTATGTTAAGTAGTAGATTTCCAAATTGCTAGGAATTCCAATTTCAAGATGACTCGCTGGGCACAGGATTACTGTGGCACGCGTTCTTTTACCACTATGAATTGGATTTTATGCTTTAAGAATCAGTTTTCTTATTTCAGTAAACCTTTTTTTAAATTTCTTAAAACCAATACAATATCGCTGTTAGTTAAACATAGTGAAGGTAATGCTAAGCTTAAAGTAGTATAACTCCTAATCCAGTCTAGGTAGTTTATGAACGATAGAATTAAGTAAAAGTAAAAGTTTGAAATTTAAAATATTAATTAAATCATGTAATAGACAATACTGGAATGGATGAATGATTATTTAAAGGAGTTTAATATGAGTGAATTTGTTTTTCCAATATTTAAAGTAAATAAAATATTTTAATATTAACACTATAGAAAATAATGATACACTAAAAACAATGAACTATAAAATCATTTTGAATATTGATTTCAATTTATATTGAAAAATAATTTAATTCATTATTTATTAATTTTTTAATCATAACGTGTATTGATTTGAGTAATAATATACTTGAAAAATAATTTAATTCATTAGTTATTAATTTTTTTAATCATAATGTTTATTGATTTGAGCTATGTTGCCAGGAAACGTGGGTACGGGTACGGGTACGACACTTTTTGAAACATGATACTTCGGTACGTCGACGGTACTATATATATATATATATATTAAAAATAAAACTGAAACATGTTAGAGTCACATGACTCACATGATACATCATGATCCAATGATCCATACATGCACATTGCATATTCACTTTCAGATTTCGTCATTGATTCATTGAACAATGAAAATTCACAATTCACATTGAAAAATCGAAACATTCAAACATAAATTAAAATAAGTTATAATATATTAATGACAAATGTATGTCCATGACTCCTTGAGTCCATTCAACATTGTCAAACTACATTCA
>LPNX010113382.1:248710-284970 GCA_001517045.1 Pseudotsuga menziesii
TGATACATGTGAACCAAAGAGACCTCGCCCACGTGCAAATTGGGAAAATTGAGATCGTATCTCAGAGGCCTCCTCTGAAGAACCATACATCTTTTTGATAGCGGTCATAAACCCCTTCACCACCTCTCTATCTTGGGAAGGAGGCCTTCTACCTGTTTTGGAATATACAATTTTGGATTTACTACATAGGCTGCCATATGAAGTGGCGTGTTCAATTTATTCCACCTCCCATGTATAAACGATTGCAACTGTGGCCATAAATTAGGATCTTTCTTATCTGTGATGGATTGGATCCTCTCACACATAGAATCTATGTTCTCATAAATCTTACCTAAACATGGACCATCTGTGTCAGCATAGCGAAGCATATCACAAATTGGCTCTACAAATTCCACAACGAATTTGATGTCAGCCCAAAACCGATCATCCAAAACCAACCTCTTTACCTCCACAGCTGCATCTGAGGTAGATAGCCTCCATTGCTCCCACATGTCACTAATAATTGTGGCTGCTAAAGCCCCTTTCATCTCCACAAGGCGTCTAAGCAGAATGTAATAAGAGGCAAATCTGGTATCAACTGGTTTAAGAAGCTCCATTTTTGCATGCCTACGATAAATTGCTTGTGAATGGTGGTGGTTGCATATGAACATTTGAATTTTGCGGCCATTCTCAATTAGCAACCGAATCCATTCAAGCTTTGCAATGTCTTTTAATGCATTGTTCAAAGAATGCACTGCACATGGCGTCCAAAAAATATGCCTACGAAACAAATGAAAAAGAATTAGATTTTGAATTTTCATTTGACATTTTTTATTTCTAATTTTAATTCATGAATAAAGAAGAAAAATTGGAAAAAAAATCAAACTTATAATTAAAAATCGGATTTGTAATTCTAATTCATGTAAAGTTCAGATAAACTTATAAAGTTAAATAAATAAAAAATCAGTTTCGTCACTAACCTATACTCTTTTTAGACCATTGTCCCCGTTGCTTTGCACACTGGAGCTGCATCAGTGATAACTTGGACGACATTGGAGGGCCCCACCTCAGCAATGGCATCACATAATTGGTCTTTCAAGAACATAGTGTTTTTTTCTTGACCAGAGCAATCAATGGCCTTGAGAAAGTATGGACCAGAGATGGAAGAAACAATTATGTTTATCAATGGACGATTCGTACAATCTGTCCAACCATCCATAACAATGGAGCATCCATCCGCACTCCAAGATGCCTTCAATGGAGACATTGCCTTCTCAAGGCGTGCTTTCTCCTTGTCTACCAAAACTGTTCGGAGCCTTTCATAACCAGGTGGCTTATATCCCATAGGTCCATTGTTAATCGCATGAACCATTTGCTCAAAATATGGTGAGCGGGCTGCATTGAAAGGAATGCCACATGCAAGAAAAAATCTTGCTATTGCAAGATCAATGCCCTCCCTTCCTTTCACATCAAACATATCACCAAGGCCACCAAGTTTTGGTTTTTTTCGTGCTTGAGTTGTAGTGCTTTTGGATGCTTTTGATGGCACATTTTCATCACCAAACTGAACTTCATCTTCAGATGGATATTCATCACCCACCTCAATGGAGTCATCATCCACATCATCACGGTTTTTACGGGAAGGCCTTGTGATCTCCTTGCCTGCCCTACCCTCAGCTCTTCGCTGCTCCATTTGTGCATTAGGGAGTTTACTAGTATCCTCTGGGTCCCCATTACAAAGCTCAACACCCATCCTTGGGATCTGCATAAAATGGGCCTTAACTCTTGTATAAGTACCCTTCCATTCAGCCTGACAGAAGTTACATTTTATCGTAACTGTCCCCTCTGTATCCTTTGTTTGTTTTGTCTTCTCCACATACTTCCACAATGGGTATTGAGGATTATGCTTTGATGATTTTTAAGTGTGGAGTGATAGGAAAACTGAAAAATTCAAAATTCAAAACAATTATTCAAAATAGTAAAATTAAAAATGGATTTTGTAAAGGAGATATTCATTTTGTCTAACTCGTGATGAAATCATATGCTTTAAGTTCTAGACCGCCTCTTTAATGATTATTATATAATGAGAAGATTACGCTGGGAAAACTTAAAAGTAATTAAATACCTTCTTCAAAAGGTTCCAAGAGCTCAATGCTGTGCGATTTGCTTGAGCCTTGATCCTGACAATTGTGGGAAATTTCAAATGGACAACGGAAACCTGTGAACACTGAAACAGTCTTGAAACTTAAAAACACAGATTCCAGAAGTAAGAACCTGTGCAGGCTGCGATTTGCTTGAACATTGAAGACTCTGATTTGCTGGAAAAATGAAGTTGCCAGTCGCCTACGATGTTGTTTGGTGGAGAAGAATGAGTTTCCACTGCTGATGGGTGCTACTGTCCACTGCTGAACAGTGAAGATGGACTGTCCGCCGATATCAAAGCTCCTGTTATTCCACTGTCCGTTGATACCCGATACGCTGTGCACAATGAAAATCAAAGTTAAAAAACATAAACTGATAAATGAATATAGTTTACGCCGGTTTGGGGGTTTTAGCAATGCCGCGAGGATTTTAGCAATGCCGTGGATAGGGTTGCGTGAGGCCCACAATTCCATTATTAATTTAATAATGATTTTATTAATTTTTTAAACCCCCGTACCTCAGACGTACCCAAAATCGAGGTATGCCGTACCATTTTTCACAAACGTACCAATTTTTTTTTTACCGCGTACCCGGTACAACAACACTGTTCATGGTACGTGAGGGTATGTCTGGGTACGTACCATTGTCGTACCCAAGTATCCGGTACGTGTACCTGATACCGGTACATGTACCCGACCCCTGGGTACGGGTATCCATGCAACACAGGATTTGAGTAATAATATACTTCAAACAAACAAGTTGGATTGGGTAGGTTAGGGGTTTACCTGAATTATATTATATATTGAGATCAAACAATATATAATAAAATTAAATTAAAAAATTAAAAAATGTTTTTTAATTTTTAATATTAATAATGTTTTTTTAATATTATGGTATTATTTTATTATATATTATATAATAAATTAAATTAAAAAAACATTTTATGAAAAACGTGATATTAAAAAAACTAAAATAATAAAATGTAAATAAAATAAATATTATTAAAATATGTCTATATAAAATTAAATTAAAAAAAAAAAATGAAAAACATGATGTTTAAAAACTAAAACAATAAAATATAAATAAAATAAGTATAATTAAAATATGAATGAAATATAATAAAAAAAATGTTCATAAATATAAAAAAAAATTGTGAATAAAATAAAATAGATGTTTATTGTTATTAATAAATATATGATAAATACATATTATTAAAATGAATTATAATTAGATATATAATCAAACTTAATTCTAATTTTATAAGTATTTGTATGTGAATATAATTAGATGTATCTTGTATTTAGAAAGATCAAATTTATAAAGATGTAATTTTTTTTCAAATTTTTGCAATATAAAATATTTTTAAATTTAATCTTTGATTTGATGAGTAGGAAGTTCACTGTCATACTAAATATGTATCTAGGTAAATGGTCACTCCTACTACTAAATATATACATTTATATATATGTATATAGTATTATAGATAAACACACCTACATCATATAAATATGTATCTGGATAAAAGGTCACTCTCATAATAAATATGTATACAGTATTATACATATTTAGAGAGACCAAAATACATATTATACTTTTATCATTTATGTATGTAGATAAACAGCACTACATCATGTGTTGAGAGATCAAATTCATAGAAATGTTAACCTTTTTCAAATTTTTATAATATAAAAGATATAGATAAAGAACACTACATCATGTGTTGAGAGATCAACACACCAAATTCATATACAGCTAAACCAAATTCATACACATTCAAACCTTTTTTCAAATTTTTGCAATAAATTCATATACAGGTAAACCTTTTTTTCAGATTTTTGCAATATAAAAAATGTTTAGATTAGATGAAAATAAACTTTACACGGAGACCTGTTTACATCTCACTGTCCATTTTCAATCCACTTTTCACTGCTTTCAGGCATGCTTTGTTTCACTTTGCACATTCAGCACACTCAGTGCTATGCTCCACACTCTTAGCTGCCATACGCTTGTTACAAAAAGAGAGAAAGAAAAACCCGAACCTTGCTGCCTGTTGTTGTTCAACCACCTAACGATATGGATTCATTTGTTGACTCTGGACATATAACATTATGATATTGAGCATATTGTTTGTGTACCGATCAGTTCACTGTTGGCCAAGGTGCACATTCAGCATGCTGACTATACTGTCTTCCCCTTGGTTGTATGGTACTAGCTTCTGTTTTAAAGAAAGGGATATTTGATGGAGAGGAAGTAACAAACGTTTGGTTATACTTTTGATATTCAGAGAAAACAGAGCTATAATAAAGCTTTAGGTTAAATACTGAATGTCATGATCTCTGATGCTATATTATCAGCATTATTAGAGACTAAGCAGTCATGCGTTAAGCAGTGTTTGTTGCTTTGTTGTTGATAAATTTGCTTTCATCATCACAATATTGTGTTTCCTCTACCATTTTCTGCTGTCTTACAATGTAGATGGGAAAGTAACATGTATACAGATAACATGTGTCAGACGTTTCTTGTACCTCAAACTTTGTTGATTATATGTTAATGTTGTATATCGGATCTTAACAGGGAGCTGTAGCCTTGAAGATGAGAGTCTTTTGTCGGACACTGTGTGTTATAAACTGTCATTTTGCAGCTCATGTAGATGCAGTTGCTCGTCGCAATGCAGATTTTGAATATGTGTATCGTAACATGACATTTAGCCCGATAACAACTGGAGTTGCTGGTACAGACACAGCCCTTGAAAATAATAATTTTATTCTTTTTTTGTGCCACGTTTAGCTTTTGACATTTCATACATTTGCGTTCTAATTCTAACATTTGATGTGTACTGGTTCAGCAGGGGTTTCATCTGCTGTTCAGAGACTTAAAAGTCTAAATGTACGACGAGGTCCTGACTTAGAAGCTGAGAAAGATCCTATGGTAATTTCATGTTCTTTTTAGATCCAACTTAGGCTGCATGTGACAGTCACAATATCCCCCAGTTCATTTAAACGTGATGCTGGAGAAAAAATATCTATGAATACTAAGTCCTATGGATGTTTGTGATAAATGATGGAAGTTTTTCTTCTTTTTTGGCAATGGTTTTAGATCTTAATTTTTCAGATGATCTACTTCTGCTTGTTACATCAGCCTTGCAATTCTTATGAAACATTTTTTTTGACAATTCAATGGAGATGGTCACTTAGAGTGCAGGAAACACTCATGTTCAATGTACAGGCTGCAGGGGTTGAATCTGAGATGCTACCTGAATTGGCAGAAGCAGATATGCTTATATGGTTTGGAGACTTCAATTATCGACTTGATGATGTTTCCTATGACGAAGCAATACATTACATTGCACGTAAACGCATTGACACTCTTCTAAGAAAGGATCAATTGAGAGGAGAGATGAAAGCTGGACATGTGTTTCAGGGCATGCGAGAAGCAAATATAAAGTTTCCCCCATCTTATAAATTTGACAGAGGAAAAGTTGGTTTGCAAGGTTTGTGCTCTGTTTATTTTCCTTATTTTTATCTTGAAGAGAATCAATGGACCTTTTCATTCAGTTGCTTTATATCCATTATTGACTGATCTCAACTTTCACTGGATGGTGGGTAAGTCCCAACAAGATTAACATCCCTTTAGAGTTTACATTTAATGGTTGTGTTTCTTGCTAAGCTTCCAAAAATTCTTTGTGAAAAGATAAATTTCTACTTGTGATTGTCATCATTTATATAGTTCTTCAATATGCAAAGATTCTCAACAATTACTGAATTCTATGATTTCATAAATCTCCAAGGCTTTTTCGATCATATATTTGACCATTTAGAGCTCCTTGATATTTGACTCCTACAACCTTGTGGAAAGAGATATTAACCTATCTCTCATGCCAAGGCCCTGAACGAAATTGTACTGTCAGACCTTGGATAGAGTTGAAGCACAATTGGCATCCTCCTGAATCTAAGGGTTTGTTCTGATCTAGAATATTTGCAATAGGTTTCAAAGGTTGGTGTCACTCCTTTGGTTTGTTATGGTAATTGTTGCAAGTCTCGTGGATTTAAAATTTTAATACCTGCTGCATCTGACTGTTTCATCTTTTGCAGGATATGACTCTAGTGAGAAGAAGAGAGTCCCTGCATGGTGTGACAGAGTAATATTTCGTGACAGTCATAATGGGACATCGACTCAGTGCAAATTAACATGTCCCGTTCTTGCTTCTGTTTCATGGTTGGTATTTTTCCCAAGATAACTAATCTTCATGACTACTTCCATAGTGAATTATGATAACTATCGTGGTTTTCAAGCTGTCATTGCATATAGTATTTTTATGTAATTCTTGAATTGGGTTTAATTTAGTTGTGCCACTGCCTTGCTATATTGTTCCTGAAAACAAGTTCTCTAAATGATGAAGCTTTTCAGTTTCTTGCGCAGTGACATAATGCCTCCTATTTGTTGGATTTTTGGGTTACTCTGAAAGTGTTTATACCATGTGTGGGGGTGCTTCATAAGATTTGGGGTACATTGTATGTTCAGCCCCTGGATGGTTTGGGATGGATTGTAGCATGAGAGATGGTCCGTGTGGATATGCATAGTTGAGATAGCTTGCTTACTGGATGCTTGACCTCAGAATGGTAATAGCTTTGTCTCCTTCCCTTGGGCATTGGAGATCTCTTGCTTGGATGGTGGATGCCCTCCTTGTGGCCATTGGAGGATTCACTTGGTGGGATAATACCCTATAGGGTATATGGAGTATTTTGCATCTTGGAGGAGGGTTTGGAGTTCTAGACAGCATGGGTGTACTTGGTTGCTTACTTGGAGGCTTAGAGTTGACTTGGGGACTCTTGGGTTGTGATAGTGGTTCTTGTGGGTGACTGGACCTTGGACATTGACACATGACTTATGAGGAGATTGGAGTCCATGGAGAATGGAAGACGAGCACTAAACCTTTCTTAAGGGGCACCCTAGCCTTTGGAGGCTTTATTGTGTATGACACCTAGGAAATTGACATGTGTTCTAGAGTGGATGTCTCACTTGCAGTGGCCTACAAGGCTCATGTAGGTTGCTTGTAAAGGCTTGTGCCCACATAGTATTGTTGGCCTCCCTTACCTCCCATATAAATAGAGGAAGGAGAGAGTTTTTCCATTCATATTATTGTTTGTACTCTTTTCTTTGTACTTAGCTTCTTGGAAGAAGTTGCTAGGGTTTTCTCTTGACCCTAGGTGGAGATATGAAGTCTAGAGGGGACATCTTCATGTGAAGTTTTCTCTTGTGACTTTTTCTCTAGAGGAGACGTTGGTGATGATCATGGCTTTCTCTCTCGCTCTTAGATCTTCACATGTGTTTGAAACTTTGATCTCTCTCTCTCTCTCTCTCTCTCTCTCTCTCTTGATTCACTAGGGTTTCTTGGTCTTCTTGGAGTTTCTTGGAGCATCTTGGAGTTCTAGGGTTAGGGTTTATTCCTGAAGATTGGAGATTAGGGTTTTGAGAGAAAACCTAAGGTGGATTGCTGAAGAAGAAGAGAAGGGGAGAATGTCTTGCCTTGAAGTCTTTCTAGGGCGATCTTAGCTTGTGGAGCTTCTTGTTGGAACTATGGTTTTCATTGTTTCCTTAGTTTGAAGTTGGAGAGCTTGTTGGGTGTATGCTAGCTCATATATGAGATTTTCAAATGTTTGCATCTTGTCTATATTGTATTTGATTTCATCATTTTGTCTTCTTGGGATGATTATTTCCAACACATATTTGCCTTGCTGATTCGACACACATAAGAAGGAAATTATTAAGGAAACTAACACTAATATTGAACACAATTGTACATCCATCTGCTGTTTTGTTTGTTGTTATATCTGCTGTTTATGATGAGTTTTCAGATCTGGTTTATGCCCAAGAAGCTACCCTAGAGGGCTGAAAACTCATAGGACTGTTTGTTATCTTTTCTCCTTGAATTGCCGTGAAGCTTAGGGCTGTTTGAAAGTGAATTATTGTACTTCTTCCACTGTTGTTTGGTACATTAATTTACAGCAGTACTAGGGAAGAAAATTCTAGTGCTAAGATCTGGTAAAAAATTCTAGGAATAAGGGAGAATTTCTGTTTTGCAGTGAAGTGTCAATTCTGAGAAATTTCCAATACTATCAATATCCAATTTCATATGCTGATCATGCAAACTGGCTAGTACAATTAATGATCAAGAAACAACAGTGCTTAAATTAAGAGATACCCTTTAAATGAATCTCTTGAGCTAATCACCCTATATATTGATCCAAATCTTTTTCATCATACCAAGAATCCTTCAAGATTCTCCTTGGAACTAACAATACCACTAAAGTCAATAGACTCAAGATTGAGCTCTCCAATATCAAGATGGGTAACTTTGACAATGCTGAGGAATATATTGCAAGGTTTAAAAACTTGAAGGTTGACATTATTACGTAAGGAGGAAAGGCAAAAATCAGATTCAAAATATGTATGTATTGTTTTGATTCTTTGAACAATCTCTCTTTAGCATCTAAATCCTTATTTATAATATTTTATAATATGCCTCTATTTGTAAAGAGTTGCAAGACTCCTCTTGAGGAGGTTTTCGCTAATCTTATCCAGCATCAAGTTACTTTGAGGAAAAAGGGTGAATTACCCCCTGAAATCAAGCCCATCTAAAAGCTATCTCAACCCCTTCTAAGTACAAGTCTGAATGGGCCAAGGGGAACAACTGAAAATCCTCCAAGAATAAGAATCTCTTATGTGACTATCGTCATAAGGAGGGACATGCCTTTAAATATTGCATCACGGCTTCAAAAACTGAAGAACTTGTAGGACAAACCGTAGGCATTTAGGATCTTTTTGATGGAACTGTTGGATCTTCTCATAGTGCACATTTGGTCGTGCCCTCTTCTCCACAGGAATGAATTGTTAATTCTGGAGCTACCAAGGATATGACCAAACATCAACACCTTCTCTTTGATTATTGACATCAACACAATGGAGTGAATGTGGTTATTGGTGACAAATTAGTCTTACTAGTCTCAGGTTGTGGTGATGTCATGATCAACACTGCCAAACTTGAAGATGTCCTACATGTTTCGGGAGTTGGATTGAATCTACATTAAATTTACTGCATCACACACACCAACAAAAATGTGGATTTTTGGTCAGATTGTAGGTTGTAAAAAACATGAATGATGGCTTTTAAAGTGGTTGCCTCACGATATTGTAATGAATCCGATCATATGTACAAGTTTGGGAAAACTCCTTCCTTGGAACGAAAAATATTTGTTGCTATGGTAGTCAATATCGATGACACCAATGTGCTAATTAACATCTTGGTCATACTAACTTATGAGCCCCCTGCATATGGTTGCTGACCTCCCACAGATTGAACCATCCAGTGGTGTTTGTGAAGGGTGTGTGATGGGGAAACATCATCAAGTGTCTTTTGCTACAGGTCTGTAAGAAGTCTTCATTGGTTGGTATCTAAGTTACCAGGATATGGATACGGATATGGATTCACTAGATTTTTTAAAACCCAGGATCTGGATACGGCGGGAAACGACAAGTACAAACAAATATAAAAATATTTTTATAATAAATAGAAAAATAGAATGAAGAAACAAAACTATTTAGGAAACACAAGAGTAGAACTATAAGTTATTGCCAAAAAAGAGAGTTCATGTACCATAACTGATAATTTGATAAGTTGTGATATTGATAATTTTAAAAACCATTTCAGCATGAACTTGAGGCAGACCATATTAGTGTTTTTGTGAGCCACATCCACATGTCTCTATAAGCAGGGAATAAAGTGGTTTTCTTAAACGCTATGACAGGACTACAAAACAGGTAGGTGAAGTGAGCAACAACATAGCACATAAAGATAGATCAGCCCTTGACAGCAGACCTTGACCATAAAGATATATCAGATAAAAACGTTGAGAGCAGACCTTGATATTGATATATCAGAATTCAAGAGCATATCTTGACATAAGGATAGATCAGACCTTGAGCTTACACTTTTAGCCATTAGGTGTTTAGAGTTTTTTAAGTTTTTCATTAAAAAATAATTTTTGGGGGATCAATGGGTCATAGACGCACTGGAAGTTGCAGGAGCCGTTTGAAAATTTCTGGAATTGTTTGATTTTTCACAGGATCCGTTTGAAAATTTCAGGAATTTTATTATTTTTCACAGGATCTGTTTCATGGGACCAGGATATGTTTCCTTCTGCAGGGGATCTGTTTGCATGGTGGATATGAGGCGGATCTGATCTGTATACGTATCAGATCCGTGGATCCGCGGATCCTACACACTGGGGTGGTGGATCCGCGGATCCTACACACTGGGGTGGTGGATCCAGTAACACAGGTTGATATCCCATAACCTTTTATTATTATTACAGCAACAGTTTCTATGTTATTATATCCTCCAGGACTTCATGTTCACTTGTTTTTTTCCTTTGCTTGAATGCTGGATTAGTTGGATCTGGGAAGACTGTTCATAATAAACAGTACAAATATCCTAACAAATGGGCTCTATACAGCTTGACCATGCTTGTTCATCCTCATTTTACTGGCTGAAGCATTCTTCCAGCCATAGCACACTGTGTGAACTTAATTTACAATTTCTGCAAGGCTTACTATAACAAATCAGATAGATCTGGATCGTCCTTCCTGAAGATCAGCATTACCGTATGGGGGTCCACGTGAGATGTCGAGTGGATATTACCGATGCCGAATAAAACTCCACCTTTTCAATCATCCCACACAACATTACTAATGATAACTGCAATTAGCATATAGATCTGCTCATTGATGTCTGTCCTGGTCTATTAGAGTGTTAAAAACAGTCCCATCAACTGGCAGCTATCGTATTATTACAGCACTGAATGAAAGAGATCTGAAGCAAAAAGAAGTTGAAAAAAATCTGATTCCTGCTGGCCAGAATCTCTTTGAATGCTAAAATGCATCGGCACTTTGAGGGGCAGTAACACACAGTATTCAGTCTTTTGTCATAGTGCTGATTTCGAATTGATTAGATTCCTGCATATTAGATTGCTGCCGGGACAATACTTGTACGTCACCACAATTCTTAATCTTCACATCCAGTATCAATGCTCGCTATGGATGATCTTCCTCTGCTACCAGCTAAGAGTCATCAAGAAAACAAGGCTTATTGCTGGAAAGGCTCTCTCAAAACGCAGATGCATTTTGAGGGGTAACAACGTGAAAGCTAGAGAAACCATAGTATGAAATTGCTATGAATAGCATCTGTAGGTCTGGTTAATTCCCCACCAGCTAATTCTTGGAGAGGAATCTGGTAGAAAAATACCATGTGCAGATGATGGATCCCAGGCTTTCGTGGTGACAATATCTATAAAAGCCCTTAGAAAATTAATATGACCAACAATGAAGAGTTGTACATATAGTCTTATAGAGTTCCATGCTTAAAAATCAACTTTAGGTCCTTTGACTTCTCAACTAATATTTTTTTTTTTGAGATTGGTGTAGGAGAGAAAAAAGGAATTATAAAGTAAATAAATATGCAGTGCTCGTCAATTCAGAAATGTGCCACTACCTATTTCACAGCCAATATCTGGCATTTTTTACTATCTGACTGTTCTGTTTGAAATTTTGAATTTCAGAAGGATATTTTTTAATGAGCTTGAACTTATCATATGCAAGTACCCACATGCAAGTATTCATTTTCTCATCTCATAGTTCCAATCCTGACAGAAGTTAATATTCTGTTCTGAATATTTTCTAATGTCTCTGGGGTGTAGCTGTTTTCTTTTCTTGATTTATTACAGCTAATGGTAGAGCACATTGAGAGTGTACCCGCAATATCTGATATTCAGAAACTGTTTATGGAACTCATTTACTTGCAGGTATGATGCCTGCATGGATGTCAAAGATAGTGATCACAAGCCTGTGAGATGCATGTTCAGTGTCGATATTGCATGCATAGATGAAAGAATCCGCAGGAGGGAATTTGGGGCTCTGTTGCGCTTTAATAAGGAAATAAAAACTCTTCTCAAAGAATATAATAGCATCCCAGATACAGTTGTCAGCACAAACAACATAGTCTTGCAAGATTATGATTCATCTGTTCTAAGAATAACGAATACATGCAAGAAGAATAAGGCAATATTTGAAGTTCTTTGTGGAAGTGAGGCCTTTGTCAACAATACCCAATGTTATGATATTTCTATTAGAAGTTATTCTGTGAGAGGCTGCTTTGGATTTCCACGTTGGCTGCAGGTATGGTTTGGACATTCCACTATAATATGACTGTTTTTTTCAACGTTTCAAGAAGTTAATTGCAGTTATTCTCCATATAGTATATCATCAAAACACCCCATGATAAATTATAGTTTTTGTACAAGGGTTAGTTTCACACATGGACGCACAAACACTAATTTTTTTTCTGTGAAGTAGGTAATTCTATTTTCATTTTATGGTGCCTATCTGATTGAGAATACACAGCTCATGATTTAGCCACTTGATTTGTTTTCTCACCTCCTGCTATTATTTGAACTGTTCTACAGGTACATCCGGCTTCTGGTGTCATTGGCCCTGGTGAAATTGTTGAAATTAGTGTGTACCATCAGGATTTTTATACAGGGGAGGAGTATGTGGATGGTACTCCACAGAACTGTTGGTGTGAAAATGAAAGAGACAAGATAGTAATCCTTCTGGTTAGTGTCAGAGGAAATGGGTCAAATGAAACTGCACAACATCAAATTCGTCTTTCTCACTGCAACTCATCAAGGGTTCAGTTACCGTGCAAAGATGAGAACAAGAAGATTCAAACAAACACCCTGCAGAGATCAAATTTTCATCCATCCAATTTTAGCTCAAATCCTGTGCCAGATCGACATTTTGATAATGTGATGAATCGAGATACAAACCAAGATAAATAGTTCTGTGGAAGCCATTTGTATTTAGTTTTACTATTATCTTTCATGTCAGTTCATGGGGTCCCATTAATGTACTTTGATGGAAGCCTAATTCATTAGTGTGCTGAGTTGATTTCCATCATGGTCGAGTTTCATCGACCTCATCCTAACCGTAGGGATCGAATATTGATTGTCATCCTAGGAACCCGCTTTGGCAATCTTCCTTTGTAGCTTTGTGTTAAGTAATAAGAAGTAGCCATGTAAAATTCACAAGGATTTGCAGCATCATTGCCAACCTAATTTACCATTGATCATTGACAATATAATTTATTTTAATCCTATTGGATAAATTGAACCCATGTAAAATAGCTTCATAATATAATCCATTTTTTTTTGTTCGTTTCCGGTACTTTATATGGAGTTAAGCCTTTTTACTTTCAGTGTAGCCCACTTGCAATTGACAGAGGGATTTTACACCAACTGGTTCAGTATTTTTCAGTGTTCCACGGGGACCCGTCCCGTAGGGTTGGGACACGTTTCCTGTGTCTCAGAAACTTGGTACTCATGGCTAAACCTTTCCCCTCTCCATGTTTCTGAGTTTTTTTTTCTTTCTCTTATGTTTTTTCATTATTTTCACTTTTTACAATCTCTACTGGGTATTATTTAGAAAGTAAAATAATATATTTAGTATTTACATTGTACAATAATGAATATATGAATTGTTATTTTTGATATTTTATTTTATTTTAATAATTTTAGAGACACCTTCTTCTTCCGAATTTCTCTAGTAGTTTCAGCTGGTCCGGAATGTGCCTTCTCCCCCTCTGGCGTCCCAGAAACTTGGGGAACATTAGTATTTTTTCATGTGGTAAACCATAAAACTGATTAGGTATTGATGGTAAGTCACAAGAAACGATACAGCTAATAGCACTGTTTGTTAAATAAAAGCGAATGGGACGAAGTGATCAGCTTCTATATATTTTACCAGCAATATTGGTCAATGCTGTTCATGTCACAAACCTGTCACTTTGTGCTGTTGGTGAGTTACCATCAATTCTTGATAGTATGTACTATCTTATAATGATGACTGTTGCATACCTCATTTTTGACCATTCAAGGACTTCCTCCTCTACTTTGTTTTAAATGTTATGATAGGGCTGTTCCTTGATTATGTTGGCTTAAATCATTTTTATGTACTCTTCAAATTCCTGATATTATCATTGTGTTGTGTTTCAGAATTGTGACAGAAATGCAATAGCACTCCTAGCGTAGGGGTGAGGTGCATATGTCGAAAGCACATTTCGAAAGACAAATATTTGCACCTTAGCGGGTGTTTGTCTCCATTTGCTTCTTGTATATGCTGATCTGTGGAGAGAATTGTCTGAAAAAATGCCAGAAGGCTGTAATAAATGGCGGGGCAATTATTCGGGGGCTTTAGATGTTACTCAGGGCATAGATTTGTTGATATTTATTTTTGAAATCCGTACGTACAGCTACATTTTCTCATTTTGCAAATTTTGAAATAGTTTATTNTTCGGGTGCTTTAGATGTTACTCAGGGCATAGATTTGTTGATATTTATTTTTGAAATCCGTACGTACAGCTACATTTTCTCATTTTGCAAATTTTGAAATAGTTTATTATTATTTTTTTCATAATAATAAGAGGTGGCTCACCATTTGTTAGAGGGCTAATCCATCTGTGATAATCTCATATCAGTACGAGAATCGAGATTACATTCATTCATAATTCATAAATTCATATTGGCTCAACAAGAGCATACATATCACTGAATTGAACCTGAGTATACATATCACTGAATTGAACCTGAGTGGAAAGGATAACATTTTTTACACTAATCATCTCTAACAAAACTTGTTCTTTTATATCATTAGAACGTTTAGATGGTGGCCTGCAATAAAAGTTTATAACTTTAAATAAGTCAAAGTAATATTCATTCTGTATAAATTGATGACATGTTAGAATTGTGGTCATGAGAATGCTTTTTTCTAAGGTTTTTTATTGAGTTGTTTAAGATTACAAAGCTTTTATGATTATGGGCGTTTTATTTTAGAAATAAAAAGATAAGAATGCAATTTGTAGCACTGAAGGCGCTTATTTTTGTTTTATACGTAACTGGAAATTTCACTTGTGATTTGCATCTCCTTTCATGATACGCGGGACACCTGAGAGGAGCTAACAAATAATGATGAAAATGAAAATGCAAGAGACAAAGATGGTTGTTAAAAATAATGCTGAAACAAATAATGATGAAAATGAAAATGTAAGATGGTTGTTAAAAAATATTATATTAAAATTGGCAGCTTGGATTTTACAAATCTATTTTTTATTATGTAAGGTGGATCATGGCCGTTTGGATTTTAAAAATCTACTTCTTTTTATTATTTTAGGTGGATTATGGCAGCTTGGATTTTAAAATTTTACTTCTTTTATTTTATTATGTAAGATGGATCATGCACATTGGATTTTAAGAATATACAAGAATATACTTGTTATTGTTATGTAAGATGGATTATACCATAGTTACTGGTGTTTGGTTTAACATTTACAATTTGGTGTTTGGTTTAACATTTACAAATTTTTTGAATTTTTTTGTGGGTGAAGGTCATTGAATAGCCTGGGGAACATTCAAACATATTTGTTAGTAGCATTTTAATACATTTGTTAATATAAATTATGTTTGAAAAGATAAAAGGCTTTGAAATTGGAATATTAGTTGCAACATTTCTAAGAATTTTTTAATATGCTTTGGATCTTTGAGAAAAAAGTAGAGTTTTTGAAATTATTTCTTTTAATGAATATTTAATATTGTTTTCCTACCAAGGATGACAACATACACCTATGCATAGCATCACAAAAGAGTGTAACAAGAAAAAATATATAGTATAAAACATCAATTTTTGCAAATTTGTGTGATAATATGTTGCGAGGATTATTACTATTTCTATACATTGTGCTGATTATATGGGTTTAAATTGGTTTTGTTTTGTCATTTTGTGTATTTTGATGACATAGACATCATGAGAAACTCTTAAGTGATTCCCCTCATTTCAAGGATGGTGCCCAGGGTAAACTGTTTGGTTGCAATTTTGACATCCTAACTCGATGGGGACATCGAGTGAGGTCCACAATTCACAGAGATAGCCAACCCAAGGACTTGGCCTTGTGACTTCCTAATTGTAATTCACAACACTCAACCATTTGAGCTACCACATCTCTCTCTCTCTCTCTCTCTCTCTCTCTCTCTCTCTCTCTCTATATATATATATATATAGAGAGAGAGAGAGAGAGAGAGAGAGAGAGAGAGTTGGCTCAATTGGCTGTCACCAACGTTGATGAGTGTTTGGCTACCTCTGTGTCAGTAGATGCCCAATTCAAGTTCCCCTATATATATATATATATATAGAGAGAGAGAGAGAGAGAGAGTTGGCTCAATTGGGTGTCACCAACGTTGATGAGTGTTTGGCTACCTCTGTGTCAGTAGATGCCCAATTCAAGTTCCCCTAAATAAGGTCCACTAGTCTATGTTGGCAGGTTTATTGGGAATGACATTAATGATTGTGGGGAAACATTCTTTAAGTTCCCCTATGAGAAAACTTGTTATATAGTTTTCACATTTTGAGGACTAAAATACGCTAAACATGATTGGTGACAAGAGAAAGCAAGGCTCTCTTTGACTCTGTATGAAATTAGAAAAGTTACTTTGCTCAGGGGCTTGGTCATGTAGAAAACAATGAAGTAGAGGCTATAGTAGTATTTCAAGGAGATATGTTGACTCTTTAGAAATAGAAACAAGAATCAACCACATTGTGTGACTTGAAAATAATTCTTCTCTCTCACAAAAGGATTTCACTCCTGTCTATATACTTCATGAATCTCAGATCAAGTTAGGTTTATGTTGAATTCCTTAGACCTCCATTCAATCCATTTATATACAAAGGCATTATAACTTTGATGTTAATTAGATAACAAACAATGGAGTGTTGGAACCTCAAGGCAAGCTTGTGATGATAGATGGAGAAGTAGAGTACTCCTACTTCAAAGTTCTACCATGAGCTTCAAGTTCCAAAAAATGTTTTGGGTGGCATGGAGCATGCCCTTCACATGTCCTTCATATGGGTGTTTGAACATCAATATGGTGTAAAGCAAGTTAAATCCATTCAAATCTCATTTAAAGGCCATAATCATGCACATCAAGGAGTCATATCCCCAAGTGTGATCAGAGGAGGTAATTCACTATCTCGTATTGGGTTGAAGTCTAAGGTCTTTGACATGCCTTTTTCTCATGGACACTATCATGCTATAGGTTCTTTGGTCTCCATTCTTGGTATGAATGTGGAATTGACTAAGGATGAGTGAGGGAGAATTATGAGGATCCTATGTCACTCTGGCCTTCTTGAGATTGTGTTTGTTCTCCATTTCTCATTGAACTATTAGATCAACAACATCATGAAGCACTACCCTAAGTGCCTTGTGCTCCTTTTTTACTGTGTTCAATTACACAAGGAGCTGAACAATGCAGAGGATGAAATGGACTCTATAAAGACTCAATTGGTGATAGTGAAAGAACAATCAAACATTGGAAGGATACCAATGGAGTAGGATTCATGCAAATAGATTTAAACCCTCCAAAATCTAAAGGAGGAGTTTCATGCCATTCTTGTTAAAAATAATGAAATGAATGGTCTTGTTGCTGGAATGTCAAAGTGCATAGGTGTCAAGTGAAAATGGAAGCCATACTCATCAAGCCCCCTTGTGGCCTACCCCAATACTAGTACTTGGAGATTATAAAGAAGAATAGGATAGTGCCCCTTGGGTTAGTTCCTCCCAATCTAACATAACCACCATAACTCCCACTTGTTGTAACAAGCATGTTAAGTCTCTCTTTGTTTGCTTGGAATCATTCTTTTTGTTAGCACATGTATTGTTGAGTGATTAGGCTTTTAGGACATTGTATTCATACTTTACCAACATAAAACATTTTTTTAGCAAAGAAATATCACTATTCTATCCAAAACTGGCATAATTTTGTAATATTGAATAAATTGTAGCATCTACAACTACTCATTCCTATTTAAAAAAACATATATATGTTGAATACAAAAATGGATGTAATTTCATTCAGTATTTAAATGATCGACTTCCATCAAACAACTATACCCACATAACTTATCAATTAAAATTATTAAAATAAGTTTAATATACATTTAAATTAAAATTTATTTTAATTTAAAATAAATAATACCAAATAAAAACTTACCAATTTAGAGAAACCAATGAAAATTTTAGAATTAAACTTTCAACATGGAAATATACTTCCATAAATTTATACATGGTTGAAGTTCTATAATACATTTCCATGCTTAAAGATTAATGGCATGCACTATCTTGGGGCACAAAAAGGGCACCAATATATATTTAAAAATGTAATGGGTTGGTGTCTTTTACATAAACAATATATTTATAATGGATATATTGTGTTACATGTTTGATATATGGTGTATTTTCATTCAATATATATTAAAAAATGTAATGGGTTGGTGTCTTGTACATAAACAATATATTTATAATGGATATATTGTGTTACATGTTTGATATATGGTTTATTTTCACTTTGGATAATAGAATAATTATATTAGAGATGGTGATGCTTGATTTAGTTTTATTTTTAATTGTTTTTTATAAAAGATGCATAGGTTAATCATATTTGTCTAAATTTATAATTTAATTGAAAATTATATGTTTTTTTATATTTTTCTAATGATATTTTGTAGGGGTAAGGTTTTGTGAAATTGTTACTATTTGGCTATTGACCATTTTTCCTTTAAAAATATTTTTTTTAACATAGAATATGATTAAGGTGGTAATATTCACCAAAATTTACAAATTGAATAGTAAATTATATATTTTTTATTTGATTTTTTTTTCAAGTCAAAATAGTAATTTAAAATACTATACTTAGATAGATTATTTGAAACTTTAAAAATATCTTGGTCATCTTTTTAGGAAAAAGTTCAAATTTCATGTACACACCCCATGAAGAAATCCATTAGCCACATAGGCCTCCAACATTTCAAGGAAGAGTGTCATACACACATCAAAACAATGATTGGAAATCAATGAGCAATTTAACTCCAATGTGTCTGTCCATCACATACATGTTGGAATATTGGACAATACTGAGAGGGGTGCTGAATCAATATTTATAACTTTTCAACAATTAAAACCACTTTTAATTTATTCATTAACACACATGATCAACAAGATACACATAAGACAAATTTATCATAGAAGCCCAATTGGGAAAACTACCAATACTTCCTATTACTGCATAATTATATTTACAAATAGTTTATGTCTGCTTCTACAGACAAGGATTGTACTACACCATATTTACCAGCAACTACCGGAAGGAGGCTATGACCCCCTGGTTTTATCAACTGCTACTGAAAGGATGTTACGACACCTTATTTACCAGCTACCACTTGAAGGAGACTACGACCCCCTGGTTTATCAGGTTCTACTGAAAAGATGCTTTGACACCCTATTTACCAGCTACCAATTAGAAGGAGGATACGACCCCGTTCCAGGCCTATAGCCTGCCCTAGCACCACCCTTCCACCCGAATATGTCTTTATCATACTTCCAAATCTTCTTATGTCTTCAATTATGTCACTGGTTACTCATCACTTTCCCAGTCTCTGTCTTTTGTTGTTGTTACATGGATTTGGACTATAGAGACACATTCTTCCTCTCAAACCTCTGTCTATAAATACCTTTAACGGGCATCTCACCAAATCTCTTCATTCTTGGAAACTCGTGTCTTTTCATTTTAACCACCACACGGCTTCATCGTGACCTTTCACAAATTTCTCGTGCGATTTCAAAGCGTCAAACAAAAATCCTTCCACAATTTCCTTTCCACAACGACCCTTCTGCAACAGAATCTTTTAAAAATTGCTTTTCCGCAACAGAAATCCTTCCACAACTATCTTTCCGCAACATAAATCCTTCCGCAACTACCTTTCCACAATCACCTTTCCGCAATTAACCTTCCGCAATTGCGGGTTGCAGGTTATGGGAATGCCTTTCAATTTTTTTGAAACAGCCTTCCGCAAATTCCTTGCGCAATTAAATTTCCACAATGATCTTTCCGCAATTAACTTTATGAAATTGTAGATTGTAGATTGCGGGTATGCATTTCAACTTTTTCGAAACAAGCTTCCGCAACGATCTTGTTGCAATTAACTTTTCGAAATTGTGGATTACGGGTTACGGATATGCATTTCCCAAATTTCAAAAATGACTCCCACTATTTTGCAGCCACAATGTCTTTTTCGCAGTCGGGTTGGGGATTGAAGATTGCGGATTGCGGGTTGCATATTGCGGATATGCTTTTCATAAATTCTCAAAATAACTTCCGCAATAGTCTTCCCGTAGCTTTAACAAGCTTGCACCTTGGCATTGCGGAAACTAATCTAAACCATTGATCTTTCTCTCTCTTATGATCTGGTTCATCCAAATCTATAGAAACTTAGCGTTATAATGCTTCCGACTCCGCTTAACGAATTGTGTTATTTTGGCTCAATCTTTTTGGACTATTTCATCAATGTTGCCTTATGATATTATGTTGACAACAATGCCAATTTAATCAACAATCTTCCCCTTTGGCATTGATGGCAACATTTTCTCTTTTAAGCAATTTTTCTCTCCCTTTGACAACAATGACAAATTTCTTTCTAACAGCTCCCCCTGTCAAAATATCTCCCCCTGACATGATTCCTTTCTCCTTTTTTATTTATTATAAGGAGATTACTCCCAACTTATGTCTAAGATGCTCAAATTTTTCTTTGGGTAGTGGCTTAGTGGATATTTCAGCCACATGTTCTTTTGTATCCACATATTCCAATTTGACAACCTTTTGTGACACTTGGTCTCTTAGAAAATGATATTTTATTGGAATGTGCTTTATATTGGAGTGCATGACATGATGTTTTGATATGTTTATGGAACTTGTATTGTCACAATTTATCACTATTGGGTTCTCATACTTCATAAGCAAGTCTTCCAATGCCTGCTTCATCCAAATGACTTGAGTGCAACATGATGAAGCAACAATATATTCAGCTTTTTCTAGAGAAAGTGCAATGGAGGTTTGTTTCTTGCTTAACCATGATACCAAGCAATCTCCCAAAAATAATGTTGCTCCACTAGTACACTTTCGGTCATTAACACTTCCTGCCCAATCTTCATTAGTGAATGCTTTTAAAGTGAAGTCTTTATTTTTTGGATACCATAAACCATACTCCATAGTACCTTTCAAAGATATGAAAATCCTTTTTACTGTTGTCACGTGCGTTTCTTTGGGGGTTGACTCGAATCTAGCATCCAATCCTACAGCTTGCATCACATATGGTCTTGTGGTTGTCACATATAGCAGGCTACCTATCATTGATATATACATGGTATGATCCAGTTCCAAGGACTCATCATTCTTGCTTAACTTACAACCAGTAATCATAGGGTTACTAACAGGCTTGGAGTCTTCCATCTTAAACTTCTTAAGCATATCTTTGATGTACTTGGTTTGAGAAATGAAGATTCCTTTGTTTGATTGATAAACTTGTAATCCCATGAGGAATGTTAATTCACCCAACATCAACATTTCAAATTCCTTCTTCATTTCAGAAGTAAAGTTTACGCTTAGTATTTGTAAATTGCTTCCAAATATGATATCATCCACATAAACAACAACAATGATCATATTGTTATCTTCGATCTTTATGTAGATATTACTATCAGTGGCTCCTATTTTATATCCTTGTTGCTTTAAGTAGTTATCTATCCTTCAAAACCATGCTCTTGGGGCTTGCTTGAGATCGTAGAGTGCCTTTCTTAGTTTGCAAACATAGTCTCCATTTTCTGACAAGAGGAAACATTCAGGTTGTTCAATAAAGACTTCCTCTCATAGTTTCCCATTCAAAAATGCAGGATTGATATCCATTTGATATACTTTGAAGTTTTTATAACATGAAAATGCCAAAAACATTATGATTGCTTCAAGTCTTGCTATAGTTGCAAAGATTTCTTCAAATTCAATACCCTCCACTTGAGCATATCCTTTACACACTAATCTTGCTTTGTTTCTTATCACTTTTCCATCTTCATTGAATTTTTTTTTGAAGACCCACTTGGTTCCTACAATATTCTTATTTGCGGGTCTTGGAACTAGTTCCCAAGTTTGTTTCTTCTCAATATGATCCAACTCTTCATTCATGGCTTTGATCCAATCATCATTTTAGTTGGCTTCTACAAATTTCTTAGGTTCCACCACTGATAGTAAGGCTTGTTCATTAAATAGTAGTTTTCTTCTTGTACTAACTCCAACATCTTTGTCACCTATGATTTGTGTCTCGGGATGATTCTTTTGTATTCTTCTATATGAAGCTTTTGTATCAGGTCTTGGAGAGTCTTCATCTTCACTTTCTTTTGAATCTTCTTTTTCTTCTTCCTCCTCTTCTTCTTCTTCATCATAAACTCCTTCATTGTTCCGCAAGACTTCTTCTTCATTGTTTGTTCTTACATCTTCATCTTGGCTTTTTATTCTTCTTGGTTTTATGTCATCCACTCTTACATCTGCACTTTCTATGATTTTGTGTAGCCTTTGATTGTAACATATATATGTTGTCTTAGTGGATGAATATCCTAAAAGTATTCCTTCATCGGTTCTAGAATCAAACTTACCAAGATCATCTTCGTTTCTTTTTATGTAGCATATGTTCACAAACACTCTGAAATATTTCACTGAGGCAGGTCTTCCATACCATAGTTGGTAAGGGGTTTTGTCATTATTAACTCTAAGGTTTCCTCTGTTTAGTATATAAACAATTGTATATATTGCTTCCCTCCAATACACATAAGGAAGTTTTGTTTCATTGAGCATAGTTATGGCAGCTTCTTGGACTATCCTGTTTTTTCGTTCCACAACGCCATTTTACTGAGGAGTCTTGGGGGCTGAAAATTGTATTTTAATTCCAAGGGTTTCACAAAATTCATTAGATTCATTTGAAGTGAATTTATTTCCATTATTTGACCTTAGACATTTGAGAGGGGGGGTGAATCAGTATTGATAACTTTTCAACAATTAAAACCACTTTTAATTTATTCATTAACACACATGATCAACAAGATACACAGAACACAAAGTTATCGTGGAAGCCCAATTGGGAAAACCAACAATACTTCCTATTAATACAAAAATATATTTACAAATAGACAAGGATTGTACTACACCATATTTACCAGCAACTACTAGAAGGAGGCTACGATCCCCTGGTTTAATCAGCTGCTACTTAAAGGATGCTGCGACACCCTATTTACTAGCTACTACTGGAAGGAGGGTACAACCCCCTGGTTTATCAGCTTCTACTAAAAGGATGCTTCGACACCTTATTTACCATCTACCATTAAAAGGATGCTATGACCCCCTTGCAGGACTGTAGCTTCCATAGCACCACCCTGCCACCCGAATATGTTTTTATTAGGCTTCTAGATCTTCTTATGTCTTCAATTTTGTCACTGGTTACTCGTCACTTCCTTGGTCTCTGTCTTCTGTTGCTGCTACATGGATCTAGACTACAAAGACACCTTCTTCCTCTCAAACCTCTATCTATAAATACCTTTAACGTGCATCTCACCACATCTCTTCAATCTTGGAAACTCGTGTATTTTTATTTGAACCATCACACAACTTCATCGTGACCTTTCACAAATTTCTCGCGTGATTTTAGAGCGTCAAACAAAAATCCTTCTATAATTTCCATTCCGCAATGACCTTTCCACAACATCAATCTTTCTGCAATTTCTTTTTTGCAACTATCTTTCCACGACAGAAATCCTTCCACAATTTCCTTTCCGCAACTATATTTTCGCAACATAAATCCTTCCGCAATCGCCTTTCCGCAACTATCTTTCTGCAATTACCTTCCCGCAATCTCCTTCCACAATTAACCTTCTGTAACGATCTTTCCACAATTAACTTTCTGCAATTAACTTTCCATAATTGCGGATTGCGGATTGCGGGTATGCATTTCAACTTTTTTGAAATAGGCTTCCACAAATTCCTTCCACAATGATCTTTCTGCAATTAACTTTTTGAAATTGTTGATTCTGGGTTGCGGGTATGCATTTCCCAAATTTCAAAAACAACTCCCACTATTTTGCGGCCGCAACATCCTTTCTGCAGTCGGGTTGCGGATTGCAGATTGTGGATCTGCTTTTCATAAATTCTCAAAAATGACTTCTGCAATAGTATTCCCGCAGCTTTAACAAGCTTGCACCTTGGCATTGTAAAAACTAATCTAGACCATTGATTTTTCTCTCTCTTATGATTTGGGTCGTCCAAATCTTCACTTCATAGAAACTTAGTGTTATAATGCTTCCGACTCCGCTTAGCCAATTGTGTTATTTTGGCTCAATCTGTTTTCCCTATTTCATCAATGTTTCCTTATGATCTTTATGTTGACAACAATTCCAATTTAATCAACGATCTCCCCTTTTGGCATTGATGGCAACATTTTCTCTTTTAGGCAATTTTTCTCCCCCTTTGACAAAAATGACAAAATTCTTTCTGACAGCTCCCCCTGTCAACATATCTCCCCCTAACATGATGTCTTTTCTCCTTTTTATTTATTGTAAGGAGATTACTCCCAACTTATGTCGAAGATGCTCAAATTATTCTTGAGGTAGTGGCTCAGTGAATATATCAGCAACCTATTCTTTTGTATCCACATATTCCAATTTGACAACCTTTTGTGACAATTGGTCTCCTAGAAAGTCATATTTTATTGGAATGTGTTTTGTATTGGATTGCATGACTGGATTTTTTGATATGTTTATGGCACTGATATTGTCATAATTTATCACTATTGAGTTCTCATACTTCATAAGCAAGTCTTCCATTGTCTCCTTCATCCAAATGACTTGAGTGCAACATGATGCAACAACAATATATTCAGCTTTTGTTGTAGATAGTGCAATGGAGGTTTTTTTCTTGCTTAACCATGATACCAAGCATTATCCCAAAAAGAATGTTGCTCCATTGGTACTATTTCGTTCATCAACACTTCCTGCCCAATCTACATTAGTGAATGATTTTAAAGTGAAGTCTTTATTTTTTGGATACCATAAACCATACTCCATCGTACCTTTCAAATATTAAAAAAAAAACCCTTTTACTGTTGTCACATGCATTTCTTTGGGGGTTCACTGGAATCTAGTAACCCATCCTACAACTTGCATCACATCTGGTATTGTGGCTATCAAATATAGCAGGTTGCCTATCATAGATCTATACATGGTATGATCCAGTTCTGAGGGCTCATCATTCTTGCTTAACTTACAACCAATGATCATAGGGGTACTGATAGGATTGGACTATACCATCTTAAACTTCTTAAACATATCTTTGATGTACTTGGTTTGAGAAATGAAGATTCCTTTGTCTGATTTATAAACTTGTAATCCTAAGAAGAATGTTAATTCACCCAACATTAGCATTTCAAATTCCTTCTTCATTTCAGATGCAAAGTTTACACTTAGTATTTGTAGATTGCTTCCAAATATGATATCATCCACATAAACAACAACAATGATCATATTCTTATCTTCGATCTTTATGCAGATATTACTATCAGTAGCTCCTCTTTTATATCCTTGTTGCTTTAAGTAGTTACCTAGCCTTGAAAACCATGCTCTTGGGGCTTGCTTGAGACCATAGGGTTCCTTTTTTAGTTTGCAAACATAGTCTCCATTTTCTAACAAGAGGAAACCTTCAGGTTATTCAATATAGACTTCATCTTCTAGTTTCACATTCAAAAATGAAGACTTGACATCCATTTGAAAATGCCAAAAAAAAATGGTTGCTTCAAGTATTGCTACATGTGCAAAGGTTTCTTTAAAGTTAATACCCTCTACTTGAGCATATCCTTACACTCTAATCTTTGTTTGTTTCTTATCACTTTTCCATCTTCATTGAATTTTTTATTGAATACCCACTTGGCTCCTACAATATTCTTATTTACAGGTCTTGGAACTAGTTCCCAAGTTTGGTTCTTCTCAATTTGATCCAACTCTTCATTCATGGCTTTGATCCAATCATCATTTTTGTTGGCTTCTACAAAGTTCTTAGGTTCCACCACTGATAGTAAGGCTTGTTCATTAAATAGTAGTTTTCGTCTTGTACTAACTCCAACACCTTTATCACCTATGATTTGTGTCTTAGGATGATTCTTTTGTATTCTTCTAGATGGAGAATTTGTATAAGGTCTTGGAGAGTCTTCATCTTCACTTTCTTGTGAATCTTCTTTTTCTTCTTCCTCTTCTTCTTCTTCTTCATCATAAATTCCTTCATCCTTTTGCAAGACTTCTTCTTCATTGTTTGTTCTTACATCTTCATCTTGGTTTTTTAATCTTCTTGGTTTTATGTCATCCACTCTTACAACTGCACTTTCTATGATTTTGTGTAGCCTTTTATTGTAACATCTATATGCCTTCTTAGTGGATGAATATCCTAAAAATATTCCTTCATCAGTTCTAGAATCAAACTTACCAAGATCGTCATCATTTATTTTTATGTAGCATATGCTCCCAAACACTCTGAAATATTTGACCGAGACAGGTCTTCCATACCATAGTTGGTAAGGGATTTTGTCAATATTAACTCTGAGTTGTCCTATGTTTAGTATATAAAAAGTTGTATATATTGCTTCCCTCCAATACACATCGGGAAGTTTTGCTTCATTTAGGATAATTCTGGCAACTTCTTGGACTGTCATGTTTTTTCTTTTCACGACGCCATTTTGATGAGGAGTCTTGGAGGCTAAAACTGTCTTTTAATTCCAAGGGTTTCACAAAATTTATTGTTTTCATTTGAAGTGAATTCACCTCCATTATCTGATTTTAGACATTTGATTTTCATATTTGTTTCATTCTCAACTTTTGCTTTAAAATTTTTAAACATCTCAAAAGCATCTGATTTTTCTTTGAGAAATGTAATCCATGTCATCCTTGTATAATCATCTATGAACAACATGAAATAGTACTTTCCTTGCAAGATTTTAGTTCTTGTTGGTCCACAAAGATTAGTGTGAACTATTTTCAATGGATGTGAGGTTGTATGTTCTTTTGCTTTGAAGTTGGCTTTAGTATGCTTCCCATGTTGACAATGTTTACAAATGATTTTAGAGGTTTCACAATTTTTGGAAAATCTCTTACAACTCCCTTCTTACTTACTTTTATAATATTTTCAAAGTTTAAGTGCCCCATCCTTCTATGCCACAACCGAATTTCATCAACCATACCCATGTAGCATTGTTCTTCATTTTCTAGGATGTATACATTACTTGAATTCCTTACAACAGTCCCAACAAGTCTTCTTGAGTCCTTTTTTTCAGAGTTCACATTTCTCAGAGTCAAAAGTGCAGATGTGCCCTTGATCACATGTTTGACTTACACTAAGGAGATTAGGCTTTAGGTATTCCGCTAGCAACACATTTTTAGCTTTGATCTAATTGTTGTTGATAGTAGTTGTACATTTTCCAATTATATTGGAAAACATATAATCTCCAAAAGTGACTTTACCCTTATTATCTTTTCTTAGGCTTATAGATTTGTTTGGATATCTTGTCATATGTTTTGAACACCCATTTTCAATATGTCATAGATTCTATTTTTTTGTTGCACATAGAGCAATCATGGATTTCTCATCCCCTTTCTTTTCCTTCCAGTATTGTCACTGGGATTATTAAGAAGAGGATATTTTAGAGGGTTATCCTGTATTCTGAATTTGGAGATCCTGTTTGGTTTGGAAGGAAGATTGGCATGGAGAGATTATTGAAGGATGCGAGAAATGGATCTAGTGGGTTGGTGGTAGATAAAAAAAATCCACAGTTGAAGGTGGTGTAAAAGATGTGTATGGGGAATATTATTCTACAGAATATCGGACATGTTAGCTCTCCAGGAAACTCTTCTAGGTTGCAACTCGAAGATGCCTAGTAACTTCAATATTTTTTCAATGGTTTACTCAATGGATCAAGTCAAATGACAAATAAGACCTCACTCACTCAAGACATGCATAAGCTCAAGAAAATAGACAAGGCTTCTAACTATCAATGTTCAGAGGGTTTGTAATAAAGGTGAATAGATGAAGAATTCTCACTATGCTGGAAAATTCACACATAAGGAACTTACATATGAATGGCTAATCATAACAAGGAAAGATACTTGTGATTCCAATTATGCACACAGAGATAGGATAACAGCTATCTTGTATTAGGTAAATAGAATAAACATGAATTAAACATCCAAGCACAAGTATAGAACAGAAAGAATATTAAATCTAAACATGTAATGGCAAAAGAGCTTGTATTAATTGTCAAGAACATGAAAAGCTTGAATACAAAAAGTGTCTAAGAGTCTCTAAAGTTGAACCCTTTACAATCATTATTCAATGAGCTTAAATAATATTTAAAAATTAGTTTCAAGATCCTCAAAAGATGGATATTATAACCTCTTTTCCTATCTCAAATCCGAATTTGTGAGGTGGTTGGAAAATGCAGAAATTTATGGAAAATATGTTGTTCCGATATTGACCTATATCTTTCAAATAAAAACATGTTTTGGAAACCTGAGAGAGGTTGTTGTATATTAGTTTGTTATGAGAAAAAACCTCCCTCAGTTCTTTGATATTCATTTTCATTTTCCCTATATCTGTATTTCAAAAACATGTGTCAAACAAGGAAATTATGGCTCAGAGATGGACTTGATCCTCCCAATATGCAACACCTGTAGGAAAAATGAGAGAGGTTATTATTCTATAACATGTGAGTCACAAAAAAATCTAATATGTTTGCAAAATTATTCTCCAGTGGCTCAGAATCATCATTTTAAAATGATGCCTTTTCATAGTAAAAACGCCAATTTCGGTGGCTTGGAGCACCCTGAAATTTCGGTCTAAACTGGGGCTCAGAGATGGATTTGGTTATCCAAATGTATGACACCTGTAGGAAAAATGAGAGAGTTTATTGTACTTTGGTTTATTATGTGCAAAAACCTCTCTCAATTCTTTGAGATACATTTTCATTTACCCGACATCTGTATTTCAAAAACATGTGTCAAACAGAGAAATTCTGAGGTCTGAAATTTAAGGCTCAAAGATGGATTCGATTCTCCTAATATGTGACACCTGTAGGAAAAATGAGAGAGGTTATTTTTCTTTGACATGTCAAGCACAAATCCTCCGACCATTTCTCAAAATGATCCTCCAGTCGACCAGGATCATCATTTGAAAATGCCACCTTCCTAAAAACGATGCTTCATCTTACGGGGAAATTTTTACTGCCTTCCCAAGCTCTAAATTCAGATATGAAAATACCATTGGAAATATTAGGATGTCTAGTTTTCAATCAACTATTTGAATGTGTAAAACGGCCTCTGCGCGGCTGAGAAAATTGAGTTTTACTAAAACATGCTCATGGTTTCCAAGCTTTTGTGCTTTCGGTGGCTAAAATAGCCCCGAATTTCACACTTTAGCTGCCGAAAGCTCTGCTTTCGATGGCTAATGAGCAGTTGAAATGTCCTCCTAAGCCACCGAAACCTGAGTTTTGAATTTTTTGAAGGAAAAACCAAATCAAATGTTTTTCAAACTTTATTACATACCTAAAGCTCTCAAAAATGAACCTTAAAAAATTTAGAAATGTATTTTTAAATGACTTCCTATCACCTAAAATAAACAAACTTGACTAATTTATTTGAGGAGATAACATCTGGCTCCTACTCGGGGATGGAATCCTCTCTGTGAGGTTCCAAGAACCACAGATCTGATGCCTTTCCTGGACAACAAAATACAGAATGGAGTCAGCAGTACAATATTCTTCTGAACACCTTTCAAGAGCTGCCTTTACAACTGATCCCCTACAAACCTGTAGCATGCCTATAACCTGTCCTGCTTATTCAACAACCAATAACTAAAAAATTCTACTTGCTCATATAAAGAGCTTATTCTCTTTCCTACTCCTAATTCTAATGAGTAGAGGCTTCTTATCAAGTAACATCATGCTTCCAATGAATCCATGTCAGAAACTGATCTGTTGAACTCATCCTTGATCTTGACCCCAAAAATAAATGAAACCATAGCATGCAACAATGTATTTTGAAAGGGTGATAGAACCAGTTATCATTTGACAAAAATATTTTGACATTTATGTTGCTTATAGATTCCAAATAATCAGCAATAGGGTCGTAAATGTCACAAAGAAATACCTCTCCATGATGTTGTTCCAATTGAATGAAATGTTGTTGCTAGCTACTTTCAGTGATCTCCATGTTAAGCGTAGATTGCTCAACCTCTGACTAAGAAGAATGCGTGATGAACTGTTGATCTGGACTTTTTAGATCATCATCTTCCTCCTCATATATGTTGCACTCTTCCTTTGTTTGCAAATCAGAAAACTGAGGGCTGCCCTTACTATCTGGTGCATATTCAAATCTGTCACATGTTGATATAAAAATGTGTTCATTATCTTTCGGGTTGCCAAAGGGAACAATCTCATCTTCATGAAAACCTAAGCCAGTAGATGCATTTGATACAATGTCAAAAGCATCTATACAATGGTTATCATCCTGAAGTTCATTAATATCTTGGTCACAATAAGAGGTGTCCCTTATTGCAGCACACTCTTCATGAATGTTTAGTTCTTTATTCAATAAATTGAATTCATGACAGCATTCAGAATATAAAAGATCAGCTGAAAATCTTCCTTTGCAAAACAAATGAAAGGCAGCATGAAAATCTACCAAAGAGCTGATACTGGCAATAGGAAGGGACCGGTACCAATCACGAGCAATCCCCTCTAAAGAATACCAAAAGCGCTTGATATGAACATCCTCATGCACAACTTGCCACCGATGAATAAAGTCATGAAAATCTGGCAAGTGTTCAACTGGCACTTCTCACTCTTCTCCTCAAAATATGGGAAGACTATTTTCCCATTCATCTCTACTAGGCACTAGATTAGGCTAACCAGAAATATTTGAGAAATCACAAAATGCATACCTCTTTGCTAAGATCTTGTTCATTTCATACCAATGGAGTCGCCAACAGATTTCTGAGCAATGGAGTCGCCAGATAGATGATTACAACTGAAAATGTGCCTAGTATTTGTCTATCATCAAAGCTGGAGCTTATGTTGTCTCCCAGGGAAGCTGAGCTTTAATCTCCTCTCCCCAACAACGGCGCCAATTTGTTAGCTCTCTAGGAAACTCATCTAGGTTGCAGCTCGAAGATGCCTAGTAACTTCAATATTTTTTCAATGGTTTACTCAATGGATCAAGTCAGATGACAAATAAGACCTCACTCACTCAAGAAATGCATAAACTCAACCAAATAGACAAAGCTTCTAACTATCAATGTTCAGAGGGTTTGTAATAAAGGTGAATAGATGAAGAATTCTCACTATGTTGGCAGATTCACACATAAGGCACTTACATATGAATGGCTAATCATAACAAGGAAAGATACTTGTGATTCCAATTATCCACACAGAGATAAGATGACAGATTTATTGTATTAGGTAAATAGAATAAACATGAATTAAACATCCAAGCACAAGTATAGAACAGAAAGAAGATTAAATCTGCACATGTAATGGCAAAAGAGCTTGTATTAATTGACAAGAACATGAGAAGCTTGAATACAAAAAGTGTCTAAGAGTTTCTGAAGTTGAACCCTTTACCATCATTCTTCAATGTGATTAAATAAGCTTTACAAATTAGTTTCAAGATCCTCAAAAGATGGATCTGATAACCTCTTTTCCTATCTCAAATCCAAATTTGTGAGGTGGTTGGAAAATGCAGAAATTTCTGGAAATATACTGCTCCGATATTGACCCATATCTCTCAAATAAAAACATATTTTGGAAACATGAGAGAGGTTGTTTTATATTGGTTTGTTATGAGAAAAACCCTCTCTCGTTTCTTTGATATTCATTTTCATTTTCCCGAGATCTGTATTTCAAAAACATGTGTCAAACAGGGAAATTATGAGATCCAAAAATTAGGGCTCAGAGATGGAATTGATTCTCCCAATATGCAACACATGTAGTAATACTGAGAGAGGTTATTGTTCTATGACATATTAGGCACAAAAACCTCCAACTGTTTTGAAAAATTATTCTCCAATCGTTCAGAATTATCATTTGAAACTGATAATTTTTCATAGTAAAAATGCCAATTTCGGTGGCTTGGAGTGCCCTGAAATTTCGATCTAAACTAGGGCTCAGAGATGGATTTGGTTCTCCAAATATATGACACTTGTAGGAAAACTGAGAAAGGTTATTGTTATTTGGTTTATTATTGTTGGAATATAATCCGTCGGGATTATATTTTGTCATTAGAGAGAATTTGAGGTCAAAAATGGGCCTCAAAAGGACCAAAATGTACTATAAAAATCAACCAATTACATTCTAGTAGATGACATCATCCCCCATGGTTGAGGTGGCATTGCATGAGTTAAGAATTCTTATTTGTCACATTTTCTATGGTGGATGAAAATCCATAGTTAACCAAGGTAGTGGTACAAGTACTTTTAAGTCATAAAGTGAAGTACTCACAATAAAAGTCATTTCACACTTTCTCATAAAATAATATTATTGTTATTTTCAAGTAAAGTACTCACAATTCACTTTCTCATAAAATAATATTATTGTCATTTTCAAGTAAAGTACTTATAATTCACAAAAATGTCTTTTCACATTTTTTTATAAAATAATATATTGTCATTTTCATGCTTTTTAATTTTAAATTATATATTCACTCAATTGTATTTAATATCATAATGTCAAACTAATATATATATATATATATATATATTAAATCTTGTACTTTTAAAATAAATTAAATTCATGAATGATATTTATATGAAAAAAATATGTTAGTTATGCATATAAATTAAATTCATTTTTGTTTAATTTTATTTACAAATTTAAGACAAATAAATGTTAAAGGACAATAAATTTTTGGGAATTTACAATGAATCTTAGTCACATCATTCTAGAGTTATTTTATTAATTTTATTTATAGTCAATTTAGAAAAGTAACTCAACCATGGTTATTTATATTGTGCATAAAAAATAGTGTAGGAGGTGATTTGTCATATATACCTACCCCATAAAACCTCTAACTCATAATATTTTAATATATCTTATATTTTTTTAGTACATCTCTTAGGAGGCCCATTTTTTACCTCAAATTCTCTCTAATGAAATAAATAAAGGAAAATGAATAGTTATGTAGGAAGATGAAAATGCTGGTCGGAAGATGAAACTCAACCAGCATATGTAATGTATAAATAAATGATTTTGCAATGGAATAAATGAATTCGGGAGTTATTCTACCTAATAGTGGTATCAGAGCTCCATAACTCCTGCCTGCATGCCTATCATAGCTGCCTGCCATAACTCCTGGCTGTTGTGTCCCAGTCCTGGCATTTTGCATGCCATTGTATCCATTCGGTCCTTTTGTGCTTGCTTACTTGTCTGTCTGTTGCCATACTGCTAGCCCATTAATGTGCCTGCTCTCTGCTCAGGGTTGAACGTTCTAGACATTCTGTACGCACTCAGAATCATTATCATTTTGCTTCCCACCTACTTGTTCCTCATTAGTCTGCATCCGAGCGTTTCTCTTCCAACCTACGTGCATTCATTGTATGTGTTATAGTCACAGACCTGAGTTGAGGAATAACTAGCAGCTAAGGTATGAAACAATCTGTTGGATGATATGTTATTAATTATTTCCTCGAACCTCTGCACATTTTCGATTGTTCTTTGCCAGAAAATTGAAGTGCTCAAAACACTGTTATACCTAACCCTAATTCCTAGTTGCACACTCTCTTCTTACCATTCAATTTTTACCCATCGCATCTCCACCCAGAGTTTCACAATAGTAATAGTATTGTGTGTTTTGAGTGTGAGCTACTTTGCATGGGTGGACAATGACCTACATTGTCTATTATTCCTGTAACTCTCAAAGTTTATGACAGTCTCCCATTAAAACTTTCTTTGTGAATGTGTTCTCTCATAGAGATCTAAGGGATTGTAGCAGTGAAATATTGGTGAAGCCCATGGAGTCCATATATCGCTCTCCCAAGTGCGTGGGCGCTTTCCAGCTTGTAATCTAATTCTGATATCTCTTGTGAAAACTGCGAAAAGGCTGTTGCGATTTGAGGCTCTCAATATATTGTTGCTTGAAGATTGAAGGTTATGCACAAAAGATCATTCTTTTGTTGCTACGAGAGGTTGATACTGAAGCCGTGATGACTCTTGATGTTGTGAGTTCTTTGAAGAATGATAACTGAAGATTGCTGGTGGAAAATCTATAGCTGAAGATTCACGTTGTGGAGGAGCTGTTGCGTGAAGAGTTTATTTTCTGGGAATTGAAGTTGCGTATCAGACCTTCAAGGACCATGAAAGTTGATTATTGATGTTGCTGCGATCGTTTTGGAGAATGTAGATTCACATCATCATACAATTGTGTGAAGTGTGACTGCGTTGGTTGAAGCTATCCTGCTGCTGCAAGTCCAGTAAAGACCAGTGACAGAAGGTTCATGCTAGTCCTCATCTGTGTGAAGGTAAATTATTATTGTTGTATTCACTTGTGACCCTTGGAAAGTTCATAACACCTAATTTATGCCCTAATTCCTGTGCATGTAGTTTTCTGGGAAAGTCCGCAAATATTTTCATATGTAGGATATGGGTGCTACGTATTGAAGAGGACCGTGACTTTTGTATTGAAGCTTTGATTTTGAATGTATGTGTATGGGACTGTTGATTTTTCTCCTTTCGATTTAAAGTTGTGCTTTGAGCTTGAAACCGTGCCCAGTATAGGAGAAGATTGTTGGTGTTTGTTGTGACCGCTTTGAAGACTGATTATCATTGACATTGTTGTAAAGCTTGAGGAAGGTGGCAGAGACTTAGACCTGCACCTTTACTCTTTCTTCTTTTTCTCCTATTGTTTTAGTTGCAAGATTCAATCACAGAAGATGCAATCTATAGCATCTGTAGTTGGTGCCACTCTCACTGGCAAAGACACTGCCAAAGATCATCCCAAAGGAGAAAGCAGCAAGAGAGGCAGAGGAAGAAGAAACTTCAGAGGTAGAGGAGGCAGAAACAACTCCAACAAAAGATCAAATTTGAAGTGCAAGCATTGTGGAAAGATTGAACACATAGCAGATCAGTGTTGGGCTTCATGGGACTCCATCAAAGATAGACATAACCAGAAGAAAGATGACAATAAGAACCAAGATGCTAGTAAATATTTAGATTTTGCTCATTGTATTGTTGCACATTGTAATCTTGGTATTAATGAAATGACTTCACTTTCATCTTACACAGATTGTTGGCTACTTGATATTAGTGCAACATCACACATGACTTTTAGAAAAGACTGTTTTGAAGAACTTAATGAAACAATAAATGGCATAGTTTACTTTGCAGATAAGTCAAGTCTTAAACCAAAGGGAATGGGCACCATTCGGCTGAAGATGCCTGGATTCCTTGATTTCTTGTTGAAGAATGTTCTATATCTTCCAAAGTTGTAGAGAAGCCTGCTATCCTTGGTGCAGATTCGACAGCAAGGCCATTCCATCCACATGTTTGATGGAATCGTAGAAATAAGAAAGTCCTCTGACAACCAAGTCATCATGACTGGATATGAAGATGGGAAGCTACTGAAGCTAAAAGGTTCATCTGCAAGGGTTCAAAACTATGCCTACCTCTCTCAGCATGGAGAAGGTAATTTATCATCAAGTTTATTGTGGCATGCAAGATTTGGTCATCTGAATTATAACAGTCTCCGTTTGTTGAGAAAGAATGGTGTATTTGGTTTGCCCACCATTCCCAAAGAGAAGAGCAAATGTGATGCATGTATAATAGGGAAACACAGTAAGCTGCCATTCCATGAATCTAATTTCAGAGCAAGTAGGAAATTAGAATTAGTGCATTCTGATTTATGTGGTCCAATGCCAACTCCTTCTGCCAATGGGAATAAGTATTTTATGACCTTTGTTGATGACTATTCAAGAATGTGTTGGATTTACTCATTAAAGACAAAATCAGAAGCATTTCAAACATTCAAAGACTTTCATGCATTGATAGAAAAACAAGCACAATCTAAAATTGGTACACTTCGTACTGACAAT
>LPNX010113382.1:285891-311109 GCA_001517045.1 Pseudotsuga menziesii
ATGGAATAGAAAATGAAGCTCACGTCAAGCGAAGGAAAAGAATTTGAGTATGCGACCAAGTATCGACAACTTGTAGGAAGACTTATCTACCTTACAACAACTAGACCAGATATTTCTTATGTTGTTGGCATACTTTCAAGGTTCATGCATAAACCTTGTGAAGGACATTGGTCAGCTACAAAAAGATCTAAGATACTTGAAGGGGACTCAAGACGTTGGACTCAAGTACTCTAAGGTGGATGACTTCAAACTCATTGGGTACTTAGACTCAGATTTTGATGGTGATAAGGAGACAGGAGTATCAACTTCTGGATACACTATGAGTCTTAGATCAGCAGCTGTCTCATGGAGATCACACAAACAGTCAGTTCCGGCAGATTCAACAACAGAAGCAGAATATGTGGCTGCAGCTGAAGCAACGAAAGAAATAGTATGGCTCAGGAAGATACTTGAAGATTTGCAAGAAAAACAAGAGAACTCCACTCCATTATTGATCGACAATACTTCTGCAATCAAGCTGGCTAAGAATCCCAGATTCCATGATCGAACCAAACACATCAACACAAAGTATCATTTGATTCGACATCATGTAGAGGCCAAGACAGTCCATCTTCGACATTGTTCCACAAATGATCAAGTTGCAAACATCTTCACCAAAGCGCTTGGACGAGAAAAAATTGAAAGATTCAGAAACATGCTCGAACTTACTAACACCCCTTCGGATTAAGGGGGGGATTGTTGGAATATAATCCGTCGGGATTATATTTTGTAAATAAATAAAGGAAAATGAATAGTTATGTAGGAAGTTGAAAACGCTAGTCGGAAGATGAAACTCAACCAGCATATGTAATGTATGAATAAATGATTTTGCTATGGAATAAATGAATTCGGGAGTTATTCTACCTAACAATTATGAGCAAAAACCTCTCTCATCTCTTTGAGATTCGTTTTCATTTACCCGACATCTATATTTCAAAAACATGTGTCAAATAGAGAAATTTTGAGATCTGAAATTTAAGGCTCGGATATGGATTTGATTCTCCCAATATGTGACACTTGTATTAAAATTGAGAGAGTTTATTGTTATTTGACATGTCAGGCACAAAATCCTCCGACCATTTCTCAAAATGATTCTCCAGTCGCCCAAGATCATCATTTGAAAACGCCACCTTCCTGAAAACGCTGCCTCATCTTGCGGGGGACTTTTTACTACCTTCCCGGGCTCTAAATGCAGATATGAAAGTACCATTGGAAATATTAGGATGTCTATTTGTCAATCGACTATTTGAACGTGTAAAAAGGCCTCTCCGCAGCTGAGAAAATTGAGTTTTCCTAAAACATGCTCACGGTTTCCAATATTTTGTGCTTTCGATGGCTAAAATAGCCCCAAATTTCACGCTTTAGCTATCGAAAGCTCTGCTTTCGGTGGCTAATGAACAATTCAAATGTCTGCCTAAGCCACCGAAACCTAAGTTTTGAATTTTTTGAAGGAAAAACCAAATCAAATGTTTTTCAAACTTTATTATATACCTAAAGCTCTAAAAAATGAGCCTTAAAAAATTTAGAAATGTATTTTTAAATGACTTCCTATCACCTAAAATAAACAAAATTGACTAATTTATTTGAGGAGATAACAGGGAAATTACTCTATGGACTATATTTGTTGCCAGGTTAGTTGTGGCGGTGAGAGTTTTGTGTTTTGACATATTTTAGGTTTAGTGTAAATATAAATAATTAGAATGGATGTATGGATGATCAGTCTATTTTTTTATGAATTCTATTGGTGGGTGTTAAATTTCAGTGTGTTTTAAGTCTGTTGCATTGGGCTACAATTTAATTGTATCAATGTTTTGGGTTTGATTGAATGTTATTGTTTTGAACTCTTGATTCAGAAGAAATTATTACAATTGATTATGACTTAAATTTGTTAGTAGGGGTTGTTGTGGTCTTACCCGAGCTCTATAGGGAAAGGTAAATTTATCTCACACTAGCACGGGGAATATTTGGGACGACTTAATACCTTCACTATGCTCAAGACCTTTTATCTTCCTTAGAAGGGTTAAGGTAAGAATAAGATGCTCAAGATCTTTTAACTTCCTTAGAAGGGTTAAGGTAAGTGTAAAATATTTTGGGACCAACCCATGTTGGTAAGACCTTTTGCAAGACCTTAACTTACGCTTTTAAATCCTCACTAGAATGCAACGCCCCAACCAGCCAAATAACAAGCAAAGAGAATTGTTATCTTACCTGACTGAAAGGAGGATGGGGTGGTTAAGATGAAGAAGATGTTGATTAAGGTCTTTAATAGTATTGTGCTTGGAAATCATAAGCTTAATTTGATCAGAACGAACCTAAAATACCATTGGGGTCTTGAGTGGTTCATGATATACCCTAAACCCACACAAGGGTTCAATTTCCCAAGATCGTCATCATTTCTTTTTATGTAGCATTTGCTCCCAAACACTCTGAAATATTTGACTGAGGCAGGTATTCCATACCATAGTTGGTAAGTGGTTTTGTCAATATTAACTCTGAGTTGTCCTATGTTTAGTATATAAAAAGCTGTATATATTGCTTTCCTCCAATACACATCAGGAAGTTTTGCTTCATTTAGGATAATTCTGGCAGCTTCTTGGACTGTCATGTTTTTTCTTCATTTAGGATATTTTGGAAACATGAGAGAGGTTGTTGTATATTGGTTTGTTATGAGAAAAAACCTCTCTCAATTATTTGATATTCATTTTCATTTTCCTGAGATTTGTATTTCAAAAACATGTGTCAAACAGGGAAATTATGAGATCCGAAAATTAGGGGTCGAAGATGGACTTGATTCTCCCAATATACAACACCTATAGGAAAATTGAGAGAGGTTATTGTTCTCTGACATGTTAGGCACAAAAAAATCTGACCATTTTACAAAATTATTCTCCAATCGCTCAGAATCATCGTTTGAAAATGATGCATTTTCATAGTAAAAATGACAATTTCGGTGGCTTGGAGTGCCCTGAAATTTTGGTCTAAACTGGGGCTCAGAGATGGATTTGGTTCTCCAAATATATGACACCTGTAGGAAAAATGAGAGAGGTTATTGTTCTTTGTTTTATTATGAGTAAAAACCTCTCTCATCTCTTTGATATTCATTTTCATTTACCCGAAATCTGTATTTCAAAAACATGTGTCAAACAGATAAATTCTGAGATCTAAAATTTAAGGCTCGTAGATGGATTTGATTCTTCCAATATGTGACACCTGTAGTAAAACTGAGAGATTTTATTGTTATTTGACATGTTAGGCACAAAATCATTCGACCGTTTCTTAAAATGATTCTTCAGTCGCCCAGGATCATCATTTGAAAACACCACCTTCCTGAAAACGTTGCCTCATCTTGCGGGGGACTTTTTACTGCCTTCCCGAGATCTAAATGCAGATCTAAAAGTACCATTGGAAATATTAGGATGTCTAGTTGTCAATAGACTATTTGAATGTGTAAAAAGGCCTCTCCGAAGCTGATAAAATTGATTTTTCCTAAAACATGCTTACGGTTTCCAAGCTTTTGTGCTTTCAGTGGCTAAAATAGCCCCGAATTTGACGCTTTAGCTGTCCAAAGCTCTGCTTTCGGTGGCTAATGAACAATTGAAATATCCATCTAAGTCACCGAAACCTGAGTTTTGAATTTTTTGAAGGAAAAACCAAATCAATTGTTTTTCAAACTTTATTACATACCTAAAGCTCTAAAAAATGAGCCTTAAAAAATTTAGAAATGTATTTTTAGATGACTTTCTATCACCTAAATTAAACAAACTTGACTAATTTATTTGAGGAGATAACAGGACAATTACTCTATGGACTATATTTGTTGCCAGGTTAGTTGTGGCAGTGAGAGTTTTGTGTTTTGACATATTTTAGGTTTAGTGTAAATATAAATAATTAGAATGGATGTATGGATGATCAGTCTATTTTTTTATGAATTCTATTGGTGGGTGTTAAATTTTAGTGTGTTTTAAGTCTGTTGCATTGGGCTACAATTTAATTGTATCAATGTTTTGGGTCTGATTGAATGTTATTGTTTTGAACTCTTGATTCAGAAGAAATTATTACAATTGATTATGACTTACATTTGTTAGTAGGGTTGGTTGTGGTCTTAACCGAGCTCTATAGGGAAAGGTAAAGTTATCTCACACTAGCACGAGGAAGATTTGGGATGACTTAATACCTTCACTATGCTCAAGACCTTTTATCTTCCTTAGAAGGGTTAAGGTAAGAATAAGATGCTCAAGATCTTTTACCTTCCTTAGAAGGGTTAAGGTAAGTGTAAAATATTTCGGGACCAACCCATGTTGGTAAGACCTTTTGCAGGACCTTAAATTACGCTTTTAAATCCTCACTAGAATGCAACACCCCAACCGGCCAAATAACAAGCAAAGAGGGTTGTTATCTTACCTGACTGAAAGGAGGATGGGGTGGTTAAGATGAAGAAGATGTTGATTAAGGTCTTTAACAGTATTGTGCTTGGAAATCATAAGCTTAATTTGATCAGAACGAACCTAAAATACCATTGGGGTCTTGAGTGGTTCATGATATACCCTAAACCCCCACCAGGGTTCAATTTCCCCAAGACTGGTATGTTTAGTTTGTGAAATAGTAGGTTGTCATGGAAGATAATTTGTGCTAGCTTCTTACTTGTTGATAGGTGGTGGATGATGACACTTAAGCTCAGAGGAAGCATCTTGCCAATTCTAGAGGCAATCCTAAAACTTGATTGTTTCCCTGTCTTGTTGCTTAGAAATATTGGCTCATTGAACGCAATTAATGAAGAGTTTTTATTTTATAATAATTATAATTCAAACAACTCCCAAAATTTTATAAAAGCAAATTGGGTATACTATCGTACAAGAAATATTTACGTTTTTATCATGACAAAAGTATTTAAACGATACCATACAACAACTCATTTCTCTTTAATAACTGGATATAATCATTAAATGATTTCAATCAAATTGAACCATCAACACTAGCAAGTAAGGAAGTTGTAGGGGTTAAAAGTAATATATAGTTAGATACACGAACAAAAGACATAATAAATTTAGAAAAAAGGGTGTGAGATGGTAATACACCAAGAAGTTCTAATAGTTCATATTTAAGTGATTCTTGTCTATCATAAAAGCATAATGCCTCTTCAAAACTCATATGGAAGGTGCAGAGCTTGTGGTTTAAACAATATTTTTATAATAATGTGTATTCAAAATTGAAATCAAAGCACTATCTTTTACAGTATCATATCAACATGGTCACAATATGGATGTGGCTTGATGTAGTAGGGATTAGCAAATACAATTTTTTCCTCTTGTCAACCAATAAGCACAACTTTTTTTGAGCCAAACATTGAATTCATGTTCAATTGTTGACCTCGTTCTAGACCCAATAAAATAGCATTTGAAGGTTCAACTCTACATGATCCTATTTATTTTTTGTTTCTAAATAGAGCTATGGCCGAAGGAGGACTTACACAGTGCTATCACAGCAAAAATGAAGAAATTTAAGTCTTATAAACTCAAGCCAAACTAAGACAACGACAAAACAAACAATGTCAACAACATTAACTCTCATATCTCTAGTACAAAGTGTTGGAGCGTGTGAAAATAGGTCGTGGAAGAAATTAAACAAATCGGTTGACAAATGTCAAATAATCAACAACTCTTTGGAATGATACCACATCGCCATCGTTAAACGCTTATCGATCCAACGTTAAATATGGAGTTCATAGTCTGCTTACTTTAAATATATCTCAAAGTTGAACTCCATTCACACAGGTGTCCACTGATGTCTCTCGAGTTGAATAAGGAAGGGCTTTAAAACTCCAATATGGTGGATAAAATAACCACTTCGCCAACCTTTGTGCCAAGCACACATCATATTACATTTGCAATTGAATACCAAACAACTTTTTAAATAAGAAATCTAGCCGATTGTGAACTAAACAATGGGTTCGCCAACTTTAGCAATGCTCCAATGTTATTGATTGTTGCTGGCAATTACTCAACAACAGTCGCACAAGTGTCAATAGAATCACTTAGGGTTTCAATAAATTGAAATCGCATGTGGAATAATCAATATATGTACAACCCTCACTCTTGAATTCACAAGATACAATATTTGTAATGTAGAGAAGTATGAGTTGTCATGTTGGTTTTGTTGCTCAAGGACACGGGGCCTATAACATTTCATAGCATTACGCCCTAAGCCTTCGAGACCATGTTGTTCTTCCCTGATAGAAAAGATATGATTCCTCTTAAATTTGGAGTTAAGGTTAAGATAGGATGGAGTATAATTGATTATTAGGTCAATGTAGTATACGTGGTTACCTGCATGTAATAAAGTGTCAAATGTTAAAGCTAGAAAACACATTCCAGGTTCCAATCCTATATGTGGCAGTTGTAGCTCCAGTTTCAACTCATCTCCCAAAATTAAATTTATGAGAATTTGCAAGAGCAATTTTATGAAAGCAGCATTTTATGAGGTGTCGATCCCAACCGTCACTGCAACCTGAAATAACAACCGCATTGCTTTTAGGAGCATTTTACGAGGTGTCTATCCCAACCGCCACTGCAATCTGAAATAACAACCACATTGCTTTTAAGAAGTGGTTTACAACAATGGAGGCACCCATACCCATTTTTTTTGTTCAAATTAGATTCCTTCTCAAATCTTAGAGGGCCGGAAATAGACCAAGAAGGTGACCAAGATTATTGTAAAGTTATCGTAGGCCATAACATAGAGCAAACAATATTTAAGGGTTGCATACTACAGAGTGATGGGATGCGTCGTCAGACAACCGCTCACGTTGAACACGTCTCCATATGTTATGGCCTTCGATAAATTTACAATAATCTTGGTGCACAAGGGTTGCATACTACAAAGTGATGGGATGCGTCGCTACACAACAGCTTACGTTGAACACGTCTCTATATATGGCAAGCAATATTTAGCATGTTGTAGACTATTTAATACGGTTGCAGCATGACAGTTAGATCTTGAGCTACCCAAGATCCAACAGTCATCAAAATTGTTGCAGCCTCGTTAAATGGTTAAATAGTCTTCAACATTAGTACATTGTTTGCTTATACGCCATAACGGCGAGAGGACAGAAAGGCTCTCTGCAACGCATAGAAGAAAGGCCTCGCCACAGTCATGCAATCGACGATCGAGATGAACAAGAGTTGGGTCGGCATCGTCGACCGCTAAGTACCATATGGAGGAAGAGGTCGCAGAGTCGTCTGCATGGGAATGTGGAGAATATGAACAATATGTACAAATTCCACAGTTGTTTTCCCTCTGGAATTTACGGGAATGGCATGCTTGGCACAATGAACAGGTTGTCAACCTAGCTTTACAGGCTCTAGAAATGTGCTTTTGCTTTATTTCATCCATTCTCTGTGATTCCAGATAGTATGTTAGTAAAAACGAATGGATGAGACTATTGGAATCGGTGATTGGAAATGAGATGGATCTTATTTCCATAATATTCCAAGATGATCAGTGCGCGCCCACAAGCATGCCACTTGAGCTTATCTCGATTGTAGATTCCCTGCATCCAATGGGCAAGGAGTAGATTCAACAGTTGACTTTGCTCATTACCCGTTGGATGCAAGGAATCTGCAATCGAGATAAGGATGGCCCACCTACAATACATTTGGTTGTTAGAAACAGTTTTCTTGAAACACGCATGGTGCAGGAGGTATGGCAACAACCTGGTGCATTTCTCATGGTGAGAAGGTCTAGCGAGGAGAACTTGCTCCTTCGATTGGCTACATGGAAAAGGGATGAGAATATGGTGATCATAATATGGCTCACTATTGAATGCCACATGCCGAGTTCTCCATTTACTCTGGGTTTAGGTGAGCCGAATCTATGTGGGAAGCCCATCTTAAACTACGATAGGGTTTGTCAGCCAAGCTACTTTTGTTCACTCAAGTGAACAGTCGCGCAGGGAAACACAGAGGACAATACACTCTATTTTGAATCAATTTGCACTTTGATTTTGCAGTGATAGTGTGAGAAATGCAAGCTATTGTGAAATGATGGAAGCAAATTATGATAAAGCTTAATAATTATATTTTTTTGCTTTAGGAACCATCGAATCAAAGAAAGCAAAAACCTAGGTAAGTATTCTTCAACATACTGATATATTTTTCCTCTAACTCGGCACACATACTAGTGTTGCTCTCCTCCCTCTCCTTAAATTGTTTGATGAAAGCTACTCAATTGTCACTTTGTTGGACTTCTTCCTCTTCAAGCTTAAAGAACTAATCTCTTACAACAGATTGAAGCCAGACAAAAAAATTATAAAACCAATCATGTTTGTAAAAAGGATAGGGAAGGGTATCCATGTCCTTCTTCTTTAGACCTCCCTGTGGTCTCTCTCTTTACTTGGTAATCCATACTTCACAAGGAATTTGCTTCCATAGTTCATACCACTAAAAGGTGGATACATATTCTTCCTAGAATGATAGATACAAAGCAATGTAAAGTGGAAAGGCCACTATGCATACAAGGGGTTAAAGGTAAGTCATCTGTACAATGTGCATAGGGACCGAAATTCTATCTGTAGGTGTCTTGTATTGACTTGCTTATAGCTATGGGTATAATTAGTAAAAAAAATACAACAAAATAGTTGAAATTTTAAATATAAACCAGTATAATTGATACAGATATTGTTGAACTAATTGTTTAAGACAAAAGGCGCAAAGCATTCAATTTCATTGTTTACAATTGTTCCATATGAATAAAGATCATGCTAATGACCCTAACATTCGTCGTATATTAGAAGATCAAGCATCCAAAATTTAGAGCCAAAGAAATATGAAATATGAAATATGGGTTTGGACACGAGTAGTAAGTGGTAGAAGGTTATGTCAAGTGCAAATCAAGCCACACATTGACATGAAGGACATAGACACACGTAGAAATGGACACATGTTCGAAGAAGAACCCGTGCATTAGATGGAAACCTCGTAATTAAATCTTGGCAATTATCGAAAACATATATAGGCTGAAACTAATGCTAACTACAATCTTAGCATTAGTTACAAAAATCCTATAAACACTTGTAAATGCAAAGTAACGAAAGTTGGAAACCAAAAAATCACTACCTTGCCTTGTTATGAGGCCAAATAAAAGCTCAAATTTTTTGATTGGATTAAAAGACGGTTTTATGTTCTCTATTGGATAAAATCAAGTCTCTTACCAAAAATAGAATAGAACTTAGGTTTTAATTTTTTAAATTACGTACAAGTTATTTAAAATGGCGGCAATCTGATTACAAAAGTCCCTACAAACCTGCGGCCCGGACTAATAAGGATTTATGGTTACATGCAGCGTCCACTCCACATTATTCATAGTTATTATGCCTAATTTTTCTGCATGATGCCCATTACCACACTTAATATGCTTAATGAAATTATTTATAAGGGCTCATCCCAGTGGACTTCGGGACATCTCGGCCTTTGCTAAGTCACAAGTTCTTGGTATATCTAGCTTGCACGCTGTTGGATATACTCTTGGAAGGTTGTTGTTCCCATGGTTAAAAAAAAAATTATTTATAAATCTGAACAACGATAGTAAGATATATGTATATATATGAATTAAAAATGGGGATTAACTTTAGAGAATGTAGGCCACTTGTCTGAAAGAAATTAATCAAAAAATATTATAAAAATCACAATAAATGATTAAAGGGAAAGAGGGAGGTAGGTAAGAGCCTTCATATCACAAGTACATTGGTTAACTTTATTGTTATTTCGTTTTAAGTTAGCTCTATGTATGTTTATGTGAATGGTATCCATTAAGTTGTTGAGGATGACTCGTTAAGAGGGGAGAGGTCGAAGTGGATTTGATCAATACATTTAAGTGAGAAACTTATTGGGAAGAAGAGAAGTTGGTATGTTTTTAGTGAAAGTAGGATTAGGTTTTTTTAAGCCTTTCTAGTTAAGGTTTGGTTGGATGGAAAGTTTTTTGTCTTTTATTAATTATCTATTAGGTAGGCTAATTAATTAGGAGAAGTGAAGCTTCATTTACCTTTAAACTTGGACATTATTTGAATAAGTAAGATAATTTTTACATAATTAGCTTACATGAATTCGCAAGTTAATGATGCAAATGTCATAACTTTGTCATTTTAAGGTTAGATTTCACTTGGGTTTAAAGTTTGGGGTCACTGCTAGTGAGAATAAGGTCATCAAGAACAAATATAATGATATGGTTGTTTAATTTCTTAATATAGATATTGGAGTCAAAATAACATCTAGAAAAATTGGTGGCATGAAAAATGTTATCCATCTTAGCATACGAAGCCCAAGGAGCTTGTTCAATTCCATAGAGAGTTTTTTTAAGATGGCAAACAAGACTAGAGTCATTATAAACATAGTCAAGATGTTGTTCCATGCCAAATTTCTTCTTGCAAATCCCCATGCAAGAAGATGGGTTTGAAATCCATTTGATGGACCTCCCATTTATGTGAAGTGGCAAGGGCTAGGACAAGGTGAACGAATTTCATTGATTTTGATTGGGCTAGTGACCCTGATGACTGGAAGTATATTGTAGGTTATGTTTCAATCTTGGTTTTGGACATGTCACTTGGGCTTGTAAAAATAAACAAGTTATTGTTCTTACTTCAATAGAATCAAAGTCTCGAGTTGCAATGAATGCAAATTAGGAAGTCCTGTGCCTTTGTTAGAACCTTTTAGAGTTTAGACTCTAGCAACATTATCCAATTACCCTTTAGTGTGACAACTAGAGCTTCAACAAGCTCGCTAAAAACCCAGTTCAACATCAACGCAACAAACACAATAATCTACACGTGCACTTCATCAAAAAGCTTATTTAAGGTCATTTTCTTGAAGTGCTATTTTACACTTCAGATGATCATGTTGCTGGCATTTTCACAATCTCTTATAGAAGCAAAAAAAAATCGAACCTCGATTTATATTAAGAATTCTAAATAAAGTTTTCCTTAAGGAGGGATAGGCTCTAATGCCTCCTTTCTGTTATCATTCACATTTATAAATTCTGTAATCATATCCTAAGTTGTTCTTAAGGGGGGTGATAGGATATTTGGACACTCAAGAGTTAATTAAGATCTACTTAGTCTAAAGTGTCTTTAGGTTGAGTGTATTTCTCTGATATGCATTAGTATGCATTTGTATTTATGTAATCCAGGAGTTACAATATGTTCCAAACATAAAGTGATTCGATGGCTCATCTTTTCCTTGATATTTACAATGATATTGATATGTGGCTTAACATCCGATTGTTCCATGATCTCTATTCAAATAGCATGGATGTCCATTTGTTGATAATCAATTGTGAGAATATCATTGTTAGATTTTTATCATTTAAGCAATATGATATTAGGATCTTATCTAAGAGAATAACATGCACAGCAATCAATCACAAGAGACAATAGACACAAAGATTTTCCTCGGGGAAACCATAAAGGAGAAAACCCCGCAACTTCCTCAGAGATAGAATGAGCACCAATGGTAGCAGTAAAACCCAAAGACAAAAAAGATGATCTCCAACAGCTATTCTCTCTCTCACTTGTGTGAGCACTTCCTCTCTCACTCATGTGCCCTAGTTGATTGAGTGTGTGTGTGACAAATAGAGAGTCTCACTCTCTATTTATACTAGTTTCTGACTTTTACAATTACTTACCAGGGTCGAAATCTCTAGGAGAGTCTAATAACCCTAGTGCCCCTCAACTGTGGGGACTTTGCCCTCCGATCAACAAGGAGGCTTAACCTCAATGACTTTACATGACTTTATTATATTGATGACTCTCCCGATAGGAACATCGGGGTATAAAGAAATACAAATGATTCTCCCGATAGGAACATCGGGGTACAATATAAGATATGCAAGTGAATACATTACGAAGTTACAAATACACCAATACTCCCTCTTAACTAGGAAGGTATTCTCTTGACACAATTCATCAGTACAAGTATTCATCACTAGATCATCATCAAAGCTAGATCATCATCAAAGTTGGGTCATCGTCAAAGCTAGATCATAAATGGATCATCATCAAAGCTAGATCATCATTGGATCATCATCAAAGATGGATCATCACTGGATCATCATCAAAGCTGGATCATCATTAGATCATCATCAAATGGTGCTATCTCTCAATTCTACTCGTCATAGGAAGTTCTACAGAGCCAGCCCTTTTTCATGCTAGTTTTAAGCCTAGCCTCCATGTAGGTCTTCATCTTCTACATCACTTATATCTGTCCATGGGAGGAACACATCCAACAACCATGTCAGAAAGGCCTGCCCAACACTTATATCTAACCATGGGAGGAACACATCCAACAACCATGTCAGAAAGGCCCAGCACTCACATCTGACCATGGGAGGAACACATCCAACAACCATGTCAGAAAGGCTCTACACTTACATCTGACCATGGGAGGAACACATCCAACAACCATGTCAGAAAGTCTCTGCACTTACATTTGAGCATGGGAGGAACACATCCAACAACCATGTCAGAAAGTCTCTACACTTACATCTGAGCATGGGAGGAACACATCCAACAACCATGTCATAAAGGCCTTGCGCTTACATCTGACCATGGGAGGAACACATCCAACAACCATGTCAGAAAGGCTCTGCACTTACATCTGACCAAGGGAGGAACACATCCAACAACCATGTCACAAAGGCTCTGCACTTACATCTGACCATGGGAGGAACACATCCAACAACCATGTCACAAAGGCTCTGCACTTACATCTGACCATGGGAGGAACACATCCAACAACCATGTCAAAAAGGCTCTCGGACTCATCACTTCCCCTTGGAGGGAACCTCAATCTGGAGAACACCAAGATTCTCCCTGAAGTACTCAAACTTCACTCTGACCATTTCTAGCATAGAATCACATTAGGTTTCATTGCGTCCAAGGATAACCTGCGAGCTTCGCCAGGACCGATTACATTCGAGGACAACCTACAGGACATTTTATGTTTGAGCCACCTACGAGCTTTGCCAGGATTTTATGCTCAGACAACCTATCTCACCAACTATTCTAGAACTCCCTCTTTCGAGAGATCTCGATCTGGATCACATACTGGAGCTTCACTGCTCCTCTCTGCATCATACAAAAATGCAAGTCATATCAATCAAATAGTAGGTTTCCAAAGAAACATACTACCTCCCAAATAGCCGAGCAAGTGGAAACATATTTTGCCTCAACTGTACTCAACGCCATGGAAGACTCCTTCCTTCTAAACCAAGAGATCACACCTAATCTCATACTGAAGTAGCACCTCGAAGTGCTCTTCCTATAAATGGCACTGCATTCCCAATACGAATCCACATAACCCTCCAGGTTAATCTTCTGATTTGTATCATACTTGATCCCATACTCAACCATACCCTTCATGTACCTTACTGCATGCTTCGCAACCATCAGGTGAACATGTCTCAATGTGTTCACAGCAAAGAAACTATTTGGTCTCGTATTTGTCAGGTACATCAAGGAACAAATAATCTGACGATACATCGTGGCATCAACCATCTCTGATGAAGCATCACTCAATAGCTTCAAGTTCGATGCCATAGGTGTGGTCAAGACCTTCTAGTCCATCATCTTGAACCTATTCAATATCTCTACTACATACTTCCCTTATCCCAGGAATATTCCATCCACATTCTGCCACACCTCCATGCATAGAAAGTAGTGCATCATATCCAAGTTCTTCATCTTGAACTCGACAACAAGTCTCCTTCTTCCATCTCTAATAAGTTCCTCTTTTCCTGTCAAGAACAAGTCATCGACATATAACTAGAGCATCATTGGTCTTCCACCTTCAACCTTGAAGCAAAGGTTGGAATCATGTCGTACCATGTCAAACCTCAGAATCTTCTGCAGTCATTCCCTCTGAAGTGGAGCTCATTCTCCCTCTTCATTTCATACTCTATGTATTGAAACATTATGTACTAGAGTGACAAGTAGCTTCCTTTGCTACTAATATTCTATGTATCCATCTAGGGTCACTGGTTACCAAGATCCTCTATCTTGAACCTTTTTAAAAGTTCTTCTCGCACCCATTTGTGAGCTTGTCATCCTCTATAGGCTTTCATCTTCAACCTTATAGAAAAGGTTAAGATCTTCATCACTCTAGGTGATCTTCAAGCTCCTCATGTATTTGTTATCTCATGGGTGTCTTCTGAGTTCATACAAGGCCTTCTTTAATTTGCACACATGAGTCTGCCTACCATGTGTCTTCACTTTTAGTGGTTGCAAATGTCTCTTCGTAGTCTATTCCTTCTTTCCATGAGAATCCTCGTGCTACGAGTCTTGCCTTGTATCCCACGATGTTGATATCTACTGCATGTTGGATCATGTAGATCCATATGGAAGACATTACGGACTTCCTTTCAGGTCTCGATACTGCATCCTAGACATCATTCTTCTTGAACTAGTATTCTCCTTCCCTTTCTTCTTGGCTAATTCTTCATAGCTGGAAGGCTCTACATCAATGATGTCACTCAACAGTGTCACATAACTGCACTGTGTCTGAGACTTCTTTCTTTCTTTGAAAGTATCATCATATTATTCTTCATCTTGGATTATTTCTCGAACTGTCATCACTTGTTCTTCGGAACTGTCATCACTTGTTCTTCGGAAAAAGTCTCATCCTTATTTTCTTGTAGGTGATTGTACGCGATCTTTCCTACATGTCAAATGCTTCAGTTGTATGGTTAGAAACATTTCATAAGCATATTCATATGGAAAATTATTATGTATAAAGATATAATCATGCAACTATTTTAACCAATACAACATTCATCCATATCTCACGGAAACTTTCTAGACGCCTTCCATCTCTACCGTGACATCATTGAGATTGTGTACTAATCCAATATGTCAGCAAAGTGTTTTCATTCTAGATAATTAGCAATGGAGAGTTGTATGGCACCATGAACTACTTACCCATCACATGCATATTAGTAGTATATTGTCATTAATGCAAACATTCTATCATGCATAACACATCAACTGAATATAAACAAATGCATAACAAAACAATATCATGAAATGACAATTGAATACTTATCTTTATTTGTTTCGTGGGTAGACTCATTTTAGCTTCATCATCTTCTTCATTCATAACAAGATCATTTGTTATCCAAATGCTTAAGATGGATAAGAGGTTCTTCAAGAATTGAGTTCTTCATATTCCTCATCGCTTGAGGTATCTTCTTTGAATCGTGAAATCTTGATCTTCAATTGCTCCCATCTTCTTTTCTCTTATTATGAGTCGAGCTTCTTCTTGTGTGTGTTCTTCCCAGAGTCTGCTAAAAGTAATCACTTCCTTCTGGCACACATTCCTTGAATGAATGAATCCCATGATCTTGGGAGGCCATTCAAGGTGGTTATCACAACTTCTGCAGTCTCCACTTCTTATTCTACTGCTTCAAGTTGTTCTTTGATTTGAGAGACCCTTGTAAAGTATGATTGTATGGTCTCTGCATTCTTCACATTCTTCACATTCTTCAACTGGTTTCTTGAAGTCATCTTTCGATTTATGTTCTTCCCTTCAAATAGCTTGGTCAAGGAATCAAAACATCTATTTGGGTGTCTTTAGGGAAGACACTTGTGGTATAAGGTGATTCGTGATTGAATTAGCAATGATCTTCTTGGCCTTGACCAAGTTCTTCTTGTGTAAGGCTTTTAGCCTCATCTCCCTCTGGAACTGAAACCTTTCCACTTATGTAGGTGTCCAATTCATTTTCTTCAAGAACCAGTGAGATCCAATAATTCCATGCTTCGAAGTTTTTAGTTTCACCAAGATTTTCATCAAGCTGGTGTGATTAGTCATTTTTAAATGAGAACCTCAACTGTAAATAGAAAAATATTAGATCTTACCGATTTGAGGTGTCCATCTTGGTTCGGGAATTGGTTAATCTAGGGTTTGTCAGAGAAACCCTAATTTTCAAAACTTGGAATTTCAAACTTCCGATTGGATAGAAATATAGGCCTCTTCAAGATGAGTTGTCCAATGTACTCCTTTTCTGAAAACAATGGAGGGAAGCTCCTGAAACAGGAAGCCCTAGTTTACCAATTTCTTCTGCAGAAATGCATGATATTGTTTCTACAGTATATCTGAAAGTGTTGCTCCTCTGTGTCTGAAATTTCGTTCTGAGGTGTCCTTTTATATCTTCTTTCCAACACCACAGGTTTGAGCAGAATTGGTTTCACCAATTGGGACTTCTGAAAGTTTTCTCAAGGTGACTTCTTTCAGGACTGTTCAGAATAATGAACTTGTACGTACTACCACGTGTCATTGTTTCACCTTCGGGGTATGAAACGCTTACCACAGAAATTACATTCCGTTCCCTATCTAGAACAACTTGATAAATTGCATTTTCACCTTCGTAGCCCGAGATAAAGCAATTCTCCCTAGGTGTCTTGTTTAGGGATGAATCCTAGAAGAGGATGGAACCCTGATTTGGAGGAAACATATATCCCAAAATATAGTGAATATGAGGCTGAAATTTTTACACAGGGTACATCTAGATGTTATCTTTGTCCTATGAAAATTTTGGCCCATGAGACTTCTTCAATCCCAAGATATAGCGAATGTACCAAAACTACCTATTTTAGTATTTTAGGGTTTTTCAAGCCTAGGGTCAAACTAGGGTTTGAATTTCCCGAAGTTTTACCCGACCAAATAACTCGAACTTGGTCTCTAAAATTCGATTTTTATGAGGAGATAAATCCTATGCCGGGCTCACTCAAAAATTCCTCTACTGTAAAAAGCCCTAATTTCCCGTAGCAAAAACTAAAAATGCCCGAAATCAAATTCTGCTCCGACAGAAAGATGCGTCCTTCAATGGAGAGTTATCCTAGCATCCTTTTGCTGATGGATTGTGGAGAGAGACCCAAAAATTAAGAATCCCTAGCTTCTGCAGCTGCACAATGTCTTATTCTCAGGTTAGCTCTGATACCATGTTAGAATTTTATCATTTAAGCAATATGATCTTAGGATTTTATCTGAGAGAATAACATGCACAACAATCAATCACAAGAGACAATAGACATAAATATTTTCCTCGGGGAAACCATAAATGAGAAAACCCCGCAACTTCCTCCGAGATAGAATGAGCACCAATGGCAGCAGTAAAACCCAAAGATAGCAAAGATGATCTCCAACAATTATTCTCTCTCTCACTTGTTATTTGGCCGGTTGGGGCGTTGCATTCTAGTGAGGATTTAAAAGCGTAATTTAAGTCCTCTCTCACTCATGCGCCCCAGTTGAGTGAGTGTGTGTGTGACAAATAGAGAGTGTCAATCTCTATTTATACTAGTTTCTGACTTTTACAATTACTACCAGGGCCGACATCTCTAGGAGAGTCTAATAGCCCTAGTGCCCCTCAACTGTGGGGACTTTGTCGTCTGATCAATGAGGAGGGTTAACCTTAACTCAATTGTGGGGACTATTGCCCCGACTTACAACGGAGGGTTAACCTCAATGACTTTACATGACTTTGTTATATTAATGACTCTCTCGATAGGAACATCGCAGTATAATGAAATACAAATGATTCTCCCGATAGGAACATCGCGGTACAATATAAGATATACAAGTGAATACATTCCGAAGTTACAAATACATCAACACTCATATGTTAAATATTTTCATTTTGCATTAATATATTGCATCAAGTGGTCACATTGGCCACGTACTAGATTGTTTCCCTCTATGAAAGTTTTAACCACATAATACATTGGTGTGTTGAATTTTTATTTGTTTTGTTTGTGTGGATAATTTACTTAGGATGTTCGACCTATGTGGAAATACCATATTTTTTTTATCGTTAATTACCTTCTATAAAATTATGTTGTTTAACTATTAAATTATTCAAATATTATTTATAATATAAATTAATTAACTATTAAATCATTCAAATCTTATTTAACATCAAATTTTAATCGTTGCATTGAAATAACAAACTTGTAGTTAGATACATCTTTAAAACTTGTTAAGTTCAAATACTTGAATTGAGGAAGACAATGTGATATGTACAAGTGCTTGTTATTGAATCTTGCATTCACCTTATGCAAAAGATTAGATATGCAATGCATTTTAATTGTTTTGTGAGAAAATAAATTGGAAAGGGCTCTCCTTCCATTTTTTTTTCACCTACTCATAATTAAAATAAAAATCCTCAAGAAGTATAGTCTTTTGGTTATGGATTAAGACTTATTATTACTTATAAATAACAATCTTTCAAGGGGTATAGTTTTTCTAAAATATTGGTGATGAGTTAAATTAGATTTGTAGATAGTAACAGTGATAGTTATCCTTACTTCTAGATTGACCACTAAGCAGCTTGCATTTTAAAACTTGCTTCCAATGTGTATTCACGTGATACTATGAAAATAAACTTGGAAGTTGGTGTCCAAATGTTTCAACATCTCCACTGGAGCATCATAGTTATGTTGAGGGAACAACATTAACTCCAATCTTAGGGAATCATACTCATTCAAAGTTTTACAACTAGAAAACAAATGGTAGCAACTCAATGGGAGCATGGTCTCATGATAGATGGGCCTTTATCTTTAAGAGGTAGCGCTATTGAGTGAACCCATCCTTCAACCTTTTGAGTGCACAGGAAAATCAAGATCACTCTAACGAAGATTATTGAATGGAAAACCAAGCTTATTAGGTTCCTATTTTAGAGTTGAAAGGCACTTAGGCTTGGATTTAATTGATCCAAAAGAAGAAACTGCCTTAAGAAAGGTGCTTGTTTTACAAAATCTATGCCTTAAGTATTGTTCTTTAACTATAGGATTGTGATACTAAAACAATAACTTCTATGATTGCCATAAAGGTTTTCCCAGTCCAAAATAATGTCATTGTTTCTACAGTGTCATGCTTGTCATATAGAACCTAGGACTTTTCAGCCATCTATATTTATGAGCAATTAAAAAAATCTATAAAACTAGAGGACAATGCATTCAACAACTACATGTACCTGATTATGTAGAGCTCTCCCTCAATGTCAATGCATGAATATCCACATTTTATTGGGGTGTAGAACCTTCCTTCGCCATTGCATGTAAACTATTCAAACAATGTTTAGCAAAAAATGGTGCATTATTATTTAACTAGGGGAGCACGACATATAAATTCAAAATGAATGTAGATTCATATTATATCCAGTGAGATGTGTGCCTAGCAAGCAAACACGTTCCTTGAATACCTTTTATTTGAAATCTATCTTACCTCGATGTGTTAACCAGTTGGACTCACCAATCAATGCAAAAGATGTAACATATATCGACATCAACGACTGTGTATGATATCTAGGCGCTTGAGGAGCAACATAAGCTATCATTTCTGTGTAACAATAAAATAATGAATGAATATTAATATTAATTTATTATTAACACTGAAGTGGTAAAAATCTTCTTTAATGCTCGTAAATTCTCTAAAATGCCCACAAGTAATCTAAATCCCACATGTTGGGTAGTAATAGTAAATATTGATAACAGATAAGATGATAAATAGTTACATAGGTTTGGGCTTTATATAAGCTCGTCATGCACCTTTTCGTAAGGGGGCATGACTATTGACTTTAGATAATCTTTTAATTAATAATAAATTAATATTCATATTAATTTATTATTTTATAGTTACATATATATATATAACCTATGTAAGTAATATTAATTTATTATTTTATAGTTACATATATATATAACCTATGTAAGTATTTATCATCTTATCTATTATCAATATTTACTGTTACTTGCCAACATGTGGGATTCAAATTACCTGTGGGGATTTTAGAGAATTTACGAGCGTTAAAGAAGCTTTTTACCACTTTAGTGGTATCAGAGCGAAGTTACGATATAAAAAAAAAGGTAAAAAAAAACCCAAAAAAGGAGGTAAAACTAAAACTAAAAAAAAGAGGTAAAAGTAAAACAAAAAAATGGTAAAAGTAAAACCACACGTGGGTTCTTAATAAGTGGGTTTGGGTTTATTCTCCAAACAACAAACAAAAAAGTGAGATTTGAACTTAGGTGGTGAAGGTAACAATCATTCCTCCCAACCACCCAATCTACACAATTTTACAAAACTTAAAGGGAAAAAAGTATAAAAGTGCATAATAATTTCTACTAAGAAGCAAGTGGGATTTGAACTTAGGTGGGGAAGATAACAATCATTCCTTCCAACCATCCAATCTACTAGAAGTTTTTAGGGGAAGAAATAATTATTTCAACCTTCAAAAAAAAATTATTATTATTATTATTACTACTACTTAATAATTGTATTAAGTACAATTATTAAATTACAAGAATAAAGAAAAATAAGACAAAATCTAAGAAGACAAGAAGTCAGTCAAAAGAAAAACCAACTATCGTCAAAGAACACAAGAAGTCAAGAATTATGGCGAAGTCTAAATCAGAATTGCAGTCCCAACTACAAGTAGCAATCCACAAAGTATTTGACATGACGAAGCTAGATATTTCTAAAGGATTAATAGAGCAGGAGAATCATTATCTAAAAAGTCATACTGAGAAATTATCTACTCAAATTGAGGGATTAATGAGTCAAAAATATACCAATCAGAATCTACAAAACCAAAAAATCATGAAAGATGCAGTGGAAAATAAAGAAGAAATAAAATGATTAAACAAAATCATCAAGGACAAAGATGAAAAAATCATGCAAATTTAGACAAAAGTAAAATGCCAAGAAGTAGACAATTGTCGCCTTCAGCAATAGATTGACGAACTACAGCAGAAAGAGGACGGCTCAAAAAAAGCGCACTAGTTAGAAATTACGAAAGTCAATAACACATTAACAAGCAATACTGAATAAATATATCGATTGATAAATCATAATAAAATATTAATTACAAATATTAAAAAATTGAAACATAGTTTCAATAAGGAATAGCCCAATGAAGACCTCGAAGGAAGAATTCTAGGAAATCAAGAAGAAAACCATTGCCTAAAGAATCGTAATCAAGAACTAGAGAAACAAATTGAGAAGTTAAAAGAGGACAAAAAGTTGCAAGAAGAAATGTTTGAGAAGATTCGGAGTAAAAACAATCTACTGGAGAACAAAATAGCGCAAATCTAGAAAGAAGCATCCAGACTCTCCAAAAAACAAAGTCAAGTAGAGGAAGTGAAGGCAGTCCTTGTCGCAGTTCAAAAGGAAGAAAAACAAACAACACATACGCCTTACAGACATCCCAATTATAATCCTCATTTTGATCAACGACAGGGTCAAAGTGAGCATTCACAAAAGAGTTATGTTGACAAACAAACAGTTCGACATAATTAGAGGAAATTTCAACTCAAAATGGGCCTTTTAACACTAATTCAAATTCCATGTCATCACGTGATAGTCAATGAAATTGCTTTAAGTTTGAAATACCGTATAGGTCTTAAACAATTTTTTAATATATATTTGGGGATAGGTATCATAAATAAAATTACTTTTTTTGTTCGTATTTTCGACATATCTCCCTATCTTTTTACTCAAATTTCGATCGAGAGAGCTTGTTGGATGAGGAATTAAATTCCGCATCCAAGGAGTACCCACTCGGCATACTTTTGATGGACCTCTCTACCCCAAAAACAAGAAATACCTAAAAAAATGTGATGTCATCATCACGTTTTTCAGGTATTTCTTGTTTTTGTCATCACATTTTTCAGGTATTTCTTGTTTTTGGGGTAGAGGGGTCCGTCAAAAGTATGTCGAGTGGGTACTTCTTGGATGTGGAATTTAATTCCGCATCCAACGAGCTCTCCCGATCGAAATTTAAGTAAAAACACGGGGAGATATGTCAAAAATACAAACAAAAAAATAGTTGTTTTCTTTTCTTCCTCCAAAATTAATAAATATTATTTTAACTATTATTTTATTAATTTTCCTTAGAAGTCCCATTTTGAGTTGAAATTTTCTCTAATAGGCTAAGCAACAATTGAGACAACCCATTTCCCAAAACGATCTCAAAGGTCCGATCAAAATATATCTGGGATGGACCACAACAGATATGATGCGACAATTCTCCTAGGGAATCCATAACTTATATCGTCTTATTTCATTAAGGGTCGTAAAGGATCCAAAGATGACAGTTCAAGCAAAATCAGACATTGTTGTCAATGAATATTTGGGGACAAATATTCCCTTAGGGCGAAGGCAACGTAACAATAAAATAATAAATTAATATTACTATTAATTTATTAATAATTAAAAGAATATCTAAAGTCAATAGTCATGCCCTTTTATGAAAAGGTGCATGACGGACTTATATAAAACCCAAACCTATGTAACTCTTTATCATCTTATCTATTATCAATATTTTCTATTACTTACCAACATGTGGGAATCATATTACCTATGTGCATTTTAGAGAATTTACGAGCGTTAAAGAAACTTTTTACCACTTCATTTTGCATCCCATTCCACTCAATAAATCTAGTTACTGTTTGACACCATTATGATTTTACTAGTTGGGCATGACCAACAACTACTTGCATCAAGTGGGATACATCTCACCGATACGTCTTGACCAAACTAAGCCAAACACGCAGAATATTAGTGTGTTCATTTCATCATATGAGCAAGTACAATCAAACAATTAACTATCTAATGTAGGATGATGCTTCCATCCATCTAGACCAATACTTGATAGTGCCCAAAAATCATGTCCCCTGTATAGTAGGTGTTCATATTCCTGTAGTCCACACCATTCAAAGTTATTGTCCTAACATGGTTAACACAACATCCACAAATTACAAATTACATTGTCCTCCACCAAACCTTTAAACACAGAGCCTTGCCAATTGTCCTCCATCTTACTAAGAAAGAAATCCTTTGTCCTCTTAGACTATGTGCTAGTACAATATCCTAACCATCTCGCCACTACCACACATGAGTTGGTCACCAGGGTTATCAAAATATAGGTTGGAAATGCAAACTTGGAAATTTTACTCAGTACTTTCTCTACCATGGGTAAGGACTCAAGCACCCAAGTCTTCCTCGAATTTCAGGTCTCCAACAAGTTGATTTCTAATTATAATTGATGGCACACCTACATACACAATTAATATCAATCATGTTCAAAAAATTTGCTGGAGAGGTGTTTGTTGGAAAGGTAAAAAAATAAATCACAATATATTTCTATTTAGATTTCTTTGATGATGTTGATGTACCACTTCCCTGGATGCAAGTGTCTTTGGAGATATCGTTCAACATAAGAAGGGGAATATGTATCCCTCCACCATCCACCACATGGACAACTCTTAACTCCATGTACCATGCACATTTATTTGGTCTGACTCATGAAGTCCGAGCCTTCAATGAAAACGTCCTTTCGAGCTCAGAGCAGAGTTGGATTTAGTACTTGGGTAATCATGCCTCCTCCCAGTGATTTGTAATATCCCAAACACTGATATTCTCTAATGTTCTATTGTAGTGCTGACTCACACACTAATTCTTATATAAAGATACGAAATAACTGTGCATGCAAACTTGCCATGCAAAAATGCCCTAAAATGTAGCTGAATTAGGGTTAGGGTTTGCAGAGAGAAATTAACACTTACCACGGGAATTTCGACTGATAATGATTCCAGATATGGCTGCATGCATAAAGATTCGAATAGGTGGGATAGTAGTGCTTCTTTCCTCCAGTGTTACCACCATGTTGTACCATAAGCACCCTCCAGATTGAAGGTGACATTTTTCTAGGAGGAGAGGTCAGATCCAGCTGAAACTTTGTGGGATTGTCTGTCTATCGATGTCGAAGAGATAGACTGTCACATGCAGAGGTTTGGTTCCCTCTAAGATCCCTAGCGAATTGATCTGTGGTTCAACTGCTCATGCCCCCCAAGCTCTCTGTTTGCTGATAGTTTCTCCAGATGAGCAAACTGATGGCTGATAGTCCCAGGATGTTGTAGGATGGGCCTACTGAGAAACAGGAAGCTAACATGTGGAGGAAATATTGGGTTTTGTGGTCCTAGCGAATCCTTCTGTGATTTCCCCAGTACTTCCAACTGCAAACGTGGGTCTGACAATAATCCTTCAAAGTGTGTTGTATCTCCGGATACTGAAGTGTATGATGAATGATGTGGATAAACCTGGATGATCATCCCGATAGGAGACTAGGGCAGACATCTCACTTTCGAACCCTCGTTATATGAAGACACAGTATCCAACCCCAATTGTTGCAGTTGCACGTTGTGCTGCTGTTCAAAACTCCAAAATCAATAAACAATAATCATAGATGTCTCCTTTAGTCCCATAAGACTTCTTAAATAGATCCTTATGCACTTTTAGGGTGTGCATGACACTTTTAGGGTTTATGCTCACTTTTGCATGCATGTAATTCTAATTTCAAGTTGACTTTAATAATGAAGAAATAAGGCCTGCATGCTTTATGATAATAACTCTGATGGACCTCTTTACTATATTGATGACTAAATAATTGTCCTAATGTGCTCCCGGTATTAAAGGTCCTTGGTCAATTCCCTATTTATCAAAAAAGGAACATTATAGACCTCCCTCGCCAAAGATTTCTTGTCCTCAAGCAATGCCAACACAACTCCATAATCAATCAAACTGAACCAACTGAATCTAGGCATGATCCACTACTACATTTTGACCAAAAATCCGACGGCTATCATGTCGGATTTTCGACACTTCCCTGTCGCATGAACGACACTTCGATTTTTTTTTAACCGTCGGAAACTTGTCGTCGCTTAACCGACACTTAAATAACCGTCGGTTAAGCGACACGTATGTAACCGTCGCTTGAATGTAAAGCGTCGCTTAAGCGACGGAATGTTTTCGACGGTAGCAAAATTTTTTGACAAAATAACCTTTATAACCGTCGCTTAAGCGACGAATATCAACTAAAAGCGTCGGAAAACCGACACATAGTACCGTCGGAAAAGCGACACATATTAAACGAAACGTCGGAAATGCGACAGCAAAACGGCATCGGAAAAGCGACGACAGTTTAGCAAAGGCGTCGAAAAAGCGACAGACGAAACCGTCGCTTAAGCGACGCTTGGTGAAATTTTTTTTAAAAAAAATATTGTGTAAATAGAAAAGAAAAGACGAGCATAAGCTTTCACATACCATCGTGCAGAGTCATATTATTTAGGTCAGATTTTGCTTCTGGAAT
>LPNX010113386.1:5639-17916 GCA_001517045.1 Pseudotsuga menziesii
CTCTAGATTGGAAACATTCCATCCGCGTGATGGAGAATTTGGATATACATCATATGGATATAAATATATATACTTATATTCTGACAAAGTGGTAAAGGGGATTTTCCATCAGTGTGATGGAGTAGGATATTAATCGGTTATGGGACGGAATGAGAAGGGGAAGAAAAATACGCATGCCGCAGAAATGTTGGCTAGTATTCCATTGATTACACCCATACATTATATCCTTCGATATTCCTTGACTTGCATGACATAGTGGATGTGGAATGAATAAGAATCGTTGATTCCCAGGAAGGGAGGGGAATGCCCTATACAGCCTGTCTGCATGAGCCTTGGATACCGGTGACAACAGTATTTAATTCCCAGATTTTTCCCAAAACAAGTCCATTAAAGATATGTTGATCATATCCTTATTAAGTGCAAGCATTAAATGTGAAAGAATCCACCCACGCTATAACTAGGATCCAATTGCATGGGAAAGGGACACAACCTTATGAAGTTTCAGACTTTTATCAGGAAATAGGGGTGACTCCATTTAGTGTGTTTCCAAAGAATTTTTCCTAGCGCACTCAGCAACTCTTCTCACTTCCTTTAGTAGAGGATTTTCAGTGTCGAGCATGCCAACTAGGAGCAAGGTGGATATTCGATTTCCATGTGCATGTGAGTTGCAATATGGCATGTAATTCCCTCCTACAAAAGATGTATATTTGCTGATATCCATTTGGTTTGTACCGTGACTCTTAGACTGCAAGGTAGATCTCATCTTTCCTTCGATGTTAAATTGAACTGAACTTATTATGTATGAAATTTAAGATCCCCAACCTTCGTTTATAGATATGGATGTATAAAATACCATGGCAATCATATGATCTCTGATCGTATTCTTTTTTGGAGAATAAATATCTGTATAACCCCATTGGGACTTCCAGATTCAAATCTACTAAGATCAACAAGCGCCTATACGAATCTGATCGTATTGTATTTATATAACCAGTTCCTGGTTCTAGTTCTAAAATGTACATGGTTTTCTTTTAATGAGTGTGACCCTCCACGCGTTTTGGGTTGGGTTCCTGCACTCCGATGTTTGATTCATGATCCCCAACTCCTATTTTAGTAAGGATATGAAGTGTTCTAAAACCCACCCTTCAGCCAAAGCCTGTGTGTGCATGGTGTGGTATGTGGATCATTTGATATCTACATTTTCTTTTAAAACATTTTGATCGGGAGATGGATCTGCATCTTTCTTGCAATTTTCATTTTTAAACATTTTGAGATGGCAATGGATTGCCATCTACTTATGTGCTTGTGGATCCCTCCTAACCAATATGAATGTGGTTTGATTGCCAAATATTTTTGAGTCGGTAACATTTCTAGATATGAAGGCATTGTTTGTCGGTGACCATTTTTGTTGCTTTATGGACCCCAGCCTGTATTTATACCTGCACAACTGCGTTTTATTTTTAATAGATTTTTGTGAATCTAAATTGTTGTCCACGATCTCTTAAAACACCGTGGATCTGAAAGTATAGACTGACAACCTTTAATTGGATAGACCTGTACATTACCGTGTGTTTTAGTGAACAATAGAGATTGTGTGGATCTAAAAGTATAGATCGACAATGTTGAATGGGACAGACCTGTAGAATGTGGTGTATCCAGCACTTTATTTATCGTTTTGTTATCTTACATACTTGAAAATTCTAGTTGACGCTTAATCATTGTCCAAATAATATTGCGCCCAAGAGTTTGAATTTTATCTTTATATATATGGATACATACCATTCTAAACACAAAGCATGTATACTATATAAGGTAGTCTTAAGAAGTGTGGTAAAAATATAAATAAATTATATACTTATATATATACCTCTCATATACATATAGAGAGAGAGAGAGAGTATGGAGAGTATGTATGCAATTATTTTTATTTTTAAAGAACTGTATTGCGATCTAAAGGTATAACTTTAGCTTGAAATTGGAATGAGATCAGTTTTGTTTTATTCTTGTATTTGATGAAGATGCTGATTGTATTATATATGAATGACTTGTCATGTGTTGAAGTATCTTGGGTATCATCTTCTTATTAAATATAAATGCAATGAGCATGGAATCCCATGAAAGTAATATCCATTCCTTTAAGTTAAATTTCTGATTTTTCCTTGTCATAGATCATGTTTAAATATAACTTTAAACTGGTTTAAATTCATTGATCATTATTTATGAAAGTCATATTTAAAGAATACCAATATATTTTTATAAATAGTGGAAAAGCAAGGACATTGTGACATATTAAAGCCCAAGAAAGAATGCTGCTAATAATAAGTAAATTTGGTATAAAATCATATCATATTATTATGAGTGGAAAAACTTTGTTAGTAGTACATGCTTGTAAATAGTGGAAAAGCATGGAGTTATGTAAATAAGACATATTATAGCCTAAGAAGGAATGCTGCTACTAATAAGTAAATTTGGTATAAAATTATATCATATTATGATGAGTGGAAAAACCTTGTTAGTAGTACATGCTTGTAAATAGTGGAAAAGCATGGAGTTATGTAAATAAGTCATATTATAGCCCAAGAAGGAATGCTTGTAATAATAAGTAAATTTGGTATAAAATCATATCATATTATGATGAGTGGAAAAACCTTGTTAGTAGTACATGCTTGTAAATAGTGTAAAAGCATGGAGTTATGTAAATAAGTCATATTATAGCCCAAGAAGGAATGCTGCGAATAATAAGTAAATGTGGTATAAAACTATATTATATTATGATGAGTGGAAAAATATGAGTAGTAACTTTGGAATATATTTATGTAAAGGGTATTCCTTTTTAAATGGAAAACCTTACAAAGAAATAAAATAGTAGTTGGAGAGTATTTCTAGTGCTCTGCTTGTCGGGCAGAGCACTAAGTCCTAATATGTAACAGCAAAAAGGAATTTACTCTTATTCTGATTTATAGGATTCATTTATTTGTGCAATAACGAGAGGGTGACACTGAAAAATACCTGAACTTTAGCAAGCTAAAGATAGTCCCTGAATCCTGCTCCTGTAGCCTTGCCTCTCCCTCGACATGAGCCTCTTCTGAGCCTTGATGCCAATCTGGATGATCCACCCTGCCAACCAGCATTGAACCTGCTAGCACTAGGAAACCGATGGGTTTCCTAGCCCCCAAGCCCACGTGTCAATAAACCCGATAGCAATTTCCTTGTTTGAGAGTGTAATTCTTCCCCTGGAGTTAACCCCCTCCTCCAGTTTTCTTCCCTCTCTATTCCATCACCTTCTTTCCTTTGTTCTTCTGTAAAATTCCTCTCCCAAAATACTCTCCAAAATCATCCCCCCCTTCGATCATTCGATCCCCCTCCTTATACCTCCTTCCCTTCCTTTCTTCCACCGCCTTTTCTTCTTTCACCGCCTCCTTCATATTTAAAATAATAAGTATGATATGGTTCTTTCTTGGGCAATCCAACCCATTCAGTTTATTTAAGACATTTGCTTGCACGTAAATAGATTTTCTTGAATTGTACAATTCTTCACCCCCGATGAGGTGGTGGGAAATTACTCCATGCTTATCCTATGGAATTGAACGTGTTAATTTAAAACATAACCAACTGTCATAAAATTACACCAATATTGTTTGTTTAATGTTTTATGCTGAATGGTAAAATAATGGTAATAATAATATTGTAAATTAGTATATGTTATTAGTAACTTATTAATAAGTACTTAATAATAAACACTCATAATATACAATAATAATAATATATAATGAAAACAAAATAAAATAATAATAATTTAATCAATATATAATTAATTGCAGTATTATTATTGATTGATTGAAATGATAACATCGTCATGTTTATCTTTATTGTTAAGTCCCCTCGCACATTGATTTTTAATAAATAAGGTACATTTACAGGTTTAAATAAAAAAATCACAATTACTTAGTGAACCCATCCAACTATTTAATGTTCTTTTCAATTAATATTTCATACTAGCGTGCATGTGTGAGGTGTGCATGCATGGTCAGTACATGCATAGGCTGCACATGTACTATAACCAAAACACCTAAATTCTAGCTGATACAAATAATATTTCATGCAACAAGACAAATATACAGATTTAATATGATTTCTTTTGATATTCAGAGTTATTTAACAGTTATGTTCTTATTAATCAGTCAATTAAGATTGGTACCTACCATCACTAATCCGGTATCATAAATGTCCAACACTCAACAATAATAACTAATATGTCAAACCATCCTAACCTACATCTGCATCCTCCCTATCCTTCCTTTGCTAGTGGATGCTAGTTGTACTGGCCTTCCCACACAGAACCTGAGAGGGGTAGCGTCGGCTAACTAGCAGACCTAGCCTCTCCTAGCAGGCATCCAACCATCATCATCACAACTACTTGGGGAGTGTGTCTCAGCACATCCCTCCCATGACCTTGGGTATCAAAGTGACATAGGGTGGGAAATGCATCCATCCCTCTCAACATACTGGGTATATACTCCATCAAACCATACTGCGTTTCTATCGATTTTATTGGTACGTGTCATTGTACCATCACTTGGAAATTAAGGCTCTCTTCAAGATATGTATTAAGTCATACTTTGCATCACACACTTGGCTATCACATAGCCCCTGTACCCTACAGGTTAGCACTATGAAAACATGCATTCATAACAATATTAAATCAATAGCTGGTCCACATTATCAACATTATTTCCTTTGATCACATAAAATCATAAAATCAATCGCATCATGGATGGGTTCCCGTGTACCACATCATACATATCACAACATATCAAGGATTACAATCAAATATATGTTTTTGTTACGAAATAAATGAATCTGATGACGACTACCGCATTGTAAATGAATATCCTTGCTACATCCATCACATCATAAGTGTCTCTCACTGGAATGAAGTGGTCACTTTTGGTCATTTTGTTGACCACCACGAGTATAGCATTATTCCTTGAGGATGTGAGCGGAAATCACACAACGAAGTCCATGGAAATGACTTCCCATTTAGTCTCAGGAATATCATGAGGCTGTAAGAGACCGGTTGGGTGTCAATGATCTGCCTTGACTTGCTGACATTCTAGGCATTTCAAAAAAAAATCAACTACATCGCTCTTCATACCGGCCCAGAAGAAGAGCTTCTTCATGTCTGCATACATCTTCTTCACTCCAAGGTGCGCACAATAATGTGCCCTATGGACCTCTCTAAGGATTGCTTCCCTGAGATCACCTTCTATAGCGATATACATCCTCCCTTGGTACCGCAACAACCCATCTTCCTCTATATGGTACCCATAATAATTTGACTCACACTTCTTTCGAGTCTGAATATCGAAGGTTACCTTTATATACCAACCATCTCCCAACAGTTGTTTGATCACTTTCTCCTTCAAATCCACTCTCAAGGGGATTAAGGAGGAAATCCTCGGCCTTCGGCTTAGAGCGTCTGCCACCACATTCTCCTTTCCTTTGATATATGAGATACCAATGTCATACTCACTCATGAACTCAGTCCATCGTCGTTGCCTAGCATTTATATCCCTTTGTGTAAAAATATACTGCAAACTCTGATGATCTGTTTTAAGTGTGAAACTTCTGCCAACTAGGTAGTGTCTCCATAATTTTAGTGCCAGCATAACTACTGCCAATTCTAGATCATGTGTGGCATATTTCTCCTCATGAGGCTTCAACTTACGAGATGCATAAGCTATTACCCCACCTTCCTGCATTAGAACTGCTCCTAACCCTTGCTTCAAGGCATCAGTACATACCATGAAGTCTTTATACATGTCTGGTACCCATAAGATTGGTGCACTCGTCAGCAATCTCTTTAATTTAGCAAAAGCGGCATCACATTCATTGGTCCACTCATATCAGATTCCCTTTCGCTGCAAGGTGGTGATGGGTTTTGCAATATTGGATAATCCTTCCACAAATCTTCGGTAATACCCTGCTAATCCCATGAAGCTACGCACCTCATGCACATTCTTCGGAATTGACCAATCCTCGATGGCCTTCACCTTTTCTGGGTCCACTGAGATCCCTTCTCCTGAGATGGCATGCCCTAAGTAGTGAATCTCCTTTTGGAAGAAAGAACACTTTGACAATTTACCAAATAGTTTATGTTCCCTTAAGCAAGTTAAGACTAACCGCAAGTGCTCCTCGTGCTCCTTCTCCTTCTTAGAATACATAAGAATGTCATCTAAGAATACCTGAACAAAGTGGTCTAAGTAATTCCGAAAGACACTATTCATGAGGCTCATGAATATTGCTGGAGCATTGGTCAAACGAAATGGTAGTACTACGAACTCATAATGCCCAAATCGAGTTCGAAAAGCAGTCTTAGAAATGTCATATTCTTGAATCCTAAGCTGCTGATACCCTGACCGCAAATCAATCTTAGAGAAGACTGATGCGCCTTTCATATGATCAAATAGGTCATCAATTCTTGGTATAGGATACATGTTCTTCAGTGTGGCTTTGTTCAAATCCCTATAATCTATGCACAGTCACAAAGATCCATCCTTGTTCTTAACAAAGATCACTGGTGCTCCCCATGGTGAGATACTAGGTCTAATTAGTCCCAAGTCTAGCAATTCTTTTAACTGGATCTGTAACTCTCGAAGCTCAGGGGTTGTCATTCTATAAAGAGTCTTTGATATCGGCTCTACACCGGGTTTCAGTTTGATCATGAAATCAAGCTCTCGTTCGGGAGGTAGTTGTGGAAGTTATTCTAGAAAGACATCCTTGATTTCAGATAATACTGGGTAAGAATTCAAGGAAGGTCCTTTACTATCGCTCACTGTCTCAACTACAAACAACTAACATCCTTGTCTTAAACACCTTTTAGCTTTCACCGCGGAGATGAAATGGATAGAAATTTTCCTCCTTCGACCCTGGATTTGAATTGTTCGACCCTCATCATCAAGGCACAAGACTTTCTTCGCATAGCAATCCATGAAAGCTCTATGGCCTTCTAACCAATCCATGCTGACAATGAGGTCATAGGTGCCCAAATTGGTGACATAAGTGTCCATCTTAGTGGTGCATACTCCTAATTCAACTTGACACCCCCTTACCTTAAGACCTACTTCTTGTCTAACCCCTGAAGCCATCTCGACCGATTCAAAATCATCATGCTCGCAGGCTGCCAACCCACATTTATATAATGCATATGGTGAAATAAAACTATCTGTTGCACCAGGATCAAATAAAATTTTAAGTTTGACATTGTTTACTTTACCAGTGGATTCTACTATGGTGGACTGATGTTCTTCCTGGTGGTTGTGAACAGCTGCATGAATCCGATGAGTGTTATCAGAATTGACCATGTATGCTTTTCGTTCCTTCTTCCTGCTGCTGATCTACCCCTTAGGACAATCCCACTGAAAATGAGGACCTCCACATCCCCAACAAGAGACATTAGGTGGTTCTTGCATGTTGTTGGGAGGAGTACTATGGGATGTGTTCCTTCCCCTATATCCTCTAAAACCTTCCGATCCTCTATAGGAATTGCCCTATGTTCTTCCTCGGTTTCCGTGGTTTGTTGACGAAGACTGCGATACTGAGTTAACTGAAGTGTTACCTCTTGGGGTGAACCTGTTACCATAAGGAGGAGGTCTGGATTGTGCTCCTCTGAAGTATGGTCGTGGGGCCTTCCCTGTAACATACTGACTGGATCCTATCAACTTGCTTCCTCCCTTTGCATCTAACATATCCTCAGAATATCGAGCATACTCAACTGCCATGGAAACTGAAGATGGCTTCCACATCCGTACTGCGGCCCTGATCTTGTAGTTGAGTCCATACACAAATCGCTCCACCTGTCGATCATCCGAGTCCAAGTATGGGAGATACTTTACCAGTTCCATGAATCTAGCTTCATACTCTTCCACTGTCATGTTTCCCTGTACCAAAGCATGAATGGAACCCGCATGTTGTTCCCTATAATAAGCCAAAAGATAATTCATGTTGAACCTCTCCTCGAATAACTCCCATGAAGCAGACAAAGGAGTAAGATGCAATTGTTTCTTGAGGTCTGACCACCAATTTAGGGCATCACCCTTTAGCTTTAAGATCCCCATTCTAGCCTTGGAACTCAAGGTATACTCGTTTAGTGAAAATAACCTTTTCATACCCTAGAACCATGCTTCGGTGTTCTTACCTGGTCATCCTCCTGAGAACGTTGGAATTTTGATCTTCTGCAGCTCTCTAGAAATATCTTGAAGCGGTTCTTGCCTTGGGCCCTGTGCCCTCTCAGAGTTTTCTCGGCTCACCTGTGTGGTTTCTACCTCTATGATCCTCTTCGACTGCTTGTTTAGTGTGGCCATGATGGTTTCCAAGGATGTCAATATCACCTCCATCTCAGGACTGGAGGTTGTCCTTGGCGGTGTCGGTGGTGGGGTTTGTGGTGGTGGTGAGGGTGGTTGACCTCGACCTCGACCTCGACCTCTGCGTTTTTGAACCATGATAGTTTCTGACATATTCAACAACATTATGCCATTATTATCTCAATTTAATAATTGCAAAGATAAAATTTAGTTATGCAATGTTTATATTTATGCATAGAGACAAATTGTCAATATTTGCGTAAAACTTGCATAGTCACTTTCATTAAACGATTTTGTCTTGGGGTTTAATCTATGCCTTAACGTTCAGCTCGTAATGCTAGTCTCAACAGTGTCTTGTTTTTCTTTATTCACATCCATCTTGCCTCTTCGACTATCAGTCAAAGTCTCGGTAATGCCTTAAGTTTAATACTTGAATTTCCAATAACATAGACTAACTAACGTTACCATATCTAAATTTTAATGTTATCTATATTGTTAGGTTTACAATTAATATTCAACTCCCAACATTTAACATTTAAATGCTATTTCTAACTAATTAATATTAGATTAAAGCAAAATCACATCAAATACTACATTTAATTACCCGAACATCTATTTTAATGAGAACTTTTATCTTAACTTAATTGAACATAGCATCTATTTTAAATATTAAATTACAAACCACTTATAACATCTAATTTTAATTTAATAATAAATTAATTATTTAAAGTGCACTAAGAGATAGCTAGCTCTTTCAATGAACCAGGCAATGTGTGGTTTACAACACACTTATCTTTATAATTTTATTTTTGTAAAAGAATAAAATAAAATAAAATGAAAACATGTAAAACATTGCAAACAGATACACGCATTACTCTGCATGGAATTATGAGGAACAATTTTGGAGTTTAAACATTAAATTGAATTTAATAGAATTGATGTAGCCAAAACAAGCCTACCTAACTGAAGGAGCTGTTTTAGAATAGTTTATCAACAAAATCTCCATACATTTATTTTGGAATTTTAACCATGATCTCCTAACCAATCTTCATTATTTTATAAAATGTTGATCATGACTATGAAGAAAAGAAAAGAAAAGAAAAGAAAAAAACAAAACAAAACTCCCACCACTACCAACAAAAATACCACCGCCACCACTACCAATAACAATATTATTGGAACACATTAATCAAATCAATTTATTTTTCCTATGCCATGGATTTGTGACATTATTTACTAAATACGAGATTACTCTTTTCTAGGTTTCGGTAACATTAGCATTTTATGCTATGATTGTTACTTTGGAAAGTTGTAACATAGACCATTAGATTAAATTCTATTCTATTTAAGGATGTAGAATGTTTTATCTTTTGAAATAGAAAAATCAATAAATGTTGAATCTGGTCAGCCATAATGTTTTATCATAATATGCAACATAGATATGCCACTTGTTAATATGCGATGAATAATAAAAACATATTATACATATGAGCCGTCTTTTCCACTTTAAATTTGAACACCACTTTAAAATATAAAGTTACATAAAATTATATCCACCTTCTAGAAGGATGCCCTACCTTACTCACGCGATGGTATGGTGCATGTAAGCCACGCGGGCACATGCATGAGGCTCCCCCTGCATGAATCTCACGTGCTAGTAATCCACGAGTCCTCAGCTGAATAAGGATGGCCTTTAAAAAGGTGATACTCCTTCCATGCCCGCGTGCCAATATCTCATTTTTTTACGATCATTTCCAGATGGAGGAGCTCTGCAACTCTGGTCACGGTTGGAAGTGGTGGCTGCTGGGTGCTCCTCCCTTTCTCTCACATCCTCACCCTCACACAACTCAATGGAGTATGGAGTGGACACTACACATCCTTTCCATCTCCTCTGGTTAAACGCGCCCACAAGCTTCTCTATCGAAATCTACGTGTGGGGTTACTGACAGCCGTGTTTTTGTAGGGAAAATTCATTGTTTGGACAATGAGGGAAACATTATTCTATACAAAGAAGTTGAGTATAGGCAAATCGCCAAACCCTCTTCATATTCAGCTTCATCTTCTAATTGTATGGAGCACTGCAGTTTGGGTTTAATTTTGATATCCGTGCGGGTTCGAACCTCCTACCATGTTGAGTGCTCCCTCGAGGAACATATTTCACTTTTTGGCGTTGAACGAAGCCTAAGAATTTTTTGAGCAGAAGGTTAACTATGCCATAATTTTATGAATTTTAGGGTTTCTTTGCAGCTAATTGTAGGTAATTGGAATCGATCCATTGCCTTTAGTGAATGATTGTTTTCTATGGAAATATCTATCGGTGTATTGCAGGGTGATCTTGAATTGTATTTCTTTCCTTTATCGGTGCATGGATAAATTCTAAGTCACCTCCTTTGCATTTTGAAAAAAAAACATCGCCAGATACCTAACCAGGAGACGGTGGGGGAGGCATAGTGCACTCTAACCATCTAGAGAGAAATTGGTCTCTTCAAGCCTGGACCAACCCCACTTGTCCATTTTTGGTATATAACATAACACTGATGGACAAGGAAATTTTATTTTCATACAATCAAACCTTACCGTTCATATTAACAACATTGACCTATGCTACCTCCCTGACTTGAATCATATTGATGTACATTTGGTATGCTCCAAGCCCATCATGCGTTCTCAACATATTTTTTTATCACATGGACACTTATTCTTCTTCCATTGATAACTAGCACCACCCTACATTCAAAAGTAATTTCCTTACATAGTTCACACGTTATGCTTTTTAAGATAGGTGGTGATTTCTTAGCACAAGTTCATTTAGTTAAAGAGTTACATCAGATTCTTTGTGCGATTGTTATAATTTAAATTGTTAATACACATGGAATCTTTTAATATATTGAAAAACCCAGGTTAATGCAAGCCTTATGACATCGGCACTTATGGGGCTTTATCTTGTATTTCTCTACTGGAGTGCCCTCAGGAGTGAACCAGCAACAGAGAAATGTAATACAAGGTCACAGGCAACAGGGGGAGGAGACTGGATCACAATTATCGTAAGATTCCAAACCTCTGCAATATTGGTTATTTTGTATCTCATGTTTCAGTAGATATTTTTATTGTGATATATATCTGAATATCTACATTATACAGCCATGAATATGCGATGATTCAAATAGCATTATTTGTTTCATATCTGACATTTCAGTGCACTTTATTATTTAGTTGCATGGACAAATATCTTTTCTGAAATGATTATCTCTGGCTTTCAATCCTAGAACAGACCTCTATGGATCGTTCATCTCTTATTTATTACAAATATAGGAAAGGTTGTTTTTTATGAAAGAGGAAAAGAATGCTTCTTATTTCTCTCCAGTAAAATCCATGGAGAAATAGAAAAGAAATACATAACTGACAGGTAAGGTTTGTTAAATTATTTTGTATTGGTCAACACAGGTTTCATGTTCAGATTGTGTGTGGTACGAATGTTGGCATATACTGTCCATTATAAAACTTTGTGAACCTGATATTTCTATTGAAACTACAAAGAAAAGGACTGATTGATGATTAAGTTTGTAACCCTTTCCAGTTGTCTCCAAAACTCTAGCGATTTATTGTTTAAATTATATTCCAATAAATTTCTATTAGCAAAAAACTATGTTAACCCTTTCCAATTGCCTCCAAAACTCTAGCGATTTATTGTGTAAATTATTTTCCACTGAATTTCAATTAGCAAAAAAACTATGTTACTAACAGTTACTATTATGTAATTTAGGTCATTATGTAGGTGTGTTGACACACATTCCTACTTGATCTAGAACTTGTTTTTAGCCCAATCATCAAATAATCCCAAACAATTACAACATGCCCACATAATTTCTTATTGTACAACTCTTACAATTAATTTTATTATATATATATATATA
>LPNX010113386.1:18262-33599 GCA_001517045.1 Pseudotsuga menziesii
GTAGTGCTCTGCTTGCCGGGTAGAGCACTAAGTCCTAATATGTAACAGCAAAAAGACATTTACTCTTATTCTAATTTTTAGGATTCATTTATTTGTGCAATAACGAGAGGGTTACACTGAAAAATACCTGAACTTTAGCAAGCTGAAGATAGTCCCTGAATCCTACTCATGTAGCCTTGCCTCTCCCTCAACTTGAGCCTCTTTTGAGCCTTGATGCCAATCTGGATGATCCACCTTGCCGACCAGCATTGAACCTGCTGTCCCTAGGAAACCGACAGGTTTTCTAGCCCCCGAACCCACGTGCTGATAAACCCAATAGCAACTTCCTTGTTTGAGAGTGTAATTCTTCCCCTCGAGTTAACCCCCTCCTCCAGTTTTCTTCCCTCTCTATTCCATCACCTTCCTTCCTCTGTTCTTCTGTAAAAATCCTCTCCCAAAATACTCTCCAAAATCATCCCCCCCTTCAATCATTCGATCCCCCTCCTTATACCTCCTTCCCTTCCTTTCTTCCACTGCCTTTTCTTCTTTCACCGCCTCCTTCATATTTAAAATAATAAGTATTATTTAGTTCTTTATTGGGCAGTCCAACCCATTCAGTTTATTTAAGACAATTGTTTGCATGTAAATAGATTTTCTTGAGTTGTACAATTCTTCACCCGTGATGAGGTGGTGGGAAATTACTACATGCTTATCCTATGGAATTGAACATGTTAATTTAAAACATAACCAACTGTCATAAAATTACACCAATATTGTTTGCTTAATGTTTTATGCTGAATGGTAAAATAATGGTAATAATAATATTGTAAATTAGTATAGGTTATTAATAACTTATTAATAAGTACTTAATAATAAACACTCATAATATACAATAATAATAATATATAATGACAACAAAATAAAATAATAATAATTTAATCAATAAATAATTAATTGCAGTATTATTATTGATTGGTTGAAATGATAATATCGTCATGTTTATGTTTATTGTTAAGTCCCCTTGCACATTTATTTTTAATAAATAAGGTACATTTATAGTTTTAAATAAACAAATCACAATTACTTAGTGAACCCATCCAACTATTTAATGTTATTTTCAATTAATATTTCATACTAGCGTGCATGTGTGAGGTGTGCATGCATGGCCAGTACATGCATAGGATGCACATGTACTATAACCAAAACACCTAAATTCTAGCTGATACAAATAATATTTCATGCAACAAGACATATATACAGATTTAATATGATTTCTTTTGATATTCAGAGTTATTTAACAGTTATGTTCTTATTAATAAGTCAATTAAGATTGGTACCTACCATCACTAATATCGTATCATAAATGTCCAACACTCAACAATAATAACTAATATGTCAAACCATCCTAACCTACGTCTGCATCCTCCATATCCTTCCTCTGCTAGTACAAAGTGGATGCGAGCTGTACTGGCCTTCCAACACAGAACCTGAGAGCGGTAGCATCGGCTAATTAGCAGACCTAGCCTCTCCTAGTAGGCATCCGACCATCGTCATCACAACTACTTGGGGAGCATGTCTCAATACTGCCCTCCCACGACCTCGGGTATCAAAGTGACATAGGGTGGGAAATGCATCCATCCCTCTCAACATACTGGGTATATACTCCATCAATTAGTTTCTATCGAGTTTATTGGTACGTGTCATCGTACCATCACATGGCAATTAAGTCTCTCTTCAAGATATGTATTAAGTCATACTTTACATCACACACTTGGCTATCACATAGCCCCTGTACCCTGCAGGTTAGCACTATGAAAACATGCATTCATAACAATATTAAATCAATAGCTGGTCCACATTATCAACATTATTTCCTTTCATCACATAAAATCATAAAATCAATCGCATCATGGATGGGTGCCCATGTACCACATCATACATATCACATCATATCAAGGATTACAATCAAATATATGTTTTTGTTACGAAATAAATGAATCTGATGACAACTACCGCATGGTAATCGCATAAGCACAATAATTTCATATAACTTATAATCATCATAACATCATAACATCATAATCAAAGCATCTACATAGCCATGTTAATCGTCGTAACATCATAATCAAAGCGTAAATATAAGCATGATAACATCATAATATCATAATCAGAGCATAATCCTGATAACCTCATAATATCAGTAAATAATCACATATAACATGCCAAAATATAGTTTATGAAGTATAGTTGAGTCCACAGATAATAAGTAAATACAGTGTAATAAGTCCGAGTGATAAATATGCCGGATTCAAAATATGGGGCACTACAATATTCTCGGTGAATGAGAATGGAGGTAGTGGATGTGCCACAAAAATGTAAATATACTCTTGATAAAATAATATAAAGACTCACAAGATCTGGTGGACGTAGCCTCGTGGATGGGGTGAACCACGTATATTGGTCTTGTGCTTATGTGTTTGGATGTATTTTATCTTATGTGCCTTGGTGTATTTCTATCTTATGTGTCGCTTACATATTTTATCTCATGTGCTTATGTTTTAATTGATGGATAATGTGAATTGACGAATGATTCCAAAGGAAGATTATCTAGAGGATGTTAGATAGTCACAATGTGGGGCATAATCTAGAATTACTAATTCATGGCCTTATCCAATGTATTTCAATATCATAAATAAAAATATTAATATTTGAAATGGTTGTTTGAAGGTATAAGTTGCTTTTAACTCAAAAATTTTCTTTGGGTGATTTGGGGGTGTTACATATGGTATTAGAGCCAGAGTGACAACACTCGGGCATATTTTGGGCTCAACATAAAGTTGGAGAGCATGAACTTGCTTAAGACTAACTAATGAAATAATTTTGTGGATGCATGGGAAATGACAAACAAGGGGACCGAGTTATCCAAGTGGGCCTCAACGATCGAAGGAGGTATGTAAGAGGATAAAACTGAATATCATGGCAAGGTATGCTATCACATTACCATGGAAAAAATCCAGAACCGGGCGAGTAGTTCTTGCATGTTTACACCCAAATGGGAAGTTGGGCGATAGATTTTACTGATACATTAAGGAATAATTTTTCATCTTTGTTTAATTCTAGAGATGATTATACATGTATAGATGAAAGATGATGACTCATATTAATTAAATCTTTTGAAACACACGACACCAAACATAAGAGCAATGAACTATGTGTTCCTTAGAAAAATATAGATATACAATAATGCATGAGTCTTAGCAATAGATGTTCAAGGCTATTTGAAGGCATAATATATATATATATATAATCATTTGGAAGCCACATAAAGAGAAATGATGTTTCAAAATGTTTACAAGAGTCCCAAACACTACGTTCTCAGTACTATAAAAATCACCACTGCCTAAGAAAAATTGGAAACACCAACCATATGAAAAAGGTCATAGGCATGAAGTGTTGAGGCTCATCTTAAAGATTTGATTAAAAGCTTACTACTATGTGTGTAATGAGATGTTAAGATAAATTCTTACCCACCGAGGTAATTTAAAGAAGAGTCTAAAATTAAACTTAAGACAATCCTGATGCTAAATTATTACTACACAAGTGGAATGGAAGACCTAGCAAAACAATACCCCTTAGGGTATTTGTGTATTCTGTGTAATGTGTGATCTAACACTGAAATTAAAAGGCATATTAAGGAAAGAATCAATATGTACTCCTTCATGATTATGTTCTTGTATTAAAAGGAGAGGTAGGTCAGCCCCTTAGAAAAGTTATGTATTCGTATGGAAATAACGCGATCTAATAAGATTCATCCCATCATATTAAAAGCATTATCGGCTACTTGGAACTTGTTGGTTACAAATACCCACGTTAAATTTTTTTATGGGAAATGGGTGGATTTAGAATAAAGGTTAGAGGTGTAAAAGCTACCAATACTAACATTATGTAAAATAGGAAAACACCTCTTTACATTTGGAATTTCATGTAAAACCAAGAACAAGTGATTGCATTAAATCGTATGGATACATGTTAGTCAAACGGATACGATCGCATATAGATGTTGGTAATAAATAATTTGGTTGAGGGAATGACTAAGAATAGCTAAAACAAATTTATTGATTGAGCATTGAGATCAAAGGTAGGAAGAGGTGATCGTTCTCAAGATTTGGGTCCATTAGTTCTAAACAAAACCCTTTCACCTGTATGTATGCACATAACTATCATAACGACTTGGGTCCTAAATGCATATGTCATAAGGAACAATTATGTTCTGTTATTTTATCTGGCTATCGTGAGATTAAAACCTAGAAATGGGTAATTGTTACACCTAATTAGTGAATGATGAGAGAAGCAAATGTTATTTAGTTTCTAAACCTGTGTGTAACAATAAATTCTTAGAATGAAAATGTTAACTTCTTTATCAGGAGCTGCAGATTAACTTGTGAATGATGAATACCTTTAGCATACTAAATGGATACTAATTAAAGGTAGGAAGAGAATTCAACAATACCACTATTGTAATGTATCCTATTAGTGTGCAAGAAATTGGGTTATGCATATAAAGACTATTGAGCTATTTATACAAGAACGACAATGTTCCTTACAATATTTCTTCAAGAAAGGGAAAAGGAGAACTAGACTGCTTATGAACTTCGACTACAATACAACTAAGGTAAATAGCATGATGTGTTGTGCCCATTGTTACTTGTTGTACAAAAGTGCACCTATATCAAGGCTCTCATTTTGATGAACTAGAAAAGTTGTAAGATATTACCTAAGGAGTTTATATATGAAATTATGGTAAGCAGTTTACTTGAATTACTGATGTTATTTGAATTTCCATGTCCCAAGCATTCCCACTCATGAATGTGGTATATTCCTTCACTAGAAATTTTCCAAGTATAGCCAAGCAAGGTTGTCTAAAGATGTTGATATTGAAAATAATAAGTTTATGAAGGTTGTGAATGTTATATGCTAACATTGCAGGATATGGTAGAAACACTACCAGTCAGAATTCACTGTTAGTGAAAATATTGGTTGCCTTAAATAATGAGGTAAATAATGGGTGATGTTTTACTTGTTATAAATTGTCGAATTTCAAGGTTTTATAAACCAAGGATTAACTGTGGATGATGTTGTTTATATATTACCATTGCAGGCTTCACAAAAATTATGACCATTGTTGCAATCGACGTGCACTATGGTATATGAATCCTCCTGTGTATATAAGTTGTGCTCAATTGCTCAAAAGTGAGTAAGGAGTACTTTTTATAAATGATTTACAGGGTTATATAACTCATAAATGATGATTAAAATCATTTCAATTTATGAAACTTTGATGATTAATTAATCAAATTTTGGGTTATCGATTGATGCTTTGACTAACCATGTAGCTGATTCATGAATTGGGAGAATGTGAGTATAATCATGCGAAGCACCAAGGAGTGTGCGTTATGAATAGTCAAAGTGAAATTTATACTAAATACAAACAAGGAAAATTGAATGCTGCGGGAGCACAATGGTGTTAGGCAAGTGATTGCCATGTGAGCACCTTAGTGTTAGGCATATATGCTACAGGAGCACAGGGGTGTTAGGAAAGTGATTGTTCTATTAGCACATTGGTGTTAGGCATATAGTGTGGCAAAAATAAGACCTAGGCAAAACTGGACATCTAAAAGACAGGACGTTGTTTGATGTCATTGAGGAGAAAAATTTTTAACTAGTGGTTAAAAGGGAGAGTAACCTTAGGAATTTTTGTAAGTCCACACGAGAATGGGAAAAGGAACTCAAGGGAGTTCGGAAACATAATGAATGAAAAACATGTTAACAAATTTCCAAGTAATTAGGTTGTTACATGCTTAATGTGAAGAAAGGATTTCCTCAGGTGAAGGAATAGTATGGATTACTTTAAATACATCACATTATTGAGAAATAATTATGCTGTTGAAAAAAAACACATTGTTTATATTTTAGGTTGAATTATAAAAAAAAAAATCACAAGTTTTACTAAATAAATTCTTGGAAGGCCTACTATTGTTACAGGAAAACTACATGTCTTGAAAAATGGTGGGAAGGATCGAAGGATAGAAGAATGGGAAAGACAAAGCAAGAAAATATGGCCCTTAAAATGAAGGAAATTGGCTGAAAAATAGAAACACCGAGGACGGTGTTATTTTTAAGGGGGGCATGATGTAATGTCCCTCTTATGTATACATCAAATAATAATAATGACATTAAACCATCTTAAATATATGATGACATATATTTATATAGGGCATTATATATATATATATATATATATATATATATAATTACANAGAAACAAATCTAAGCTCTAGATTGGTAACATTCCATCCGCATGAAGGAGAATTGGGATATAAATCATATGGATATAGATATATATACTTATATTCTAACAAAGTGGTAAAGGGGTTTTTCCATTAGCATGATGGAGTAGGATATTAATAGGTTATGGGATGGCATGAGAAGGGGAAGAAAAATAGGCATGCCGTGGAAATGCTGGCCAATATTCCATTGATTACGCCCATACCTTATATCCTTCGATATTCCTTGACTTACATGTTATAGCGGATGTGGAATGAATAAGAATCATTGATTCCCAGGAAAGGAGTGGAATGCCCTATACAACCTATCTGCATGAGCCTTAGATACCGGTGAGAACAGTATTTAATTACCATATTTTTCCCAAAACAAATCCCTTAAAGATAGGTTGGACGTATCCTTATTAAGTGCGAGAATTAAATGTGAAAGAATCCACCCACGCTATAAGTAGGATGCAATTGCATGGGAAAGGGACACGACCTTATGAAGTTTCAAACTTTTACCAAGAAATAGGGGTGACTCCATTTAGTGTGTTTCCAGAGATTTTTTCCTGGCACACTCAACAACTCTTCTCACTGCCTTTAGTAGAGGATTTTAGTGCCGAGCACACCAACTAGGAGCAAGGCAAATATTCGATTTCCATGCGCATGTGAGTTGCATTCTGGTATGTAATTCCCTCCTATGAAAGATGTTTATTTGCTGATATGCATTTGGTTTGTACCATGACTCTTACACTGCAAGTTAGATCTCATCTTTCCTTCGATGTTAAATTGAACTGAAATTATTACGTATGAAATTTGAGATCCCTCACCATCGTTTATAGATCTGGATCTATAAAATACCATGGCAATCATATGAACTCTGATCGTATTCTTTTTTGGAGAAGAAATATCTTTATAACCCCATCGGGACTTCCAGATTCATATCTACTGAGATCAACAAGCGCCCATACAAATCTGATCGTATTGTATTTATATAACCACTGCTTGGTTCTAGTTCTAAAATGTACATGGTTTTCTTTTAATGAATGTGGCCCTTCACGTGTTTTGGGTTGGGTGCCTGCACTCCGGTGTTTGATTCATGATGCCCAACTCGTATTTTACTAAGGATATGAATTGTTCTAAAACCCACCCTTCAGCCAAAGCCTATGTGTGCATCGTGTGGTATGTGGATCATTTGATATCTACATTTTATTTTAAAACATTTCGATTGGGAGATGGATCTGCATCTTTCTTACAGTTTTCCTTTTTAAACATTTTGAGATGGCAATGGATCGCCATCTAGTTATGTACTTGTGGATCCCTCCTAACCAATATGAATGTGGTTTGATTACCGAATATTTTTGAGTCAGTAACATTTCTAGATATGAAGGCATTGTTTGCCGGCGACCATTTTTGTTGCTTTATGGACCCCATCCTATATTTATACCTGCGCAACTGCGTTTTATTTTTAATAGATTTTTATGAATCTAAATAGTTGTCCATGATATATTAAAACACTGTGGATCTGAAAGCATATACCGACAACCTTTAATTGGGTAGACCTGTACATTACCGTGTGTTTGAATGAACAATAGAGATTGTGTGGATCTGAAAGTATAGACCGACAATGTTGAATGGGAAAAACCTATAGAATGCAGTGTATCCGGCACTTGATTTATCGTTTTGTTATCTTACATGCTTGAAAATTCTAGTTGGTGCCTAATCATTGTCCAAATAATACTGCGCCCAAGAGTTTGAATTTTATCTTTATATATATGGATACATACCATTCTAAACACATAGAGTATGTATACTATATAAGGTAGTCATAAGAAGTGTGGTAAAAATATAAATAATTTCTATATGTATATATATATACCTCTCATATATATATATATATATATATATATATATATATATATAGAGAGAGAGAGAGAGAGAGAGTATGAAGTGTATGTATGCAATTATTTTTATTTTTAAAGAACTGTATTGCGATCTAAAGGTATAACTTTAGCCTGAAATCGGAATGAGATCAGTTTTGTTTTATTCTTGTATTTGATGAAGATGCTGATTGTATTGTCTATGGATGCATTGTCATGTGTTGAAGTATCTTGTGTGTCATCTTCTTATTAAATATAAATGCAATGAGGATGGAATCCAATGAAAGTTATATCGATTCCCTTAAGTTAAATTTCTGATTTGTCCTTGTCGTAGATCATGTTTAAATATAACTTTAAACTGGTTTAAATTCATTGATCATTATTTATGAAAGTCATATTTAAAGAATACCAATATATGCTTATAAATAGTGGAAAAGCAAGGACATTGTGACATATTAAAGCCCAAGAAAGAATGCTGCTAATAATAAGCAAAATTGCTATAAAATCATATCATATTATGATGAGTGGAAAAGCTTTGTTAGTAGTACATGCTTGTAAATAGTGGAAAAGCATGGAGTTATGTAAATAAGACATATTATAGCCTAAGAAGGAATGCTGATAATAATAAGTAAATTTGGTATAAAATCATATCATATTATGATGAGTGGAAAAACCTTGTTAGTAGTACATGCTTGTAAATAGTGGAAAAGCATGGAGTTATGTAAATAAGTCATATTATAGCGCAAGAAGGAATGCTGCTAATAATAAGTAAATTTGGTATAAAATCATATCATATTATGATGAGTGGAAAAATATTGTTAGTAGTACATGCTTGTAAATAGTGGAAAAGCATGGAGTTATGTAAATAAGTCATATTATAGCCCAAGAAGGAATGTTGCGAATAATAAGTAAATGTGGTATAAAACTATATTATATTATGATGAGTGGAAAAACATGAGTAGTACCTTTGGAATATATTTATGTAAAGGCTATTCCTTTTTAAATGGAAAACCTTACAAAGAAAGAAAATAGTAGTTGGAGAGTATTCTTGGTGAATGAGAATGGAGGTAGTGGATGTGCCATGAAAATGTAAATATTCTCTTGATAAAATAATATAAAGACTCACAAGCTTTGGTGGATGTAGCCTCGTGTATGGGGTGAACCACGTATATTGGTCTCGTGCTTATGTGTTTGGATGTATTTTATCTTACGTTCCTTGGTGTATTTTTATCTTATGTGTCGCTTACATATTTTATCTCATGTGCTTATGTTTTAATTGATGCATGATGTGAATTGACAAATTATTCCAAAGGAAGATTATCTAGAGGATGTTAGATAGTCTAATGTGGGGCATAAGCTAGAATTACTAATTGATGGCCTTATCCAATTTATTTCAATATCATAAATAAAAATATTAATATTTGAAATAGTTGTTTGAAGGTATAAGTTTCTGTTCACTCAAAAATTTTCTTTGGTTGATTTGGGGGTGTTACAGATGCCAATAGCCATTATAATGGACGTAATGGAAATGAAACCTTATGAAAATCTATAAACATTTCCAAAAACCCTTGGATGACAATCAGGTATTCAAATAGGGCACAAGAAGTATATAATTTTATGTGGAAAATGAAAATAATGGCAACAGCATACATCGCATACATCAAATAAGGGAAAACAAATCGAGATGAAAAATAAACTGGTGTACCTTAGCGAGCCATGTCAAAAATCCCTTGACCTTGGTGAGCACAAGATCTCTGAGCCTCCATTGTCTACAGGAAGCTGTTTTTACTCCTCATCTTTTATCCAATGCCATGTCGTAAAACCCTGACGGTGGAAAACGTAACCTTTATTATTATTCTTGTCTCGCATACCCTAAAGAAGAACTATACCCTCCCAGTCCTCTTCCACAATTTCCATAACACCATTAATTTTTCGTGGCCCTGACGCCACAATAGTATCAATGCCTCATAACAATTGGGTACCGGTTGAATTATCCATTAATATTTTCATGGCTCCTTGGAAAATGGAGGAATGGGTTCACGATGGAGTCCCTAGACCACAGGTTTCGACTTTGTATCAGTGTATCTGTGGCAATAATGAGTAGCAATTGCCCCAAAAAAACAAAATGCAGGTTATTATGGGATATGAAATGACTTAAAAAATGGATACATTCCTCTTTTTGGTTATTTGTATCTAGTTTATTTTTAATTTTATTTATTAATATTTTGCTCGAAAGATTTTTTGGTTCAAAATTATTACTTTAAACATTTTAGTTATAATTTCTATAAAAAAATTATTAATATTTTTACATGTTTGGGGATTTTCATTAGATTTATGAATAAATGGTTCTTGTTTATATGATCAATAAAATGGATGATGACATATAAATAAATCTAAGTGAAGCATTTTGGAGAATAACATATAAATAAATTCAAGTGAAGGTTTACGGAGAAATTAAAATGTTGTGTTGATCTTTCATTCTATTGAACCACATACCCTTCTAGTGGTTATTATGATAGACCTATTGGGGGTGCTATATCCAAGAATAGCTCAAAATGATAGTCTCTCCCTTTCTTAGAGGACCCTACACGACATTTCTACATTACATTGCACTATCTTGAGATAATTTAATAAGTCATCCATGACCCTTATAATTATAATCCCACTAAGCATGTATGAAACTAGTATCTCCACTTCATTTTTTTTGCTTTGTTTTTCGCTACTATCTTCACTTTGAATTTTCTGTTTTGTTTTTCATTGATTATCAATAATGGTGTGGTGATAGTTGGGGATATGTGATCTAGCAAGCGCTACAAGTTTTGAAAGTTAATGTGCAGTATGAGGCATTATAATAATTTTATACAATTTTTTGGGTTCGTTTATACCAACGAAATACATGACTTTTACCAAACCATCTTATATATTTTGTCCATGTCTCTCCATGCCATGATCTCTTTTCCCTAAATTAGACCACACAAAACTCAATAATTGAAGTTTGTATGTTTTAAATCTTTATGGGCTTGTTATTTTTATTTGTGTTTCATTATCATGTGTGTTTTATTATGCCCTATTAAAGGGTCATTGGATCTTAAATTAGTGGTGAACCAGTGAGAAATTTCATCTCAACTTATGATTATATATTTGTAAAATTAAACTATTTATCTAACATAATCTATAGGCTCGGTACATGGGAGTATCAACTCTTAGACTCTATTAATATTTCATTCTGAAATGATTTTATGCAAGCATTCCATATGATCATAGGTCCCTCATCTTGACAATTACAACTCTCTCCAAACATAGGTTCCCAAAAAGACAATAACATGTCTTCAATTAGAATGAATTGGAATGAATGTATACAAATAATAAACCAACTTACAAAAAGCACATGATAGATTTCTTGCAATTTTCCAATGACCATTTGTTGACAAAATCTAGAAAATTTCACGAATATGGACCATGTATGCTACCACTTGCATGACATTATGACCTCATACAAACATTATATATTTGGCATTGTTTTCTCATAGTGAAAGGACATTATAAGGAAACATTTCTTCAATACATTAGAGAATAAAATAATAAATTTGAAAAGCTTTAATTGTTGAGATGCATGTGAGCATTTTGATGGAAATGTTGTTATAATGAAATGAGTATTAATTATTTTCTCCTTCCAAATGTATACTATTAAAACAAGAAGTCTCATTGTGTTTCTTTTGCACTTTGAGTGTGTCCAGTTTGAAGATTGTGGCCATTCATGCTATAGTTGGAAAAAATCATGGGCAGTTGTGTTTCGCATGCCTTGTTAAGTATTTAGTATTATTATGTTTAATGCATGTTCCTATATATGTTGTATTTACAAGGTTTATGGTTCTGTTAAGTGGACATATGAACCAATAAAGCATGATTTTTTGTTGAAATCAACATAGCTATGTTGAATTGCTTTCAACACTATGGACTTTAAATGTAATCTTCTAGTGTCATTGGATTCCTTTAGTTTTTGTATGGTCATTTTCAAGTTCATATGGGTTTAGTCAATCCTTGACAAGGTGATATCATTTCTTGAGTCAAATGTTTGTGTGGTAGTTTGTATATTTTTTTGTAATTTTCTGTATTATCGATATAAAAAAATTGGATTACTCTATTTGTTCGATGTTTTGTATTTTTTGGTGAATTGTTTATCGAAACTAGGTTTTTTTTACAAAATCTGAATTTTGAAGTGTCCAATTCATGTTTTTCAATGCATAAATGGATTTGGAATCCTCAAATACGCAAGGGACACCAAAATTGTGTAATTTTAACAATTATTATATTGTTTTTCCATAATTAATCTAAAATTTCTATCGTATTATGTTAAAAACAAACTATAGAAAAGAAACCGTAAAAAATTGAAAACCTCTCACATTTAGACTATTGCTAAAAATTTAGCAACTTTTCCCATAAATGATGATATTTATTATTTTAATTTTATAAAAATATATGTTTATTAAAATTTTAAGTATGAATAATCTCATTATAAATTTTTTTGCTCCCGAGTCCGCTGCTCCTAATCCCACATGATTCCTCCTCAGTTTAGGTCTGCACGTTTCCAGCATTCGTCGCCACCGGAGGGGGTGCTCTTTTCCCTCCCCCTGAGTTTGTTGCTTTCAATATATTGGTAGTAGCATGTAGTAAGAGTAAGATCAGTGTGAATCAATAGAAATTTGTCAAGAAATTAGACAGCATACCCTTGGTCGATCTTCCTGCAGAACGCCCTTGCCAGACAACAATGAACATCACAAATCATATCCTTATTGGTCAGTTTATTGGCCTCTGGTCCTCCCCCATGAGTTCAAAATCCTAGTAATCTAAGAGAAACAACACCATACATGAGTAATCCTATCTCTGAGGCTCCATCAAGAGTTCATATCCCTTGTCTTTGAATGTCATTTTGAACACATGTGCCTAAGAAATGGGTATATGCATGACCCCGATGGAAGGCAGTGTGTCTAATTGGAAGTGCACAAGAGGTAAGTGAGGTAATTGTTTTGAATGTTTTGAATTTTTGTTTTATGTTTCCATTTTTTTGTTATTTTTTATTATATATATATATATGAAAATATTTGTGTGGTTTTCTTAGGTTTTTTTTTCCATTATGTGTCATATTTTGTGTCCCCTCTTAGACCTTCATAAGAGATTGTTTCCTACAAGTGTGATTTGGTGGAAATTTCAAGGTTGATAAACCTAAGCATGATCCTTGGGGATCATTCCATAGGTAAAGGTTGGAATTGAAGGTATTGAGCCATAAAATTTACAAATAATACTCATGGAAAATGCATGGGATATTTAACCACCATGCAAACCTAGCAAAGCATATGTAGCCCCACTCCCACCCCACCTTATCCACATGGGACGTTTTTGCAATTCGTAGATGGATTTTTTTCCTCAAAATGTGGGGATGTTGGAGTTTCCTATACATTCGAAGACACTCCTACATCCCGTGACCTGAGATTTTCCATAGCCCAAAACAAATATATCTCATAAAGTCTATCAAAAGCAATCACATGGCTTCGCGGTAGGTAAAATGCAAAATAATACCCAAATATGTCAGGTAAAGGGAATTTCACACAAAAAATGAAATTTATTTAAACTTTAATATAAATTTGACAAACCTCGAAAGAATCGTTGAAAATTGAACCAATTATTCTGAATATTTAACGAAAAATCCACCAATGCAATAAAACTTGAGCAGCTAACTACTTTTTTCTTTGAGATATGTCCACTTATAAGGCCAAAGATGTAAAATAATTTGATCTACTTCTTCAAAGTAACACTATGGGAATTATTGAAATGCTTGTTGCTTCATTCCATTTTAAACAAAGACCAAAAAGTCCTTAAGAGTACAAAAAAAGTTAGCTTTTGTGTTAATATTGATATCCACTTCTGTGCCTTAGATGTTCTTGGTAAAAATGAGGGTATGGATGGGGGGGTTGTCCCAAACAACCTTCTGGGGTGACATTTTGGTAGCACCATGCTAGGTGGTATTGTACCACCTTTCTGCAAGGGGATTGTATTGGGGGTGGGGGAACTACTAAACCCAATGGCCATATCATTCAATGTAAAACCAAATGGCTAACAATATTTTTATGGTCAACACCTCACAAACTCTATTACTTGTTATTAACTCCAATATCTCAACTTTTGCAGTATCCAGAAGTATTATGACATTTATTATTATTGTGGACATCAATGTTTTCATCATCATCATCATCAATGTCATATGGTACATCAACATCATCTTGATCATCATCCTCATTATCATCATCATCGTCAGCATTAAGTACATCATCAACAAAATCATCCTTATCATTTTCATTATGGTCACGAAAATCCCATTAGTGTTCTTAATCACTCATCGACATTAGGATTCATCTCATGTAATTGTTAAGGTCATTTATATGGAATTACAACTATTTCAATGATAATAGGGTTGTTTAGATGTCGTTATAGACATTTAGGTGCCATTAGAATCAATTAGGATCCAAAAATGATACCACATGCATAATGATCATTGGCATCCACATCCACATCCACATTGTCATCATCATCATTTTTTTGTCATAGTCATCATTAATATAATTGCGATAATAATGAGCAAGGAGCCATACTACCTTAGAAGAATGGATTATATAGGGGTGAATCCACGGACCTGGGTAACACTTTTTGGCAAGCGCATCTTGCCAAAAACAAAAAAACGTACCTCGGTCGATATTTTATAAAGCCCTCGACCGAGGTATTAATACCTAGACCGAGATTTTATAAAGCCCTCGACCGAGGTTTTTTTCAGCCCTCGGTTGAGGTATTTATTAACCCTCGGTCGAGGTATTAATATCTCGACCGAGGGTTAATAAATACCTTTACCGAGGTATGGACCTCGGTCGAGGTACATACCACAACCGAGGTACGTTTTTCAAAAAAAATTATAAAAAGGGGCCGCGGGGGCCCCAAATGTCACTTTCAATCACTCGACCGAGGGACAGAGATCGACCGAGGGACAACGAACTCGATCGAGGGACGGCGACCATCGCCCCAAAGCAACCCATCCTCATCACAATGTCGGAGCAAAGAGGTAACATTTTTCAATTTAAATGAAATTTAAATTTTTTTTTATAAATT
>LPNX010113390.1:17245-155729 GCA_001517045.1 Pseudotsuga menziesii
TAGAACTACTTGCAAGAAGTTAACAGGTCACACACCTTTTAGGCTGGTTTATGGGCAAGAATCAGTTATGCCAATGGAGTATATTGTTCCTAGTCTCAGAATAGATGCTTTCACAGAGATGGATGACCCAGGTATGTTGAATAAAAGGCTAGCCCAGATAACAGAACTAGAAGAAGACAGATTCATTGCAGGGTTCCAGCAGCAAGTGCAGAAGGCTAGAGAAAAAGCATGGCATGACATGCATATCAAAAAGAAGCAATTCCAAAGTGGTGATCTTGTACTCTTGTATGACAACAAATTCATGAAGTTCCCCGGAAAGTTTAAGACCCATTGGAAAGGACCTTACATAGTTCAGAAAGTTAGTGATGGTGGCGCAGTCCAGTTAGCTAAATTAAATGGAGAAACTTTGCCTTCCATGGTGAACGAAAGTCGATTGAAGAAGTACAGGGACAAACCAGGACCCTCTAATTGGAAATAACACAAGAAAGAAGAGTCTAAGTACCAAGAACAGTTGAAAGTGGGTACTAGACTATAATTAAGCTGTCAAAAGGTTGCGGGTCGCACGTCACAGGTAAAGTTGAAGGTCCTTAGCACAGCACAGCTAAAAGTTTAGTCATAGATTAAAATTAGGACTGCCCAGGAAGATCAGATTTGGCAGCACTGGCACGTGCTATACATTGACCGTCCTCAATGATGAGATTTTATGAAATCTAGTGGCACATGTATGATATCCATGACACTTGGGTTATATCCGCTATCCATCATGACCCATTATCACAAATCCTGATCGCCAGAGTCCTTAAAAAGACATCCAGCTCCCACAGTTCACTGTCTATAGTTCTGCAGTTCAAACCATGTCGAATGACTGTAAAGCCCAGAAGTTGTTACGAGCGGTCAAAGAGAGAAGTCTGCAGAACCTTCTGAACAATTCGCTGGAGTAGACATTCCTGAACAAGGCACAAATAAAGGCAGAAGTTCACTCTAAGAGATCTAAAGAAAGGCAGAAGTGCGCTCTACGTCGCACACAGAAAAGCCCCGGTCTGCATGGGAAAATTTTACATCATCCCAAGTTGTAGCCTCCTGGGTTAGCATAAACAGGGTGGCTATTTGTCTTATGCACCTTGACACGTAATTCTGAGGGGACCCAAAGTTGTGGATGGTCAAGTGCTCGGCAAGAAGATTGAAAGAGGGGGGCTGCTGACAGATTCAGAAGGTTGTTACCAGCATAAAAAGTCCAAAGGAAATGCACAAACAGCCAACGACCATATGAATGGCTTCAGCACACTGCACACTACGTATCACCAGCAAGATTCTCCCACCATAATAGTCATAGAGTGCCCCAGGACGGGCCACAAGTGAGTCTTAGGGGCCTGTTGGGGCTCCGACTCTAAGGGTCCTTACTTTTGGTAACTCCACGGTTTTTGTGGAAGTGTAAGCGGAGTTACGACCCAAAATAGTCTTAGGCATGTCGTGGGTGGGTCAAAACCCCTTTTTGTAATTAACCCTTGGTATAAATCCAGGGTTAGGGTTTTTGGCGCCCATGGTTTAAGGCCATGGTTTTGTAACAGTGCACTATATAAATAGGCACTTATGTAAAGAAGTAGGGTTAGGTCTTTAATGATTATCTTACGAAGCTATTGTAATGCGAAGATAAGAGATTGTATAAGGGTTTTTGTAAGAAGTTAAGTCCCAGCTGTGTACGTGGACGACCTCTACAGCTGTGTGCGCAGAGGCATGCTGCTGTGTGCGCGGCTTTGAGGACTGAAAGGATCTGCAGCTGAGTGCGTAGATCAGAATTGTCATTTTAGTTGTAAAGAGTTGAATAAAATGCAGTTCTATGATGTAACCCCTACACTAGGGGTGAACCATGTTACATCTGGTGTTGTGGTTCATTTGTGTTGATTTGTTATTGTATTTTATGCGCTGCTAAGTAAATAACTAATAAAGTAAGATTGTTGTTAATAACTAACTTTGCTGTGAATTCATAGATAAGGGCTGTGCAAGTAACTGTTTGTTTATCTAACCGCGAAGCTACATATTTGATAATAGAAGCATTGTGTTAAGTGATTATTAATAGTTAAAGACTAAAGGTACAGTAACATCCTCTCTTCTTCTTGCAGAAACCTAATTCTGCGGCACCCCATAGCTGTTTCGGGTGAGACTGTAGCCTGTTCGCAGGCTGCTGCCGAAAGGGCCAACACTGTGGGTCTTTTGTTGGTGCGAATTTAAAGGTAAAACCTGGGTCTGCCCAGTTAGCCCAACAGTCCAAACTATAGAAAAGGGGGTAAAAATTTTCTATAAATAGCAAAAAATTCAAAACATTATATAACATTTGAAATTTTTACCCAATTGAGCTCAGAACTTCAACAGTGAATTCCAGGAGATCCAACCGGCGGAATCCACTACCATTTTTTCCAGGTACTTACCCATGCCCTACTCTTTCATTTTCATGCAAATTTTATCAATTTCCATGGTGCATTTGGGATTCTAGGCCAATATAATATGCATGCCTCGGCCCATGCAGAAATCAAGGATTTTTTCATGTATAGGGCTAGATATACACAGAAAAAGACCTCAAAGTCGCATACATACACGGTTGTTTAGAAAACAGTCATGTATGCGGCCGTGTTCAATGTTTTTTAAGTGTTCTAATGGATCAAAATTAAATTTTATGTGCAAGATGGTCCTAGAATGGAGAGAACGTGAGCACGGTGATGTAGAAGGGGCAATAAGGGTAGATCTAATGGCTCAACAAGATTTACAGTCATGCGATCTCTACAAGTTTTGGTGTCTTGGTGGCTTAAGGGAAAAACCAAGACTGCTACAGATTCTAGTAGACTACTGGGATCTAGACTCAGAGTTGTTCCAGATAGACAGGATGTCCCTCACCATAGAAGAGGAGAACATATACTTTATTACTAGACTTTCTCGACGCGAGGAAGTGGTGAACCTACACTCTCACGGGCCCGGAGGTGGCCTGACTATAGATGAGTACATAATAGTGTATTATTATCCGAACATGGAGAAGGTGGGAAGTCAGATCCCAACTAACTCCATACATGTGCTAGGCCTAAAGGCCATTCTACTGACACTGGGTAGGATAGCGGGAAAAGCCTCACTCCACCAGGCCTCGCGGCCATTGATGTTCTATACTATGGAGTGCATGAGGCCCACAGTTTATGACTGGAGTACGACATTTTTTAGCAACATGAAACAACAGATCAACAATTGCAAGATGGGAAGGGTGTGAAACTTCAGTTTCAGTAGCATACTGAGCATGTTCTTCTTTGAGCGTGTTTCGGGATTGAGCCCTAGAGTTGACGTTTCTCTACATGAGGTTCAAGATCCATCCCAACGGCGTTGGGTAGATGCGATGCATAGAATGGATGGAGGTAGGGTGTCCAACCCCTATCCAGCTAATTTCTTTCCATGGTGGTGACAACAAATAGTTTCCATCGATGATTACCCCTATGCGGGGATAGATTTTCAGGGAGATCCTAGCATGCCTCTACCACCAGGATTGGCATATGGTGACATTGGTAACGAACCTCAAGCCTCTTTAAAACTTTTGAGTTATTTAATTTTTTTATGTTTTTAGATTATATGGAATCAAAAGACATGTTTTTGGGTGACAATATAGTGACATCCTATCATATGCATGCATATTTAGGACCATAGCGGCATGAAGGCTTCCCTCATCATAGACGAAGAGGAAGAGGGGATGACATTACGGGTGAGGATGTGGAGTGAATGCTCCAAAGAATTCATACCAACTTTGTGAGGCTGACACATAGAGTACCCATGGCGTGAGTCAAGGACTTTCCTAAGGCCATGTAGCACCAGGTGGTGGGTGTACCATGAGTATGGGTGCGGCTATTTCGACGGCTAGTTAGAGCCGTTGTGACATTCCTCGATCACAACCACCCTCCTCCTCCACAGGCTTAGATACCTGGGAGTGATACATTTTGTACTACCATGTATTTATATTTTGGTGGCTCGAGATCCCCATTTTTGTATTATGACACTATGTATTACCACATTTTGAATGTTTATAATTTTTTTTTATGATGATCGCATTATTTATTTACATGTGTAAAAATTTATGTTTGTGATGAGCTTATTGTCTATGAAACAAATTTCAATCTAACACATAGTTAGCATATGATTCAACAACTGATTATTAATTCTTGGAACATGTATGTATGTTGAATTGTCAAATTGTCGTTCTAACAATCTCACATGTAAAAATATTCTTAATAATGTCGGATCCCTGACATGGTACAAACCATTAAGCTGTGACACTATTAACTTCGAGAGAGAGAACACCATGTGAAATGGAATCCCATAGAAGCTCGATAACGGCACTATACTCAACAACATTGCTCGAAGAGGGCCATAAACATACACCTCCTGAAGACAATACCTGACCCGTAGGAGTATAGATCACCCAATTAGCAGAGGCTGAGCTTTGAGTGTGACGGCTCACACCATTCACAAATCCTATGAAGGTGAAATATTCCATTGACATCTACCAAAAGAAACGGAAACTGATCACCATAAGAAAAGACCTACCTATGCAAAACCATACAATAATATACAATAGTCAGCCTTGGCTAAAAATCATGCATAGTACTTTTTATGATAAAGCCCATTTCTAGGCTCTGCCAAGGCTATTCCCTCATAATCCACTAACTCATAAGAGCCCTTCTCTAATACACATTTAACGACGCAAGGACCACGCCACATGGGATTAAACTTTCCTGCCCCCAAGGGTTCTTTCGGTTGATCCCACAAAAGGACCAAATCTCCCTCACTAAACCTTCTTGGATGGACAAAATTATTGTATTGGACCTTAACGCGATGCTTATTCACTTCTAGAGCCACCAAGGCATCTCGACGCTACTCATCAAGTTTCTCTAAGTGGAACAAATGCTCCTCCAATGGGGAAGTGTCTAGAAAGAGCTCTACGGCTAGCTTCAAAGAAGGAATCTCACACTCAACTAGCAATACCGACTCCACTCCATGTACAAGCTGATATGGAGAAAAACCCGTGGCAGTCTTAACATCAGTTCTATAAGCCCAAAAAGTAGGATATGACATAATGTGCCAATTTGTCTTGCTTTGTGTGATGGTTCATTGGAGAATGGATTTGAGTGATTTGTTCACTACTTCAACCTATCCATTTGCTTGAGGGTAGTAAGAGGAGGAATGCTCTTGCTTGTACCCTAACTTTGAGGCCAATTCTTCCATCATACGATTCTAAAATTGTTTGCCATGGTCAGTGACAAGGTCCTTCGAAATACCGAACCGAGTAATAATCTGGTTGAATACGAAGTGTGCAGGTATCTCATCGTCGGATTCAACTATAGGCATAGGCTCAGGCCATTTCATGAAGTAGTCAACAACCACTATGATATGATGATGCCCCCGATCTGAATCTAGGTTGCAATCCATGAAATCAAGCCCCCACTTAGTGAAGGGACTGGCGGTGATGATGGGATGTAATGGGGCAGGTGAGGACATATTTTGTGCAAACACCTCGCAAGTGTGGCACTTCTTGACTACATCTACACAATCTTTAAAGATCGACGACCATAAATAACCCACTTTTAATATTTTTTGGACTGTAGAAAGCCCAGATAAATGACCACCACACGCCGCTCTGTGGCAATCATTCAGCATAAGCTTAGCCTCCTCATGAGTTAAATAATTACATAAAATGGAATCTACCCCACGGCGGTACAAGGTGTTATCCACTATGAGTTAATTCTTGGATACATGACGTAATCGTCGTCGTTCATCTCATGAGAGGTGAGTAGGGACCTTCAATGTTTGTAAATATATGATAATGTCTCCATACCATGGATCCAAAACTGAGATTAAGAATATGTACTCATCGACAAACGTATCTTCACAAACCATCTCCTCCTCCTCACTTGGGAAATCTGATATAAGCTTCGCAAAAATTAACGATTTATTCAATTTTTCCAAAACAAACTTGAGATCAAATTCTTGCAAGATGACAATCCATTTATTATACTTTCCCCCATTCATCCTTCGAGTGAGGATGACTTGAAATGCATTGACATGGGCTACAAATAAGTATTGGTGAAGGAGAATATAATTTCTCAACCGTTGAATTGCATGTACAGTAGCTAAGGAAAGCTTCTCAACATGGGATTAATGGACCTCCGTGTCAGTAAGGTTCCAGCTCAGGTAGTATATGACATGCTCTTGGAGATCCTCATTCTCTTGAACCAAAACCATACCAATCGTCTCAATGGACGCGGCCACATAAAGTAGAAAGTCACGGCTATAGTCGGGTGGACTAATCATTGGGGCCGATGCTAAGGGTCGTTTAAGCGCATCAAAGGAATCTTGGGCTCGCTCATCCCAACAAAAGGCGGTGTCCTTTTTCAAAAGAGACATAAATCCTCTAGTCAAATTGGCAAAGTTGACAATGAATCTCCATAAGAAGTTTGCTATGCCTTGCAACGTTGAAGATGTCTAATGTTTTTCAAGGGAGACAACTGAAGTATTGCCTCTACCTTCAAAGGGTTGACTCTTATACCCTCCTTCGAGACAATGAACCCTAATAAGTGACAAAACTTCAGGAAAAATATGCAGTTGTGAATTACATCGACGATCGTGGGTGTATCCAGAGTGGGAAGTTGCGCGGTGGTTGGAGATAAAAGGTGGTAGAGGAATGGAAACCACGAGACATGTGGTCGATGGTGGTGCATTTCGGAGGAAAAAGCGGTTTGGTGGAAACCGCCGAAGGGGGGCCTCTGGAGTGGGGTCCTATATAAACAAAGTTGACTTGCTCAAGGATTATTTTATTGGCGTCGAACGAATGAAAAGGACCTGCGTGCTCGTCAACCTCTAATAGTCAATTTCGAACACACGCAGCCACAGTAATAGGTAAGGCTCAAACGCCCTAAATTCATCCATCTAATTACCATTATCGACTAAATTATGGACCAAGGAAAAGATTTGCAAGGGTTTAGTCATATTTTAGATGACAGAGAAGACTATCTGGTTGATAGGGACAGAGGAGTGTGTGACCCTTTCCTGTCCGTCGAAAGTGTGTCAGTTAGCAAAGAGAGGTTATGGCAATACAATTCACAGGGTAATGATATCTTAAATTCCTGTAAATCCTTTTTATATTATTTTGCTGTTGAGTAGACCCTGCATTTTCCCTAGTTCGCTGAGTGGTGCGCAGTTAATTATTCTTCTTCTCAGATAGTTATTGTCAGTCAGTCTATGTCTAGGATACTATGTAAGATTGATGCCAAAGTCATTTGTGAAAATCTGAACTTTCCCGATAACTACCCTGAAAGTCGTGAACCTGTAAATGAGTCCATTTTAGTGGAAATGTATAAAAATTGTGAAGCCGAGGTCTGTTGTGAATTCTTGTCAATTATTCTTAAGGATGGTCAGTCATTAGATGGTCTTTTCTCGCCATACCGTGTTTATATTTTCAGAGATGAAGTTCAATTAGTGGTGTCCTTAGTCTGTCAAGTCTTGGGTCTAGATGATGATTGTCATGTAAATGAAGTCATCCTAGGCTTTCTGTTAAAAATAAGTTCATTGAGTTCTGAGTCTCAGTCAGTTCATGTATTCCGTCTGGATGAATACTTGGCAGAAGCGATACATCTTCAATTGAGTGAATTTCTGAAAGTTAGGTTCTTCAAGTTTCAAACTTATTTACTGAACCTGTTGCTGTGTTCGAACGTCACTGAGTTGTAGTTTTTAAGTACCATGTTCTCTACAAAATTTCCCAAGCAAATAAACATGTTTGAATTTTCCAATTCTATCATGTCCAAAATATACAAGATGTTATTTGATGAGATGTTACCCCGGGTATTAGAAGAGATGAAAAACATGATGCAATCCTCACCTGAGGATAGAGTTGGGGATTGGTTTCTGTATAAAGATTCCACTGTTTTAAGAATATATGGTTTTACTGGAGAGCCATATAGGTTACTTGCTTTCCTTACTCCTAGAATTTTTGCATTAGAGTTTATGAGACAGATATTGCATTCAGAAGAAGAACACTTTGGGGCCTTTAATAAATCCTCAAATATCAAGTTCCCTCTCAAAGTTGGTTCTTTTATTTTCAAAAATAAAGGTGCCCTGGTGTTTATAGAAAAATTGTTGGGAAGCATGGAATTTCAAAAAGAGCCAAGGGTAAATTATGATCCCCACCATATAATTTCCTTGAGAAAGTAGGCAAACAAAAACAAGCCATTTGACCACCAAGTTATTGAAGGCCTGAGAGAGACAGCCAATTTGTCTCATTTTATGGAAATTCCAAGATCTGATGAAAGTACAAGTGTTATACGAGTTGCAGTATCTCAAGTGGTGGAGGGTCCTAATATTTTGGTTAAGAGGATTCTTTCAGAAATTGAAAGCATGGAAGTGGATGAAGATGATTCACATAAAAAAGCTAGGTTGTTTCAAGATGATAAAGCTTTAAGTGAAGTTATTGCAAATGATCTAAAAAGAGGTGTTTTGGTCCCTATAAAATCTGTACAGGTGAAACAGTTTTATTTTAAAGATGCAGATAATTCAGAATCAAGCCCAGTTTTCAAGTCCAAAGAAGAGCTAATGGCCAGTTATATGGAGAAATGAAAACAGTCCCTAGAAGAGACAAGGAATTTACTCCCGCAGGTGAGGAGTTTAAATAGTCCAAAAACTTCCATGATTTCTACCAGGGACATAGAAAGAAATACTTTTAAATTGGCCATGGTAAATGACAAGAAGATGTCAGAAATAGAAGTACAATTAGACAAGATTAGTGTGCCAGACAAAATACAGTTACATAAGCAAATAGGAAACATTAATTATTCTGATTTATTGCATGCCATGATGAGAGTTAATAAGTTGCAAATTTTGGTAGACAAGTTAGAAGTTCAGTTAAAACATGAGAAAGTTGAAAATAAAGCCAATTCCATTCAAATCAAAAAGTTGCAAGCAGATGTCATAAGTTCAGGAAGTGGAAGAGATAACACCCAAGCAATCAAAAGACTATTGGAAGAAAAGGACAACACCCTCCAGGTTTTGAAGAAAAGGTTGAAGATCCCAAGCACAGAACATGTTCAATCATCCGAATTATTAGCAGTACAAGAAGAGAAGGACAAGATCTACCAGGAGATGATGGAGCATAAAGGAAGAGCTATCAAATTACAAGAGGAAAAAGACAAATGGGAAATAGAATGGAGTGAGCTGATATTGCAAATATCCCTGCTAAAAAAGGATCAAAACGATGAAACAGAGATCATGGAGGAATTGATGAGTCAGACTCCCACTGATGAGAACATGTCTATTGTAAATATTGAGAAACCATTAAATGATTTTTCTGCAGATGACTTGTTAGTACCCATGTCCTAGGTCAGCCTAAAGGATGAAGAAATAAAAGAGTTAAATGTGGAAAACGAAAAATATCAAGTCCGAGTTAGCCAAAGTAAATGAGAATAAAAATAAAATATTGCAAGATAGAAATCAGCTACAAAATAAATTTAATGAATTGAAGGAAATAAATATCGGGAAGGGTCCTCTCCAGGGGGTGAAACACATAATTTGGGATACATTATCCATAGAAATTACTAAATTCAGGCACTATTTAAACTTCATTGATGATCAAAGCACATTGATCAATATGGCCAATCAAAGACTGAAGTTAGTAAATGAAACTATGGAGAGGAAACCCCTTTCCACGGCCCAGAACACGTTAAATTTCTTAAATTCATTAACATATCAAAAGTTGCATGATATAGGAGTAAAGGAAAGAATAGAGATGGTACTATGGGCCAAAAAGTTTATCCATAAGCATCATCTGATGAAGGAAGTCCAGGGCAAAGCTGATGAAATGATCTCACAGGTTAATGACTTCAAACAGGCCTTCAAAGAACTATTTGAAGATGGCCTTCCTTCCTTTTGGGACGAGGAGGGATGAATGTTTTCTCAGGAGCACTATCACAACCTGTTGGTACAAGGCCAAATGGATCATTCCAAATTTGACGATCTGGAAAAGGGTCTTACAGGGAAAGTCATCGTGGATAAATTGACAGAGGATTTCAAGATATTACAGAAGTTCCTGATCATTAGAGGAAGGCTGTCTAAAGTGTCATATGAAGCCTTCATGGAGATGGAGTGTCCATTCAGGAGATGATTGAATATGATATTCCCAACGCGGAGCAATGGAGAGCCATAGAGAGATTCAGGAAAATGAAGTACATCCTTCATTCATGAAGACAGGTGTTGCCCACTGAGGAGCTGCTTGGACGAGGCCATGTTACCAAGTTGATTTTAACTGAATGATCTGTTAGGATCAAAGGTAGTAGTCTATTCCTAGGAGTTAGGAATTTAGTTACAAGACTTTGATTATTCAGTTATTCAGTTATAAATATTCTTGGAAGATGAGATGATTTCATGTATATAAGTGCATTTATTTTATGTGATGGGGGTTGGAACCCATCTTGTTGTTGATTGTTTCTTCTGAAGACATATATTTTTTGAATAATGAAGCGAATGCATAATAATTATCAGATATTCCTATGTCATTTACATTACAGTCCGTTTTTCTTTCCTTCTGTGATTGTTTTTTCCAGTGTAACAATTCATTCTGTTTTTCTTCATATCTGAAAACACAGTGTTGGATGGTTGGAATTCATAGTTTTTATGCTCTAATCATCGTTTTAGATATTTTATACATTTTTCTACTAAAGTTAATATAGAACTCATCTTTGATGCTCTGTATTAATGGGCTATTCATTATCTCTTCTGTTTCACCTGAACTAAATGAATGAATGTGATGGAATGATTATCTTGCCTTTGATGAAATCTCATGCATATGTCTTTGTGATATCTTTATGTATATGCGACTCCATTTCCCAATGGTTACTTGTTGTTTCAACCATTTATACAATTTTTAAGTGTTGAATTATATCTAGCCTTGTTAAATCTGTATTTGAGAGATCCCTCTCCGGAAAGAAAAGCCAGTTTCTTTCTAAAAGTGGTTTTGTTGTTACCTTGGAATTTATCTTTTACAACCTGGGTACATTCTGAGTGCTAACACCTAGCATTTCATCATAATACCAACCAAAGATATCACGAAATTCTTTAAATAGCTTGGTGTAGTCTTGAATCTCAGCATGGGAACATTCTGCCCCAATATAGACATTCTCAATCTTGCCAGGATCGCGAGAGATATTGATAAGAATGGTAGGAGATATATTTTCCATGTTCCCATCATCCATCAGACTATGAGACCTTAATGGAACCATGGGACTACCAATTCTCTCACTAAGAACCTTTCTAAAGTCCTCACTCTCCAAGCGGTAAAGCTTGGGAAGAAAATAAGATCTATGATTCAATTCTTCCCAAGGTGGCTCAACCCCTGACATGGACTCAATAATCACTTCGTCTGAAGGAAAAACATTATCAAGGCAGTCATGCACATGAGAATATTGAACTTCCCATGCAGGAAGCACATATAGGTCCTTCTCCTCCATCCATGAAGAGGAAGGAATAGGCTCTGTAACACACCCAATATTAGCTCGATAAGCTACCATAGTTGCAGGCAATGGCACATCCATCATGATGGGCTCATTCGAAGTATTCGGTGTAGGAAGAATCCAAGGATCCTCCATATGGTTCATGTGAAAATACACCGATCTCATAGATGTTGAAGTCTCAGTGGAACTAGACCCTATCATAAGGACAGGTGTAGGACAACTAAAGATTCCCATAAGGGATGGATACATGCCCACACCTATCCTCCCAGTTGTCAGCTGAGAGTGCTCTACAATCGGGATCGAAGCTCCCGAAGATGCGGTAACCGACGAATTCTTGAATGACGTTTGATCAATCGTAACTATCTTCCCATTAAATGGAAAGCATACAACACGAAATGGATAAGAAGCTATGGCTTGCATGCTGTACATCCAATTCCTAGCCAGCAAGAGAGTACAGTCAAGGGGTGCATCAACCACCTCGACCTCTATCACAACAGTCTTCCCTCCCAAATGGACCTTAAGGGAAGGAAGGATCCCATGTGGCCTAAATGATCTCCCATCAAAAGCAGTTAACACGGTACTGGATTTAGACAACTGAAGAGAACCTAAACCATTCCAACATGATAAATACATCACAAAAGTAGCAACGCCTTCATCAATCACAGTGTGCTTGATGGTCATGTTAAGAAATTCTACATGAATCAAAAGAGACGCATAGTAAGGAAAGTGAGGCTGAAGTCAGGTCGTTTCAAATTTAATCATAGAGGAAGAATTATCATCATTCACACCAAGGGCAGAAATCAAATCCTTCCTTTGCGAAGGACAACTCTAAAGTACTTCTAGTGCAGACATTGCACAAGGAGTGTGGCCCAAATCCTTGACAACAGAATAGTTCTAGGCAGCTCAAGCATTAGGATTGTACCCAGAACACGTAAGGACTCCCTTATGAATGCAAGGTGCACCTTTAGGTTTATCCATAGGTTTTTCGATATGCAAAGGAGTCCCTGGTGGATCAGGTTCCTTTCCTAGGTCGGGTTGTGATGAACCATAGTCCTTTGCATGGGTCACAACCTTCGGTCCCAGAGGATAATTCCAGAGTTGGTCATAGGATTTCAGGTCTATCAAACCTATGGTTGAAATAATTTAGTCCAACCTTTTTTATTATTTACTCATCTATGACCAATGATTAGAGAGAAATTCTCCATCTCTTGATAGCAAGCTCACAAGCAAAAGGAAAGCTTGGGAAGAACACCAAAGTGCTCGAAGGGATAAAGGGATGTAGACTCAAGCATAAGTTCTGGCAACAATGGACTATAGTTTCTTTACTCTTAATTCTCACCTGGACAGACACATACATGTTGTTTTTTAGTGGTCTGGAGAATTTACGTACAATGAACTATTCCAAGACCCTAAAACCTAATCTTGTTGGTTTTAAGGTCTTGGAATAGTTCATTGTCAGTAAATTCTCCAAGACCTCTAAACAACAACATGTATGTGTCTGTCTAGGTGAGAATTGAGAGCAAAGAAACTATAGTCCATTGTTGTCGGAACTTATGCTTGAGAAGTCCAACGTTGTGACTCTGCTGAGGATCTTGATCCAATAACTATATTCCCAGTACAGTTACTGGTTCATGCAACTTATGATCAAGTCCTTCCACATTACATAGATTTGTTGAGTACCTCATGTTGGATGATGGGGGATGCCTTAACGCCCTCCTTCCAGTGGAGTCGCCAATTTTGTTACGGAGAGAAATTCCTATGGCTTGGGTACCACAACAGATGGCTTGAATCCAGAAATCAATCCTTTCCAATATGCAAGAGAAATCAAATATCTAACACTAAAGGATCAAAACTCGTACCTTATTCTGGATGGTTGAAGTAGATCCCCGTTGAACTTTCCAACTCCAGCTTGAATTGATAAATTACTTCCTCAACAATCAGTAAACAAGACAAGCATGCTATATATATTGGTGTTAGATCTACTCTAGCATATATAATCAACAACGTATAAGCATTTTAAATCATCCATGGATAAAATATTCATTCAAACATACATTATTGGATAGGAAAACTCCAAAAGAATTTGGCCTTGGAATTGGAGTAGATCTAACACCAATTTGAAGTGGAGTTATCCTCCAGTCCAAGGCCAAATTATTTTGGAGTTTTCCTTGACATGGATTTGACTCACTTGTCTCCTGGCCTTCCATATTCCTTGATATGGCTCAGATTCAACCCTTCATTTCCCCATTGAAGAGCTATATAAGGAACCCTTTGAATACATTGAAGAAAAGGTGAGAATTGAGAGAAAAGAAACTGTAGTCCATTGTTGTCGAAACTTATGCTTGAGTATGCATCCCTTTTTCCCTTGGAGCACTTTGGTGTTCTTCCCAAGCTTTCCTTTTCCTTGCGAGCTTGCTATCGATAGATGGAGGATTGAGGTGGTGGAGGCCCAAGTGGGGGATTCAGTTTCTCCTATTCACAGACGTGCCGACAGTGGTTGTATTCATTGTAATCTTTGATTATCTATTAATAGAAATATCTTTTCCTATCCAATAATGTATGTTTGAATGAATATTTTATCCATGGATTATTTCAAATGCTTATGCGTTGTTGATTATATATGCTAGAGTAGATCTAACACCAATTCGAAGTGGAGTTATCCTTCGGTCCAAGGCCAAATTCTTTTGGAGTTTTCCTTGACATGGATCTAACTCACTTATCTCCTAGCCTTCCATATTCCTTGAGCTCACTCCGATTCAACCCTTCATTGCCCCATTGAAGAGCTATATAAAAAACCTTTTGCATACATTTAAGAAGATGTGAGAATTGAGAGAAAAGAAACTATAGTCCATTGTTTCCGGAACTTATGCTTGAGTCTGCATCCATTTGTCCCTTGGAGCACTTTGGTGTTCTTCCTAAGATTTCTTTTTTCTTGTGATATTGCTATCAAGAGTTGGAGGATGGAGGTGGTGGAGGCCCAAGTGGGGGATTCAGTTTCTCTGATTCGTAGACATGCTGACAGAGGTTATATTCATTGTAATCTCTGATTTTATATTAATAGAAATATCTTTTCTTCTCCAATAATGTATGTTTGAATGAATATTTTATCCATGGATGATTTCAAATGCCTATTCGTTGTTGATTATATATGCTAGAGTAGATCGAACACCAATGCGAAGTATCCGGGACCACTAGAGTCTTGGAGAGTGTCGCTATCCTAAGGAAAATGCCAAAAGAATATAGTCCTTTCCAAACTGCCATTGTATAAAATCAGAGATTACAATGAATAGTCCTTTCTTAGCACCTTATTTGCATTTGGTGCCCATGCTGACATTTCATCCCTTAGGGTGTGTTACCACCTAAGTTATACTTAGTGTTTTTTTATCAAGTTAGCCTGGTGAACCGGACAGGGTTAACTTGTTCGGACTTCAAAAAGACCTTTGGAAGTACTTCTGGGAAGTGCGTGTTGTACTATATCACATGTTCATACGCCATGGGGAAATTGTAATAAATGTTCTAGCATGATAGTTTTTGTAAAAGACTCGGTCTCTTAGACTTCATTTCTCAATCCGATCAGCCTAGGGTGTTTTTTCCATTGGTTATTATTGGTTGTTGAACAAACGACTGCTAATTTCTGAGTTTTTCACTCCATACCTCCAAAGTTGGGGTGGTCGGCTTGGAATTTAGGCCTATTGAGGTTATTAGAGTCTATGTGTCAATGTATAGGCATGCTAGACATCTTGTTTGAGTCATATGAACATGTCTAAGTCCCCCTAGGTGTTTTTCAATTTTTCAATTTTTTAATTTTTTCAGTGTTTTTTTTTATTAAATTAAATTTTTCCAAAACTTAGGCTATGTTTTAATAGTTTAATTGGAAAAATCGATTTTGTAATAAAAGTGGGCCAAATAATTGGTTTCAGTCATGTAGGTGCTCATTTTCAAGCTAAGAGCACCATGTAAACCCATGGACCCACTTTTTCCTAATTTTTGAGTGATCTTCCATCACTCAGGTCAGAAAGCCCCAAAAATCAATTATTGATTATTTTAATTAATAAATTGATGAATAATGGAGCAAATCCAAAATCAATAAATCAGTGGATTCTCAGCCGATTTGATTGAAATCAGACAGATCTGAAGCAGATTGACTGGATCTGACAAATCCTTAACTAAAGGAGGGGATCAAATCAGATCTAGAGTTGATATTGAGCATCCTTTATGGGGAATTTCTCCCTCCCTCTCCCCTCCACACGTTTTTGGCTCATCTGGATGAGTTTTGGTGGATTCTTCAGTCAACAGGTTGAGGTGTCAGTCATATCAACCCCCCGATTGACAGTTGCACTCAGTGAGACTTAGATCTGGCTCAGCTAGACACAGATTAGGAATTGATGGACTCTCCTTCAGATGATTTGATGTGTTTCCTTGGGATTTGCGCCCCCCCTGGGATGGATGTCCTCTATTTTGTATATATCCAGGCACAGCCTCCTCTTCCAAGCTAGTTAGAACTGGGATTGAGGTGCTGCTGCTATTGTATTGTTGTAATTCTACATTTGAAATAAAGAAAATCTTTGGAGGCAATATGGTGTGGTGCCATTACATGTGTGGATGATTATTGCCATTGTTTTACTGAAGTAACCTGTATTTGTGGTCATTTCTTACTAATTTCTTGTAGATCTGTGGTTAAGATTAGTAATTAGCTTATTACAATCTTGATAGGAAATGTGTTGTTCAATAAGTTTATTTACTGTCACTCTCCTTTGATGCATGTTTAGAGATCTAGATTTAGCATGTCCTATAAGCTTATATGCATGTTATCTTGAATCTCTTTGTATGTACTAATCGGATCTCACAAGTTTCTTGGCAAGTTCTTTGATTTCAGCTGAGTTGTAGGTTCATACTTTGGAGAGGATGTTGATCTAGTTTGATTCTTCATTCTATTCAAAAAATTTCAAAGGCATAGTCCCTCAACATTCCACCCGAAAGCTCTACTGCAGATCTTCAAGGAAACCAACACTTTTCTCCTCTTCTTCCCCCCTCAAAATCAACACTTTACCCATTTACTTTTTCAGTTCATAGCTGTGATTTCATTTGGATCTATTTCATAAAATTAAAATACACATAGATCTAATATTTCATAGCTCATATCCTAGATCTCGCACTTAAAAGTTTCATAAGCATCCTAGATCTAGCTATAGGGAAATCGTCTTTTTTGCATGAATTTTAAAGAAAACTTGTAGATCACATGCATTAGATTACCTTTCATTGTTATAAAATTTAATATTCTGCAATATCAGTGCACTTTAATTGGCTACACAAACAGCAATCCAATATCCCAAGGAAATCTTTCTTTCCTTGGTTCCTTTTCCTCCGATTTAGCTAGTTTAACCGCATTATTTTTTGAGATAAAGTAGGCTGATCCAAAGGTACTATTAAAGTTCTTTTGGGAATATGTTATTCTAAATTTTTTTCTGTCCTTTATAAGGTCTGACATAAAGAAAATGAATCTGCTGTCCAAAGTGGTCTCAGGAACATTCAAATCCCCCCAGGGGTCTCCCTTTTCACTAAAAAATCTTAATTCTTTTTTGCAAAATTGTAAAAACTTGGTTTCAACTTGTATAAGAACCAAGAAAGTTCTGATTTATCAGTTATCTGATATTTTAATTGCTGTAATAAAATTATTCTTTGAATAGTCTCTTTCAAGCCCATTCCCCATCCCCCCTGGGGAGATTTGCGTCGGTGTCCTTTTTGTGCTTTTCCTCATTTATTTTCTTTAAATAGTATTGATCTAATATGCAGGGTAGGATAGTTTATTTTGTTATTAATTCCATATTCCATATCTTACATTTCAAATTAATCGTAATACTTACCCCATGATTTCCCAATTGACCCGAAAGGGGAAAGAGATTCGTGGTAGGATTAATTAAGAAACTAGGATTGTGTATCTGTTTTCTTTTTTCTATCATTTATTTATCAACAACTATAAAATTAACCCCTCCTCCATTCCTCGATTGAGATCAACTTGGATTGAAAGAGGTTCTTGGAGGCTTTTCTTTTAAACAAGAACACCCAGTTTAAAACTTATTAAAATTTACAAGACTCCAGTGTGTATGCTCTACACTTGGCTGCGGTTCATCCGATCAGTCAAGCTGTATCAAAAGCACTTGGGTGACTAGCATAATTAGGACTCACCCTCCCCAACTAACAAACCATCAGGTGAAAATCCAACACCTCGATCAAACCTTTACGGTGGCAAAATACCCAAAGTAAGCGGGAACTTCTGAAAAGTGACCTCGGGGCACCGATCTCTGTCACACCCTAATGGGTGCATTATGAACAATAGCCCCAGAGACTCCATTTCAGCCCACATATTCCTTGTGGGTAGCCGTGAAGGTTTAGTTTTTGATACACTCCAAGTACTCTCGGGTATATCTGGAGTCCCCCCTTAGCCTAATTTAATCAACTCATACTTCAATTTTAACTTAAAACATACCAAGATGCAATCGTAAAACATTCACTTCAAGCACATGCAAGCACATTGATCTTATTGATTTCACTCCATTCTAAGGCACTGGTCATTTTTTGCTTTATGTATATATATTGTGTATCAGCTTTGTGCTTTCATGTGTTTATCTTCATATCTTGTCATCTTTAATTGTCTATAGTTAAAATATTCAAACTCTTAAATAACTAATTGAGTTTAACATCACCACACTAAGAAATCATCGTTAGTAATATAATAGGGTCTACCCCAGTTGGCTTCGTTAGGAGTTGAGCCTAAACGGAGGAGTCAAGAACAAGGTGACAGCCTTGACTCGAGACTTTCCCCCAAGGACACACCAAGTGGCTTGAAGATTTCTGCCACATGACCCAGGTGTGTGAAAGGTGGCAACACCTTTTGGCACCGTTTCCGGGGATAAATATTTTTATTCCCGAGTACGACTTAGCTTGACTTTTTTCTAAACAACTAAAAAGATAAAAAAACATTTGATTGATCTAGTCTTTAAAAAACATAAAAATTAAAGCTCGATCCATCTGGCGACTCCATTGTCTAACATCCCTTCAAGAATTTCTACCCGAAGAAACCGCCGACAATTATTCAATCCTCTCCCTAATGCCGAAAGGTTTATTAGGGAAAGATTGAATAGGAAGACTTCTCGTAGAAACCTTGAAGATTTAGGAGACCAATCCCTCTCAGATAGCCATCACATATTTGTAGAGAGTCATGTTCACTAATATCAAGAAATGATGGAATTTTACAAACCCCTGGACTTTTCTCAGATAGCAGGTAGTCCTCATTACATTCCGAATGATGCGATCAAGAAGCTCCCCATATTTCAGGGCAATAATGCTACCATTGCCAAGACTCATCTCCAAAAGTTTAAAAGGCACCTAGTCAGTTACTACAATAATGTTGCCTCTAACCATGAAGATATCAAAATGAAGCTCTTTGCTTTATCCTTAGAGGATGATGCTGCGGAATGGTATGAAAACCTTGGTGATGATTCATATAAAACCCTTAATGAATTCCTAGCAGGTTTTGAGAAGAAATGGGGAGAAAAGAAAGAACCAAGACATCTACTTGATGCCCTGCATAACATAAAGAATATGGAGAATGAAACCATGGATGAATTTAACACTAAGTTTAGGAGTGTGGTTGCAGACCTCCCTAACGAAATCAATCCAAAGGATGCCTCCATCCTCATATATTACATCAAAGCTTTCACTGGGGATTTGAGGTACCAGTTAAGGGATAAAGATCCGGTCGATCTAAAAACTACTCAAGATCTGGCTGAGAAAATAGAAAGGAATATGCAATCTTCGGGCAAATCCAACATTCTAGGTTACACTAGGGGAAACAATTCATACAACAAAGAGAAGGGAAAGGCCATTGAATTAGAGGAAACGGCAACCTCTAAAGACCCCATGGAAAAGGTAACTAGCCTGTTGAAAAAATTCATGACAAACCAATCTGAGCAATTGAATAAAATTCAGAACAGAATAGTTACATTGGAGAGAAATAATGGACCTAGGAATTTTCAACCAAAACAGAATCAAGTATATCAAAGGAAGTTTCCTTAGCAAGAGCCTAGGATTCCAAACCAGTTAGACTCAACTAACCTGGTAGATGAAGTAATCCCATGGTGCAGACCTTGTGAGCAATTCCATCCAGAAAGTACTTGCTACATAGCAAACCAGGTTATAGAACATGGGATGGCGGAGGTCAGTAATCAGGAAACAAATTCAAGCAAGCTTGATCATATATACATGGTAGGCCAGGCCTACCCTTTGTCACCATCTAAATAGTACAATCCTGAGGATGAAACCATTGCAGAATCTTATAGTGAAACTTATGATGAAAACTATAATATACATGATGGGACTCCTATGTGTTCTCCATATAATGATGACAGTCTGGAAGGTTTACTACCTTGTGACCTTTTCTCTGGAGAAGATAGCTATGAAAATGAGGACAAGTATAGCTTGGAGCATGATACAAGTGACGAAGACTCCCTTATCCCCGACAAAGATGTTGATGAGGAATACTGGACATTCATGGAAAATCTAGTCTATGAAATGAATAAAGAGGAAAATAATGAACCAGAAACCTTTGATGTTTTTTTTGATGGCATATCTAAGGAAGAGAGCATGGACCGTGTGGCCTTGAGAAAATTTGATATGAAAAAGGAGCATGCAGTTTATCCACATGATCAGTCTTAGACATATATCGATATCAGTAATGAAGACAAAGAGAACTCTATATCGGAACCTGATATCAGCAATGGGGAATCCATCACATTTAACATAGATGATGGTGATGACTATTGGGATTTTTGTGGATATCTTATTAAGAATCCTATCTATGCTATATCCAACAAGGGGAGTGTCTGTTTAGAGATTTGTGGAAGTCCAATATACTATACTTCCATAGAGGGAAGCATGAATCTGGAGACCTTGGAAAATCCTAGTATGGAAAAGCAGCATTCAAAACTCTTATATGATCATTTAGAGTCATATCATGCAGAGCCGCACAAGGGTATAAGTAATGAAGACATGGAGAAGCAGTTTTGTGAAAAGACAGATGTGATGCAATTATTAGAATATCAGTCTCAACTATCATCTTCACATATAGAGTTTCCTCATGACTTGGAGCTGCTTGGGGCTCATACAGTGAATTATCATCCAGTGAGCCTTGATGATCAGTATGATGGTGTAGTCAATCTGCCTCATCATTCCAATTTGTACATCAACCCTATCCAGTCATGGATAGAAGCATCCTGTGCAAGCACTTACCAGTTTGGGAGGAAGTTTGAAGACATTATTCATGCCTATGATTTCCCATCCATCCCCCCCCTTCTAGATCATCACACAGGTTTGCATTTTATGAATAAAGTATCCTTACTTTGGAAGGTAACCAAAGACAAGGAAATTTTTTTTATGTTAATAAAATTCTTAGGTGGTTACATTGGATGTCTGATTACACTTAACCCTTTTTATGTCATGCTTAGAGTAGAAAAATAAGCTCCTTGAAAGAGAGCATTTACTTTCTGCATTTCTATTTTATACTTAGCTATAATAAAACTTTGATTCTTTTAGTTAGTTACATTTATTTTGTTTAAATAAATCAGCCTAATGGTTCATTTGGTTTTTTATAAAACTTGTGCTACTGAGGTTTTTCTTGTCAAGTTGAGATGTTTTTAAAGGGTATATAAACCAGATATTCTGGTGTTCTCGTATCCTCTCCTTGCCTCAAAGACCAGATCGAGCACACGTCCCACAGTTGGAGCCAGAATGTTACCACCTAAGTTGTACTTAGTGGTTTTTTATCAAGTGATCCTCGTGAACTGGACAGGGTTAACTTGTTCGGAATTCAAAAAGACCTTTGGAAGTACTTCTGGGAAGTGCTTGTTGTACCATATCACATGTTGATACCCCATAGGGAAATTGTAATAAATGTTCTAGCATGATAGTGTCTGTAAAAGACTTGGTCTCTTAGACTTCATTTGTCAATCCAATCAGCCCAGGGTGTTTTTTCCCTTGGTTATTATTGGTTGTTGAACAAACGACTGATAATTTCTAAGTTTTTCACTCCATACCTCCAAAGTTGGGGTGGTCGGCTTGGCATTTAGGCCTATTGAGGTTATTAGAGTCTATGTGTCAATGTATAGGAATGCTAGACATCTTGTTTGAGTCATATGAACATGTCTAAGTCCCCCTAGGTGTTTTTCAATTTTTCATTTTTTTAATTTTTTCAGTGTTTTTTTTTCATTAAATTAATTTTTTCCAAAACTTAGGCTATTTTTTAATAGTTTAATTGGAAAAATTGATTTTGTAATAAAAGTGGGCCAAATAATCGGTTTCAGTCATGTAGGTGCTTATTTTCAAGCTAAGAGCACCATGTAAACCCAGGGACCCACTTTTTCCTAAGTTTTGAGTGATCTTCCATCACTCAGGTCAAAAAGCCCCAAAAATCAATTATTGATTATTTTAATTAATAAATTGATGAATAATGGAGCAAATCCAAAATCAATAAATCAGTGGATTCTCAGCCGATTTGATTGAAATCAGTCAGATCTGAAGCAGATTGACTGGATCTGACAAATCCTTGACTGAAGGAGGGGATCAAATCAGATCCAGAGTTGATCTTGAGCATCCTTTATGGGGAATTTCTCCCTCCCTCTCCCCTCCACACGTTTTTGGCTCATCTGGATGAGTTTTGGTGGATTCTTCAGTCAACAGGTTGAGGTGTTAGTTAGATCAGCCCCCCGATTGACAGTTGCACTCAGTGAGACTCAGATCTGGCTCAGCTAGACACAGATCAGGCATTGATGGACTCTCCTTTAGCTGATTTGATGTGTCTCCTTGGGATTTGCACCCCCCTGGGATGGATGTCCTCTATTTTGTATATATCTAGGCATAGCCTCCTCTTCCAAGCTAGTCAGAACTGGGATTGAGGTGCTGCTGCTATTTTATTGTTGTAATTCTACATTTGAAATAAATAAAAGATTTGGAGGAAATACGGTGTGGTGCCATTACATGTGTGGATGATTATTGCCATTGTTTTACTGAGGTAACCTATATCTGTGGTCATTTCTTGCTAATTTCTTGTAGATCTGTGGTTAAGATTGGTAATTAGCTTATTACAATCTTGATAGGAAAGGTGTTGTTCAATAAGTTTATTGACTGTCACTCTCCTTTGATGCATGTTTATATATCTATATTTAGCATGTACTATAATCTTATATGCATGTTATCTTGAATCTCTTTGTATGTACTAATCGGATCTCACAAGTTTCTTGGAAAGTTCTTTGATTTCAACTAAGTTGCAGGTTCATACTTTGGAGAGGATGCTGATATAGTTGATTCTTCATTCTCTTCAAAAAATTTCAAAGGCATAGTCCCTCGGCATTCCACCTGAAATCTCTACTGCGGATCTTCAAGGAAACCAACACTTTTCCCCTCTTCTTCCTCCCTCAAAATCAACACTTTACCCGGTTACTTTTTCAGTTCATAGCTGTGATTTCATTTAGATCTGTTTCATCAAATTAAAATATACATAGATCTAATATTTCATAACTCATATCCTAGATCTCGCACTTAAAAAAGTTTCATAAGCATCCTAGATCTAGCTGTAGGGAAATCATCTTTTTTGCATGAATTTTAAAGAAAACTTGTAGATCACATGCATTAGATTTCCTTTCGCTGTTATAAAATTTAATATTCTGAAATATCAGTGCACTTTAATTGGCTGCACAAAAATCAAGCCAAGATCCCAAGGAAAGCTTGCTTTCCTTGGTTCCTTTTCCGCCGGTTTAGCTAGTTTAACCGCATTATTTTTTGAGATAAAGTAGGACGATCCAAAGGTACTCTTAAAGTTCTTTTGGGCATATTTTATTCTAACTTGTTCAATTTCCTTTAGCAGGTCTGATAGAAATAAAAGGAAGCTTCTGTCCGAAGTGGTCTCAGGAGCATTCAAATCCCCCCAGGGGTCTCCCTTTTCACTAAAAAATCTTAATTCTTTTTTGCAAAATTGTAAAAACTTGGTTTCAACCTGTATAAGGACCAATAAAGTTCTAATTTATCAGTTCTCTGATATTTTAACCACTGTAATAAAATTATTCTTTGAATAGGCTCTTTCGAGCCCATTCCCCATCCCCCTTGGGGGGATTTGCGTCGGTGTCCTTTTTGTGCTTTTAATCATTTATTTTTTTTAACTAGTATTGATCTATTCTATAGGGTAGGATAGTTTATTTTGTTATTAATTCCATATTCCATATCTTACATTTCAAATTAATCGTAATACTTACCCCACGATTTCTCGATTGACCCGAAAGGGGAAAGAGATTCGTGGTAGGATTAATTAAGAAAATAGGATTGTGTATATGTTTTCTTTTTTCTATCATTTTTTTATCAGCAACTATAAAATTAACCCCTCCTCGATTCCCTGATTGAGATCCACTTGGATCGAAAGAGGTTCTTGGAGGCTTTTCTTTTAAACAAGAACACCCAGTTTAAAACTTATTAAAATTTACAAGACTCCAGTGTGTATGCTCTGCACTTGGCTGCGGTTCATCTGATCAGTCAAGCTGTATCAAAAGAACTTGGGTGACTAGCATAATTAGGACTCACCCTCCCCAACTGACAAACATCAGGTGAAAATCCAACACCTCGATCAAACCTTTACGGTGGCAAAATACCCAAAGGAAGCGGGAACTTCTGAAAAGTGACCTCGGGGCACCGATCTCTGTCACACCCTAACGGGTGCATTACGAACAATATCCCCAGAGACTCCATTTCATCCCACATATTCCTTGCAGGTAGTCGTGAAGGTTTAGTTTTGGACACACTCCAAGTACTCTCGGGTATATCTGGAGTCCCCCCTTAGCCTAATTTAATCAACTCATACTTCAATTTTAACTTAAAACATACCAAGATGAAATCACAAAAAATTCACTTCAAGCACATGCAACCACATTGATATTATTGATTTGAATCCATTCTAAGGCACTGGTCATTTTTTGTTTTATGTATATATATTGTGTATCAGCTTTGTGCTTTCGTGTGTTTATCTTCGTATCTTGTCATCTTTAATTGTCTATAGTTAAAATATTCAAACTCCTAAATAACTGATTCAGTTTAACATCACCACACTAAGAAATCATCCTTAGTAATTTAATAGGGTATACCCCCCTTGGCTTCATTAGGAGTTGAGCCTAAATGGAGGGTTCAAGAACAAGGTGACAGCCTTGGCTCGAGACTTTCCCCCAAGGACACACCGAGTGGCTTGAAGATTTCTGCCATGTGACCCAGGTGTGTGAAAGGTGGCAACAGGGTGTGGGAGTCCATTGTATAGTATTTCCATGACATTTCACAAGAGCCTCATACTCCTCTTGATCTTTTTCTGGCCTATTTCCCTCAAGACTCCCTTATGTCAAGTTGTAATTGCATTATCATGAGCTTTACCTGCCTTCTTGAGCCTTACACCGGCTTCCCTGACTTCAAGTTGCAGCCATATAGCCCGAGCTTGTCTCATGTCTAGCCATGCAAAACCATCTTTTATATCCTTTGCATCTTGAGTCCCTATTTTATTGGGAGGGTACTTTCCCCCAAGTGTCACTATCCTATACATGTATCCATGCATTGAGCATAGGTGAAATCCCTAGAGTGATGGGAACCATAGTAATCTCCATAAGTCCCATGGATCCGAACCATAGTCCTTCACACGGGTCACAACCTTTGGTCCCGAAGGATAATTCCACAGTTGGTCATAGGATTTCAAGGCTATCAAACCTATGGTTGAAAGAATTTGGTCCAACCATTGAAGAGCTATATAAGGAACCCTTTGGACACATTGAAGAAAAGGTGAAAACTAAGAGCAAGGAAACTATAGTCCATTGTTGTCAGAACTTATGCTTGAGTCTGCATCCCTTTGTCCCTTGGAGCACTTTGGTGTTCTTCCCAATCTTTCCTTTTGCTTGTGAACTTGCTATCGAGAGATGGAGGATTGAGGTGGTGGAGGCCCAAGTGGGGGATTCAGTTTCTCCGATTCGCAGACGTGCTGACAAAGGTTGTAGTCATTGTAATCTCTGATTTTATATTAATATAAATATGCTTTCATGTCCAATAATGTATGTTTGAATGAATATTTTATCCATGGATGATTTCAAATTCCTTTGCGTTGTTGATTATATATGCTAGAGTAGATCTAACACCAATGCGAAGTATCTGGGACCACTAGAGTCTTGGAGAGTGTCTCTATTTTAAGGAAAAATCCAAAAGAATGTAGTCCTTTCCAAACCGACACTGTATAAAATCATAGATTACAATGAATAGCCCTTTCTTAGCGCCTTATTTGCATTTGGTGCCCATGCTGACATTTTGTCCCTTAGGGTGTAGGAGTTCATTGTATAGTATTGCCATGACATTTTGCAAGAGCCTCATACTCCTCTTGATATTTTGCTGGCCTATTTCCCTTAGGAATCCCTTATGTCAAGTTTTAATTGCATTATCATGAGCATTTCCTGCCTTCTTAAGCCTTACGCTAGCTTCCATGACTTTGAGTTTTAGCCATATAGCCCGAGCGTGTCTTATGTCTAGCCATGCAAAGCCATATTTTATATCCTTTGCAGCTTGAGTCCCTATTTTATTAGGAGGGGAATTTCCCCTGAGTGTCACTATCCTACACATGTATCCTTGCATTGAGCATAGGTGAAATCCCTAGATTGATGGGAACCATAGTAATCTCCATAAGTCCCATGGATCCGAACCATAGTCCTTCGCACGGGTCACAACCTTCAGTCCCGGAGGATAATTCCATAGTTGGTCATAGGATTTCAAGGGTATCAAACCTATGGTTGAAAGAATTTGGCCCAACCATTGAAGAGCTATATAAGGAACCCTTTGGATACATTGAAGAAAAGGTGGGAATTGAGATCAAGGAAACTATAGTCCATTGTTGTCAGAACTTATGCTTGAGTCTGCATCCCTTTGTCCCTTGGAGCACTTTGGTGTTCTTCCAAATCTTTCCTTTTGCTTGTGAGATTGCTATCTAGAGATGGATGATTGAGGTGGTGGAGATCCAATTGGGGGATTCAATTTCTCTAATTCGTAGACGTGCTGACAGAGGTTGTATTCATTGTATTCTCTGATTTTATATTAATAGAAATATCTTTTCCTGTCCAATAATGTATGTTTGAATGAATATTTTATCCATGGATAATTTCAAATGCTTATGCATTGTTGATTATATATTCTACAGTAGATATAACACCAATATATATAGTATGGTTATCTTGTTTACTGATTGTTGAGGAAGTAATTTATCAATTCAAGTTGGAGTTGGAAAGCTCAATAGGGATCTACTTCAACCGTCCGAAATAAGGTATGAGTTTTGATCCTTTAGTGTTAGATATTTGATTTCTCTTGCATATTGGAAAGGATTTATTTCTGGAGTCAAGCTATCTGTTGTGGTACCCCAAGCCATAGGAATTTCTCTCTGTAATATAATTAGCGACTCCGGTGGGGAGTTCCTAGTAGTTGTCCTTTGGGGGTTTTTTATCGGCATTCAATGACTTTGAATTGCTCTTATTTCTCTATTTTTGTGTCGGGTCTGGGGGCATGTATGCCTGGTAGTGTCTGATTGGTGTGAAGTTTGTCTCAACTTGTCTGTTTGCCTTTTTTGTATGCACTTCTCTTCTTGTACGTGATTTTTTAACTCACAGTCGCGTATATACATGGTTTTCACTGATATATCTGCATACATACGCGGGTTTATTGCGAATAGTCACGTATGCCCTTATTTTTTCCTTCTAGAGGAAGATTGATTATTGTTGGGTGAATTTTGATAATTGTTGAGTCTCCTTTGACACTGCTAGAGTCTATATACAACTCTGTTTCTGACCAAAGACATTTTTTTAGGGTAAATTTATTTTTTAAGAATGTTCTTGTAATTGCATTTTCAATTTTTTGTTTTGGGATTAGTGCATTAGATTTGTTTTACCTTAGTACTTTGTGTGAGTGTTGTTTGAGTGTGGTTGCCAAGTCTGGGGGTAGTAGAATAATTTTTTTGCTTTAGTATCTCATTTTTGTTTCAAAAAATCCAAAAATATTTGCTTATTTGCATCATTATGCATTACATTTTTGCATTTTTCATGGTACTTGCACTAGGTTTTTCTTTGAAGTATTAGTCAGGACTTCATATAGGAACGATTGCACTTATCATTTGAAGAAAATTTTTGCATTTCATGTAGTAGCATACCCTATTTTCATTGGACACAATGCATTTGCATTGATTGTTAGGTGTACATTTTGCTTCATGTTGTGTTGTAATACCATTAGTTGCACGGCCATCTACCTCTTTTGAGTAATAAAGCCAAATAAAATCAATGCTTAATTAAAATGGATTACACCTTTTTATTTTATAGGGTTCACCAACAAGATTAGGTTTTAGGGTCTTGGAATAGTTCATTGTCAGTAAATTCTCCAAGACCACTGAACAACAACATGTATGTGTCTATCCAGGTGAGAGTGTGGAATTCCTTGGCATAATTGGTGTTTCTCAGGATCCTCCTCTCAAAAGGGAGTTAAGCACGAGGAAATGTGAGTGGTTATTGATTGGGATGACCCCTAGTCATAACTGAGTAGCACCATAGATATTTCCAGGATTGTATTCGTATTTGGGGGCTCTTTCAAGAGTTTCAAGCTTTTCTACCCTACCCATACGGTCAAACCCCCCTGCGACTCTCCTCCTGAGCATTGATTATATTGAGGTGACCTTAGTTGCCTTACCTAGGATATCGAGGAGGTACTTTAGCAGGGGTTATTATGTAGGTGTCCCGAGCAGGTTGGGGTCGAACAACACAGTCGCTTTACACGTTGAAGATGAGGGCCACAATAATTAGTTATGTACCTCCACTTGTTGTGTATGGGATTCTCAAGCCTCTCCTAGGCGAGACATACCTGGTTCATTTGGGAGCTCACTTATCCTACCCTTGATTTCTTGTGTTTGGCTTTAAATTTTATTGGTGTATGCTCTGTGCATGTTAGCGTGCTTAGGGTTTGCGTAGTTGGAGAGTCTTTTATATTTTTGAGTCATTGTGGATTTGGGTGCAGTTCCTCGCCATTCTTGTCATTTAGTAGGACTTCCACCTTCTACATCTGCTGCTCCTTTGGGAGAGATAAACAGATGGTCCAGGCAGACTACTTTGCACATTGATTCACACACAATGGGAGATCGTGAAGATGGTATTCCTGAGCTTTATTCTCCACTTCGAGTGGATGATGGGGATTTTACTCCTACCTATGACCCTTCACCTGATATGCCTGTGATTTTTTATTTAGGTTCTATAATTTCTGAGATAGGTACTTTCCATGATAGACCTACTTTCTCTAGATATGATCCACCATTCACACATCGCCGGTATGGAATGGTGGACAACGAGACTCATTATGAATCCGTGAGCACTAGTTATGGTAGTTATGGTATGTATGGTATTCCCACACATGATTTAAAATTTCATGTTGAGTTGGAGTTTGAGCCTAACACTATGCCTTGGGGCACTCCTATTTCTTACCATGCGGAGAGGTTTGGGAGCATGAGTAATATTGCACCTTCCACCCCGGCGGTGGAAGCTACATCACATATTCCTCCTAGAACTAGGGTTAGTGATCTTATTAGGATACCAGATCCAAGATGAGTGACTATAGGGAACACCACGTACATAATTTCATAGGTCCCTTCGTCCTCAATTCCTTGTTCTTCAAATGTCATTCCTCCACCTCATTCACCTGGTCCGTTGGGCCAGAATGTCGGTATGAGTCATGTCCATACTGCTGCTACTCACATAGTTGTGTCTCAAGTTCAAGTACCTCTTGTTGTTTCGGGGGGTTGTATCCCTTCTTTTAGAGGTCATGTCATTACTTCCAGAGCCTACATTCCTACTTATGGAGTGTCTCATGGGACATCTCATGGGATGTCTTATGGACCTTATTATCAGACACAATATGGACACGGTTATTCACCTTATGGTTAGGGGTATCAACAACCCACTTACTCTCCTAATTATGGTCTTATAGCCCCACATAGTCAAGGTACACCACATTATGGTGCTTCCATGCCACCCTACATGGGTCAAATAGGAGGAGGGCACTATGGCCAAGGCCATGGTGGTTACGCTAATTAGACCTATGTGAACCAAAACTATTAGGCAATGGTGCATCGACCTGCTCATACTACGCTCCCTTTCCTCACAATACCAAATCTTCTTGACTTGTTGAGACTGACGAATGATCCTATATCTCATGACCCAGCTTGGATGACTATCCCTAATAAGCTTCCCTCGGACATACCCAAGTTCGAGGGAAAACCAAGAGAGGATCCGAGCGAACATGTTACTAAATTTCACCTATGCTGCTCTTCCAATTCCTTACACAAATATTCAATCCGTTTAAGGCTGTTTCAACGCACCCTTATAGGACTTGCTATGAAATGGTATATACAGTTACCTAGGGGGGCATTCGCTTTGTTTGATGACCTAGTGATGACTTTTCTCAACCACTTCCAGCTACCAATGCATTACGACGTTGGTATAGAAATATTGTCGACATTTCAGCAGGATAAAGCCACACATATCTTGGACCATATCCAAGAGTGGCATAGATGGAAGATGTTTATTAAAGCCTTCATACCGCTGGAGTTTCTCCTCTAGTGGTTTCTTAATTCGTTATTTCATTATATAGCGAAGGATGTTTCTACATACAAAGTTCAAAAGAAGGAACAAGCCATTTTTAGGGTGCAAGAATTGGACTTGATTTATGCTCAATCTGGTTTGTTATATGAGATCATTCCCAACGCTCCATGTTCTAGTTTCGACCCCAAAGTTAAATCTGGACCACATGCTGATGGCATTGTTGGTTGTGCAAGTGCTAAGCTTGTGGATTCGGTTGTGCAACAGGTCAGTCAATTGTCGATCAACCAGTCTACTTCGGGACAAGCCATTGCTTCATCTCAACCCACCCAAACGGTGAGTGTGCTTTCGGTGCAATCATCGGACCAGAAGGGTAACCAGCAACTTGGAAGGAATAGAAAGAAGGGTAAAAACAATCATAAGGGTAGGAATAGGAATGAAAATGCTAATACTAATGACAAGAACACCCAAAATGTTGGGGGGTACAAGCAATCTAAATGTAAGGTTAAATTTCCTTCCAAGTTATGTAAGGATGATCACCTCACTTAGTTGTGCCCTCGTATCGACGAATCCTCGAGATTCTTAGTGCAGGGCCCAACTGTGTTGACAAACCCTTTACCTCATAATCAAAACATGAACTTGAGGACCCATGATTAGTCTGGTGGTGATAAAGATCCCCCGAAGGCTAGTGGTCATGGTTGAATCAACATGGTGCATGCTATGAAGGTTGTGACCCATGTGAAGGACTATGGTTTGTCACAACCGGACCCAGGAAAGGAACCTGATCCACCAAGGATTCCTTTGCGTATTGAAAAACCTGTGGATAAACCTAAAGCTACACCTTGAATTCCTAAGGGATTCCTTAAATATTATGGGCACAATCCTAATGCCCAAGCCGCTCAGAACTATTATGTTGTCGAGGATTTGGGCCACACTCCTTGTGCAATGTCTGCACTAGAAGTACTTCAGATTTGTCCTTCGCAAAGGAAGGATTTGATTTCTGCCCTTGGTGTGAATGATGATAATTCTTCCTCCATGATTAAATTTGAAATCTTGGGACTTCAGCCTCGCTTGCCTTACTATGTGTCTCTTTTGATTCATGTAGAATGTCTTAACATGACCATCAAGCACACTGTGATTGACGAAGGTGCTGTTGCTTCTGTGATGTCTTTATCATGTTGGAAGGGTTTAGGTTGTCTTGAGTTGTCTGAATCTAGTACCATGTTGACTTCTTTTAATGGGAGATCATTTAGGCCACATGGGATCCTTCCTTCCCTTAAGGTCCATTTGGTAGGGAAGACCATTGCGATAGAGGTCGAGGTGGTTGATGCGCCCCTTGACTATAATCTCTTGCTGGGTAGGAATTGGATGTATAGTATGCAAGTCGTAGCTTCTTCTCTACTTTGCATTGTATGCTTTCCATTTAATGGGAAGATAGTTAGAATTGATCAAACGCCATTCAATAATCCATCGGTTACCGCATCTTTGGGAGCTTCGATCCCGATTGTAGAGCACTCTCAGCCGGAAACTGGAAGTATAGGTGTGGGCATGTATCCATCCCTTATGGGAATCTTTAGTTGTCATGCACCTATCCTTATGATAGGGTCTAGTTTCGGTGAGGCTTCGACATCTATGAGATCGATGTCTTTTCACATGAACCATATGGAGAATCCTTGGATTCTTCCTACACCAAATAATTCGAGTGAGCCCATCATGATGGATGTGCTATTTCCTGCAACTATGGTAGCTTATCAAGCTAATCTTGGGTGTGTTGCATACCCTAGTCCTTCCTCTTTGCGGACGGAGGAGGAGGACCTATATGTGCTACCTGCATGGGCAGTTCAATCTTCTCACATGCATGATTCCCTTGATAGTTTTTTTCCTTCAGAAGAAGTGATTATTGAGGCCATGTCATGGGTTGAGCCAACTTTGGAAGAATTGCATCATAGATATTATTTTCTTCTTGAGCTTGACCGCTTGGAGCGTGAGAACTTTAGGGAGGTTCTTAGTGAGAGAATTGGTAGTCCCATGGTTCCATTAAGCTCTCCTGGTCCGATGGCTGATGGGAACATGGTAAATATATCTCTACCATTCCTATCAATATCTCTAGCGATCCTGGAAAGATTGAGAGTGTCTATATTGGGACAAAATGTTCCCATGTTGAGATTCAAGAGTACATCGAGCTGTTTAAATAATTTCATGGTAAATTTGCTTGGTATTACGATGAAATGCCAAGTATCGACCCTCGCATTGTTGAACATGAGATTAAAACTTATCCCAATGCTAAGCCTGTTCAACAACGCTTGCGTGCAGCGAATCCTAGGAAAGCACCGACGATTAAGGCAGAGATAGAAAAACTGTTGAAATCTAGTTTTATCTATCTTGTTCCCTTGATGGAGTGGGTTTCAAATCCTATTCCAGTGGATAAGAAGCAGGGAGCGATCTGTATATGCACTAATTTTCGTGACTTGAATCATGCCTGTCCTAAAGACAGTTTCCCCACACCATTTATTGATCAAATTTTGGATGAGTGTGTGGGTAGCGAGGTTTTTTCCTTTATGGATGGATTTTCTAGATACAATCAGATAAAAATTAAACCTGTGGACCAACATAAGACTGCCTTTATTTGTTCTTGGGGAACCTTTGCATATCGAAAGATGCCTTCTGGCCTTAAAAAAGCTGGAGCTACTTTTTAGCGGGTGATGACCTTGATCTTCCATGATCTCAAATCAATTATTGAAGTATTTTTAGATGACCTTGCTACTCATTCTTGTATGAGAATGCATCATTCCTATCATTTGAGATTAATGTTTAAAAGGTGCTGCCATTATTTGGTCAGGTTAAATCCTCACAAGTGCATCTTTTGCGTGAAGTCTGGTCGCTTATTAGGGTTCAGTGTCTCCAAGGAGGGTATAAGAGTCAACCCTTTGAAGGTAGAGGCAATACTTCAGTTGTCTCCCCTGAAAAACATTAGACATCTTCAATGTTTGCAAGGCATGGAAAACTTCTTACGAAAATTTGTTGTCAACTTTTCCAATTTGACTAAAGGCTTTATGTGTATTTTGAAAAAGGACACCACCTTTTGTTGGGATAAGTGAGCCCATGAGTCCTTTGATGCGATTAAAGGATCCTTAACATCGGCCCTGGTGATTAGTCCACTTGACTATAGCTGTGACTTTCTACTTTATGTGGCCGCGTCCATGGAGACGATTGGTATGGTTTTTGTTCAAGAGGATGAGGAGCTCTAAGAGCATGTCATATACTACCTGAGCCGAAACCTTATTGATGCGGAGGTCCGTTATTCCCATGTTGAGAAGCTTTCCTTAGCTACCGTACATGCGGTTCAATGATTGAGACATTATATTCTCCTTCGCCAAACCTTAGTTGTAGCCCATGTCAATCCATTTCAATTCATCCTCACTTGAAGGATGATTGGGGGAAAGTATAATAAATGGATTGTCATCTTGCAAGAATTCGATCTTGATTTTGTTTCAGCAAAATCGAAGAAATCGTTAATTTTTGCGAAGCTTATATCAGATTTCCCAAGTGAGGAGGAGGAGATGGTTTATGAAGATATGTTTGTTGATGAGCACATCTTCTTAATCTCGGTTTTGGATCCATAGTACGGAGACATTATCATATATTTAAAAACATTGAAAGTCCCTACTCACCTCTCAAGGGATGAATGACAATGATTACATCACGTATCCAAGAATTACCACATAGTATATAACACCTTGTACCACCGTGGGGTAGATTCCATTTTATGTCGTTGTTTAACTCATGAGGAGGCTGAGCTTGTGCTAAATGATTGCCATGGAGAGGCGTGTGGTGGTCATTTATCTAGGCTTTCTACAACCCAAAAAATCTTAGGAGTGGGTTATTTCTAGCCGTTTATCTTTAAATATTATGTAGATGCGGTCAAGAACTGCCACCCTTGCTAGGTGTTTGCACAGAATATGCACTCACGACTTGCCCCGTTACATCCCATCATCACCTCCGGTCCCTTCACTTAGCGGGGGCTTGATTTCATGGTTTGCAACCCATCTTCAGCTGGGGGACATCATCATATCATATTAGGTGTTTACTACTTCATGAAATGGGATAAGGCTATACCTACAGTTAAGTTCGACAGTGGGATAGCCACACACTTTGTATTCAACCAAATTATTACTCGGTTCGGTATTCTGAAGGAGCTTGTCACTGACCATGGAAAGCACTTTCATAATCGTATAATGGAAGAATTGGCCTCAATGTTAGGGTACAAGTAAGAGCATTCCTCCTCTTACTACCCTCAAGTGAATGGACAGGTTGAAGTAGTGAACAAATCACTCAAATCCATTCTCGAACGAACCATCACAAAAATCAAGATGAATTGGCACATTATGTTATATTCTTCTTTGTGGGCTTATAAAACCGCTGTTAAGACTGCCATGAGTTTTTCTCCATATCAGCTTGTACATGGAGTGGATTCGGTATTATCGATTGAGTGTGAGATTCCTTCTTTGAAGCTAGCCATAGAGCTCTTACCAGACACTTCCCCATTGGAGGAGCGTTTGGTCCTCTTGAGGCCTGAAAAATCATAGGCAACAACAGCAAGGGATTCTCCCCAGTCAACGTTCCCAACTAGCCCGTGACTATTTAGTATGGGGAATCCATCTGGTTTGTGGTCTGGCTACCGTAGGTCAAGTAACAAAAATTAAAAGGTTTTAGCGGTTGCAGCCCGGTCCACCGTATATATTTTTGTGCTTTTAACTTTAAGTATGATATGCAAGTGCCCATCTAAAATGAATATTGATAAAGAATACGAAGAGCGGTCACAATGTGATGTGCAGGTTCTTACCTCTCGTCTTAGACTCTCTCGCATCTAAAACACACACAACAAGAAATAAAACTAAGTAAGCTATCCCTAGGGAGTAAGATTATCCTTTAATGAGTAATGTATTACTATTCATGCATTAAGAAAAATCATAGACAATCGTTCTTTGATTCAAAACACATAAACATGAATAAATGGATGAACAAAAAAATAGCTTATTGTCTGTAGAAACATTCATTACTCATAGTGATAATTATCATAAAATAAACCAGAGAACATTCACACAAGAACATAGGTTCAAAAATTTAGAACGATCTCACAATTAATGAATCACAACTGAAAATCAAATAGTTCTCCTTCAACATTGTTCATTTCATAACATTTGAACATTCCACCCAAAACTTTCTCCAACAGGCAAAATTGTAATTATATTATTGCAAAATGAAATAGTTCCTCTTACAATGTGCTCTCACAAGTCTAACTGGGAAAATTCCTCATTTCTGTCTAACTCTCCCATACTTATACCAAAGGAAAAACCTTTGGGCTGCCCCAACCATTTCCTCTCACTATTTTGTCATTTTGTGAATGTTCATGATTCATCCAAGCGTTACATTCCAGATTTAAACAATTTTATGAAAAGGGGCCAGCTTGGTAACTGACACACTCCTCAGGCCTGACCCTATGCTCTTCATGATTTCAGCCTATCATCCGTTAGTATTTTTTTTAATAGGTTTGGTTGGTCTCAGTCTTTCACTCCCTTCATCCTCGAGAAACCTCTCTATTTCTTTATGCTTTGACTTATTCTTTCAAAGCTGCTTATCTTTAGCTTTACCTTTTAGGCATATATTCTTTTCCGCGACCTTCCTATCCTGCACATATTAGATCATTAGTGTTTGACAAGATAATATAAAATCGATCAATCAAGCATTCTATAACATGAGCTATGAATAGTATCAATGCATGAAAATAAAAAAAATGCTAAGACAAAAGAAATCCCGCAAGTTTGTGCCTAAACCCCCGTTCAAAACTTTAAACACATGTCTAATAAAGCAGACTCTACATCCCAATCCAGGCATCATCGTACTAAAATGAAACCCTCTGAAGAGAGAAAAGACCGAGACCAAGTACCTGCTACTCTTCAAAAAACCAAACCCCAAAATGCTTTCTTCAACCCAGACCGTCTTAACACCGACCTGTACCTACGGGAACCCTCCGCTATTCCATAGAACAGTGTAAAACATATCTGAATAGCGGGAAAATGCTAGCACTAAGAACCAGATAGATAAACTCTTCATCGATGAAAATGAAAACAAGGAAAAGGCGATTAGCCTGCTACAAAGCTGCAACGGCGGGTGACACCTACTAAGGGTTTGCAATCAAAAGAAAACAATTGGAAAAAAATAGAACAACAGCGTTGGATGGTTAACCCGCTCCGGAGATGCAATGGCGAGATTAAAATAAAATAGGGTTGCTAGAAAGTGAATCCATTAGCGATTGGAAATTCCAAGGCCTAATCCCCAATCAAAAAGTCCAACAAAAAACCGATAATGAAAAGATCCATGAAATCAAAGCGGGTAAAAATCATCGAAACTTTTGTTATCAATCCTCCAAAATGGTGGCTGTATAAAGGACTAGTGCCCCGATGGTGACAAAATAAAAGGCCGAAACTAAACAAAATCATGTCGGCAATAGGCAGGTGTTTGGATCGGGTCGTTAGTCTACTTAGCCTCTGCAATGGTAGCTACGGAGGAGACTACGGTTCTGATTCATAACTAATATAATTTCTGACAATGAAATTAAAAAACCCCTCGTGAGTCACAATTTAAGTAAAAAATAACCATCAGCATAAAAGATATTCATTTAACAATCAAACTCAAGAATCAAACTTGAAATAACTTTAAACAATCCCAGCAGATCCAAGCAAGAAAAAACTTAAAAGGAGGGTTCCAAATTTTTGAAATTTGGGAAAAGGTTGCAGCTGCAACAATTGGTGACTACCTGGTAAACCCAGATCTCTGAATCAACTCTTCTTTAATTAATAGACTATTTTAGCAATAAAACCAAAATGTTGAATTCTTCTAGATGTCCATATTTCCCCAAATGGTGAATATATGTACTTTTACACATTGTTGATAGTCAATCTTAGGAGAATGGAAATCCAAAATATCAAAGTGAAGATAACTCTTTTGAGGCCAAGTAGATGAGTTTCATTTTACCTTTGTATTTTGGGTAGCTTCCATCTTGGACACCACAGGATTGTAACATATGGTAAACAGAAATATTCATTTTTTCCTCATTCCCATGCCATTTTGCACTTTTTCATGCTTTTGGATATTTTGTCCTTTTGAGTCCGCCTCATGCCTTTCTTTCTGAATTTTTTATTCAGGCTCCTCTATCCATAGTGTCCTTTTGTGTGAGAGATGTATTTGATTTTTCAGCTCACGGATGGAGAAGAACTTTTAGCGTATTTGTACTCATATGATTTAGTGCTTTGCTTTGATAGATATTGCTTTTTAGGAGTTTTGACTCTTATCAGCCTTTTGGCTTTCAATTTTTTTTTTGCATGGGATCATTTATATAAAATATATTGTTTACCCTGCTTCCTTTCCGTGGGTCTTTTGCTGTCACCCCGTAGGAAATTTTTAGATGTGAAATGGATGGAGTCTTGAAATAGTATTCCAGACCTTTTGATCCTGAGTTTTTTTTTTGTTTTTTTTTCAGGGATTTAAGTGGGACTTCAATGTGTTCATTTCCATTTATGAAAAACCACTTACTAGAATAAATTCTATCAGCTCAAACAAAAGTGCACAGTCTTATACCTAAGGATTTTAGTTAATCCAAAACCCTGCTACTTTCCATGCAACCAAAAGTTTGCCTCTTTTATTCGCATGAACAAAATCTACAGCAAACAAAAATGACATAAAACAAACAAACGACAAAATCAAATTATTTATGTACAAAACAAGAAACAATAAGTCAAGAAAAATAAGGTTTGAGAACTAAACCATTAACTGGTAAGTTCTCCTCCCATCCCTACTAATCTTGCAATTTATAGGTTGAGGTTCCAAGCTTTGCTGCAATATGAAAAGGGCCTACCCATAACTGTTGAAACTTCATGTGCTTTCCCTTTTCATCATGCGGGTCATCCCACTTAAGAACCAAGTCTCCCACTTCAAATTCCTTTGTTCCAGCTTTTTGCTTATCAAACCACCTTTTCACTAGTTCATGTTGTTGCTTAAAATGTTCTTTGGCATTGGATCTAGACTCTTCCACCTTCAAAAGATTATAAATTCTAAGTTGCAGGATTTCGTTGTCTGTGCATCTAGACTCTTGGGCTATTATGGAAGATGGTAGCATAATGTTCGGAGGAAGTATAGCCTCCTTTCCATAAACAAGGGTATATGGTGACACACCTAGGGAATTCTTGGGTGTAACCCTATCAGCCAAAAGAGCGTTTGGTAATGCTGAATGCCAACTCCTCTGGTTTTCTATGACAGTCTTTTTCAAAATCCTAATCAAATTCTTGTTTATAGATTCTTCCAATCCATTTCTTTGTGGATAGTTGTTGGTAGAATAATGCAACTTAATTCCTTTTTCATGAGCAAATGCAGTTAATTTAATGGAAGAAAATTAAGTAGCATTATCAAAAACTAGGGAAATTGGAACCCCAAACTTGGTCATGATATGATCCTGCAAGAAATCCATGATAGCATCTTCATTGACTTTTCGTAGTGGAATGGCCTCGACCCATCTAGTGAAATAGTCCATTGCCGTTAAAATATATTTTTGCTGCAAATAAGAATTTGGTTTTATTTCTCCAATGACATCAACTCCCCATTGCTCAAATGGTTCCATTATCATAACTGGCTTCAGTGGTCCTGCTGCTTTGGCTTGTCTTCCCCCACACCTCTTACATATATCACACTTTCTCACATGGGCATGAGCATCCTTGAATAGCGTGGGCCAATAGTACCCATCCCTAGGAATTTTGTGGGCTATCGTATCTCTAGAGAAATGGCCTCCAGCAAGCCCATCATGTAACTCAGTTATAGCCTTTTCTGCAGCTTCCTTTTCTAAACATCTAAGAAGGACTCCATCATAATTCTTCCTAAATAAAATTCCATCAACAATATGATAAACAGCTGATTTAAGGCGCAACGCTTTTGCTGCTTTGAATTCCAATGTTCTGGAAACATGCCTTCCTGAAGGTAATGAACAAGGTCTCGATACCAGGACTTTGGTGATGTAAAAAGAGGACATACTTCCGTTATATGTAATTTAGCTTCATTTTCCCAATTGATTTCTTCATTATTATTTCCTTCAACCATTATTTTGCACAGTTCCTGCCCTCTAACTATGGAGGATGACTTGAATTCGAGGTCATACTCTTGTAAAGCTGTTACCCAATTGCCTCTTCTTTTTCCTAATTGTTTTTGCATGAAAAGAGACATCACCGTTGGGTGTGGGACTATTACCTTTGTTCAGTTCTTGAGGATGTATGGTCGGAATTGTTTTACCGCTTTTAAGACTGCATAAGATTGATTATCCACAACTGGGTAACTCAATTCAGTGCCTTCCAGACCAGTGCTCATAAACGATATGGGGAATTCATCTCCCCCATCTTCCTTCTGAGTAAGCACCGCTGCCAATGAATTATCAGACGTGAAAGTGTACAAAATAAAATCTTTATCAAAATCTGGGATTTTAAGAGATGGTGCATGAGCAATAGCTATTTTTATTTTGCTGAATGCATTCTTTTCTATTTCATTCCTCTTGAATTGTACACTTTGATTCACCATTTGCTGCAAAGGTTTAACAATTTGAGCAAAATTAGGCACAAACCGTTGCACAAAATTTATTGTCCCCATGAATGATTGCATACCTTTATTATTATGGGGTAGAGGGATATGTTCTATTACTTTAATCCTTTCTGGGTATATGGAGATCCCCTTCTTAGATACCACATGACCCAGTAGCTTTCCTTCTATAATGGCAAACACACACTTCTTGGGGTTTAGAAAGATACCATATTTTCGGCAATGCTCGAAAATCTGCTTTAAATGAAATGCATGTTCTTCTCTTTTCTTTGAAAATATCATGATTTCATCGAGGTATACCACAACACTATGGCCAATCAGACCGCAAAAAGCTATATCCATAGCCCTTTGGAAAGTATCTCCAGCGTTTATGAGTCCAAAAGGCATTCTTCTATAAGCAAAAGTCCCCCATTTTGTTCTGAATGCAGTTTTGAGTATGTCTTCTTCAGCTACTAATACCTGATTGTAACCATAGAAACCATCTAATAAAGAAAATAACTCAGAACTCGAAACCATTTGCAATATCTGTTCCATGGGTGGAATTGGATAATTGTTTTTATCTAAAGCACGATTTAAGTTTCTGAAATCCACACATAGTCTAATTTCTCCAGATTTCTTCCTTACTGGTACTAGATTTGAAACCCATTATGAATGTCTAACTTTGAATATGATTTTGGTATCCAGTAATTTTCTTACTTCATTCTGAATTAAAGGCTCAAGTTTGGGATGCATTTTCCTTAAGGGCTACTGGTAAGGCTTGACCCCAGTCCTAACAGGGATAACATGCTGAATAATCTTGGTGTCATAGGTTTTCAAATATTCATATGTCTAGGCAAACACATCTTTGTATTGTTTGAACAAACTAATGAACTTATTTCTTTCATCAGGGGAACAACACTTTCCCAAATTCACACATTTGGGATCAATTTCAGTTCCTAAGTTTATCAGCTTGAATTGTAAAGATGAGATGTGAGTCTTCACGTTTGCTGGTCTTCTAAATTTGTCGTTTATATCAAACATTCATTCTAAAGTCTTGACTCCTTTTGGAATGAAATTGTCAAATTTTAGCTCAGCCTGATGTTCTTCGTCATCGATAATTGCCCCTTTGAAAGTATCATCATTTGTCAAGCATTCAAGGATCTGCTGATCATCATCAAAAACTCATAAATTTGTAATCATTTCTAGAATTGAAGGCCTAAAAAGAAATTCAATAGAACACCTGTTATTAGAGGGTACAAGCCTTGCAGCTGAGGTGGCTAACAAGTCAAATGTGGCATTTCTTAGTCTAGGAATTGACACAATATTAAATGCACAAAAAAATTTAAGCAAATCCCATACTTCACTTTGGTAAGATTTTAAATGAGGTGAAATGCAATGTATCTGATTTTGAATTTGTTTCACAATTATTTCAGAATCTCCATATACTTTTAGATTTTCCACTTTATATTCAATTGCTTTCCTCAGTCCCTGAACCAATGCTTCATATTTGGTTGTGTTGTTGGTACATTAAAACTCTAATTTATAGGAAAGGAAGTGTTTATTATTCTTTGGATTGATCAGGACACAACGAGCTCCTGATCCTTCCAATGTATTAGATCCATAAAACAAAAGTGTCCAAAAACTATTTTTTTTACCGTATCTGAATCAGAATCTACATCTAAATCTAAGTCTACTATTTTACAATCAATTTCATTAGCCTGCGAAAACCGAAGGAGATCAGGATGGGTTTCTGATGCAATGCTGGCTTCTTCTACTTGGTAATTTCCTAGCTCTAGCTCAATAAAGTAGTTCCCCAAAACAGAATTCATTGGTTCATTCTTACCTTCTAGCTGCATGACATTGTGTTTCATGTGGGGCTCTCTTATAACTTTATTTTGATTTGGGATTCCTTTATAAGGTAACCACAGATGTGACCAGTCTGAAGCAAAATATCCATTCAGCTTTGCTGACCAATCTCTACTCAAAATAAGTCCATAAGCCTCAGGTATGTATGCTACTACAATATCAATGAATTGACATACTTTATCATTTGAAGATAACAAAATGAGAACATCCTCCATTTCCCCAACTACTTTCACATTGGTCCTGTCTAACTGAGAAACCTTTTAGGTAGATGGTTTGGGTTGTCCATTTATCCTCCTGCATACTGAAAATGGCATAACATTTACTGATGCCTTTGAGTCTATTAGACAGTTGTGCATGTTATGATTGAAAATTTCAAAAGTGAGGAGAAAAGGTGGAGTTTTATACTTGGACTTACCTCCCACACTTGCTTCCCCAATTTCTTCTTCTTCAGGTTGGGTATTAACAAGAAGTTTCTCTTCAGGCATTTCTAGTGCTTTTAACAAATTTTCTTTCTGCTGTGGCACATTGCACATTTCGAATAGTGAAATGTTGCTTTCACCCTTTTGATATCTTCTACAATGTCATACTCCACCCTGTGTTCTATGAAATTTGTCTTTTCATTATTTATCTTCTCTTCAATGGGCTTAGCTGGCATGCTGATATGATTTGAATTTTTGTTGGTAATGGTGAACTCGGGAATTTTATTTGCTGTCGTATTTTTCTGAAATTTCTTTACATTGTTTTGAAGTCTCTTAATCTTCGGGAGTATAAGACTACTTTCTTTAATCAACCCTTGGATTCTCTTTGTCACATTCATTTCCAAGATATATTCATGTCTCGTATCCTTTTCTTCTTCAGTATCAAACAATGATACATAGTCCCATAAAACCATGGCATCATCCTCTTGTTTTTCTGTTGATTTATTGTTATATTTTCCATCCTCATCGTCAGGATCTGTTAACTTGGAATCCAATAGCTGGTTCATCACTGATGTCATTGAATTTATCCATTGAGGACAATTTTTTTTAGAATGGGGTTGTTGGTGGAAAGTGCAAAAGTTATCCATCCCTACCTCTATTAAGTTCATCGATGCGGGACTGTGTGGAGGGGGTTGGGATTGATTGTTATCCTCTATTTTCTTGTAATAAGGATTATAGAACTTCTGGGTTTTCGTTTCCTTTTCCAAGTCTATTATTATGTTAGAGATCTTCTGCATCATCTTTTCCATTCCTTTGAAATCATGTGATTGTTCTTCTTTAGTCATAGTAAGTAACAAATCTTTCTTCCCAACATTTTTCTCTCCTGACTGCTTAGGATAATCTTTGATGCTTTCCTTTTCAGCCTCTACTCTCTCTGCTTCTTCATAAGTCTCTACTACTGTAGGTTTGTCTTTAATTTTGTCAAACATGGCCAAATCAGGCCCTAGAACTGAAGTATAATACTCAATCAGAACTTTATCCGAGGGCTTATCAATTTCAGAAAAATTCTTAAGATAAGCTGCAAATCTTTGGGTAAAACTATGCACCTTTTCTTTTCTTTCTTTCTTTAAAGCGCACAGTCCTTTCGTGAGAGCTGCATGAGTTTTTTGGGTTTAATATTTTCTTCTAAATATCCTTTCAAAGGTATCCCAATATGGGATTGAGTTTGCAGGAAAACCAAAATACCATGAGGCTGCATCTCCTTTAAGGGTATGTGGAAAACGTCTATAGACTACATCCTCATGTTCTCCAGCTTTTAGTCCTTCTATGGCCAAGTAGAAGCTTTGAAAATGGTCATCTACTAAAATATTCTCATTTGGGTCAAACTTGGGCAGCATCTTCTCAAAATCTTGCGGTAAGTCATGCAATGGAGGTGCTAAGTTTAGAGGTGATCCGACTTTCCAAGCAGGTGGTGGATTTGGTGTGTTAGGTGGCTGATTTGCAAATATTTACACCTACCATGAGTCTGGGTGGAGAGTGAGGAGGTGAGTGAGCAGGAGTATGGATAGGTGAACCGTTAGGTGTATCTAGGCCTACTTGATTCAAAGGCTGAACAACTTCCTGTAATGCTACTTCTACTAATTCTTCCAAATCTCCAACCAACACTGAATCTTCCAAGATGGGATTTTCTTTCTTCTTGTATTCTCTTCAGGGTAATGTAATGTCCCAGTTTTGACCCCGTTACATTAGATGTATATGATGTATAAATTGTAAATGATCATGGTGTGGAGCTAAAGGCCAAGGCCCCACCATTGATCGGTTATGTTATGTTTTGGATTTGAATTGTCACCGATTGTATATCGGGGCATGCGGCATATATTATGATGGTCATCATGTAAATATGCATCTATAATTAATTAAATGAACCTGACCAGCTACGATCGCGACAACTAAAATGAGAAAGGGGCATGATTTTCACAAGGATAAGGATGTGGGGAAATTTGTCAAACCTGGGCCAATGAGAGAAAAATACCCATGTGTCTTCTTCCCTTTGTTTTATTCCAACCAATTTCATTAAGAAAGGTTGATGGTGGTTGAGGCAGTTAATGGTTTTGGGAGTGGGGTGGCAGGACTGTCAATCCTCACCCACACGCACACTCTACCCACGATTTTGGCTGTTCATCCTCTCACACAGACACTTCTTCCTCTCCATGAGTTGCTAAACACCCACGCACTGCAAATTCATGTCCTCCTGGTAGCTGTTCACCTTCACGCACTTCCCATTTGGCTGCTCATTGTTTTCATGAACAGGAATTTTCCTGGGTTTTACCCACGCGATTTTCTCCTGCAAATTCGTGTCCTCTCCATTGCTGTGCATTCTCACGCAGAGGGATTCCTTCCCATTTTTGGTCTTCACGCACAGGATTTTGTTGGATTTACCCACGCAGTGGTTTTCCTCTACGGATTGGTGAATAGTGTGGCCGTATCCTATACTCACGGGATGATTGTGGGTTCTACATTGTTGCTCATGCTCACCCACAGGCTGGGAGACTGTAATTTCTTCCCCAGCTCAGTTTGTATATGTTTTCTTGGTGATTTCATTTCCCAGGACGGGCTATGTTTTCCCACGTTGTTGGTTGTGGTTGTTGTGGTCTTCCTTACATGCTGGGGGCTGTTGTAAATTCACCTGAGAGTCATTTTGGCCACGATAGGGCTAATAATGACTCAGAATTCATTTTCCTGTTTAGGCTGTGACATCTGACTTAGTTTCTTGTGTGCAATGGTTGGTCTTCAGACTGTGAGAGGAGCAGGGATGTTGGCTTAGATTTGCTTGATAAACCTGGTGGCTGGAAACCACACAGACAGAGCTAGAGGGCTGGCCTTCTTCTCCATCACCCCTGAATAGCACTGGAAGGGAATGCAAGGCCTGAGGGACTGTGTAGCAGAGAAGGGACTGATTCCTTGTGTTGGGTGTGTTTGGGTGTCTTAGAGGTCAGGCTAGTTCTGGTGTAGGTGTTCTTTGCTCTGTAATGAGCTCACCAGCTTAGCAATCTGCCTTCTATAGCTCCTTGATGGCCTGATAAACCCAACTCTGTTGGCTTGGTTATGCTTGAGTATGCTTACCTACGCGTTAGCCTACTAGTTCCCTTATTCCTTGGAGAATCATGCCCAACTCGAGGGTGGCAGCGTTGCTGAGAGATTGAGGAGCATGCTGGCCTATGGTTGGGTGGAAAGTTGCAGCGACGTAGCTGGTTGTGGAAGGAGATTTCATAAGATAAGTGATCTTGTTCATTTTACTTCTGCAACCTTATTTTCTGTCAATGATATGAAAATGATGAACATGTTGAATGAATGCTTGCCTAAATGTATGATGTTTCCGCTGTGCCTGATAGATGTTTGCATCTGTGCATGATAAACATTCATGTGTGTATGTTTAAGCATGTTGTTTTAGCAATTTTGTGAATGCACATGTTCATGGGGCTCTGATCCTGGGTGGTTTAAGCTTGTAGTCGCGTCCTCTTTGCCGACCGGAGGCATGGGGACGTGACAGGTAAATTAGGAATAATGGGTAATCCTCCAATACTCTTCACATATGCTCTAGTGTGTCTCCTTAGATAATTAACAACTTCATTGTCTATAGAATACAAATGTTCTTTCCACTTCCCTTTAGGATTTAGATTGGGAGATAAACTGCTTTCGAAACTATCACTGGTGGAGTAATTTCGAGGAAATGGGTTTCCTAGGCTAGACATGCACTGGTGTCCCTCCTTGTAGCACTAGAAACTATTGAGGCCTAAAAAATCACAGGCAACAACAGCAAGGGATTCTCCTGAGTCAACGTTCCCAACTAGCCCGTGACTATTTGGTATGGGGAATCCATCCGGTTTGCGGTCTGCCTACTGTAGGTCAAGTAACAAAAATTAAAAGGTTTTACCAGTTGCGGTGTTGGATTAGGGTCCTGCAGCTATAGAAGAAGCTGCTATTTTGAGGGATAGGCAGTTTTGGCGGAGATACAAGAGGCAGAGCTATGACATTGTAGCAGGTTTCTAGCTATAGAGTAGAGCCAGAAACCATGATGTAGAAGACAGAGAAGTCAAGGAAGACGACGGTACCTGAGCGGCTGAGAAGAGAGAGCTCACCCACTACATTGAAGGCAGTGGCGGAAGACAAGAGGGTTCAACTACCCTCATAAAGGAAAAGGAGCAATGAGGCTGAGGTATTGAAGACGAAGGATAGAAAAGGGAAGCAGCGCCAGTACCCATGGTCAGTGCTGGGAAGCATCGAAGACTGCAGGAAGCTATGGTGAAGAGAAGTGGTGCATAGTACCCATGGTCAGCACCGAGAAGCATGGAAGACTGTAGAGAGCTGTGGTGTGACAGATAGCGGCTACCTCAAAGAACAGATATGTCAACTGTCACTAGTTAGGGTTTGGTTTACTGTTGGGATAGGCCCACAGTGTTGTAATGGTGAGACCTTCAGGCCACCTATAAAGGGATGTATTTTGTAATGTAAAAGGTTGGCATTTTGAGCATTTTAAGCCATCCAGCTAGCTAGTTATCCATTGAGTATGTTAGCTCGCAGTTACCTTGTATTGTAATAGAGTTGAGCTCTGGTTTTGTTATTATCTATAGTATCTTATTGTAACCAGTAGCTGGCTCATAGAGCATGTATGTAATGATCCGCAGGGATCGACAGAGAGGGAAGAGTATATTGTAAGAGAGACAATATAGAGATAGAAAAGAGATCTAAGAGAGAATATCTCAAGCTGCATATGTGGTGCAACAGAACCGTGTTTACCTTCCCCTGAGCTATAATAGAAACATAGTTTTGTGGACGTAACTTCCATCCTGGAGGTGAACCACGTTAAAATCGTGTGTTGTGCGATTGAGTCATGTGTTGTGTTTACTTGTTGCATCTGTTAGTTACTATATAAGCCTTATTTACAGTTGAATGTATCTATGCGTTGTTTCATTCACAGCAATATAGAAAGATGAACATAAGTTGAAGTCTTTGGCATGTTGTATGCGGGTTCATTTATGCTTTGCTTGAAACAGTCACTAGTCGCAGTGTTAAACAGTCTGGTATGTTGAGTCTTGCACGTCGACACGAACAACACTAAGTGCGCTGAGTTGCGGGAGTAGGATATCGCAGGGAGGCGATACAGCACCGGCAAAGGAGCTACGGTGTGCGATACCGCAAGTTAAGGACTTAGCGTTGGAGAGGAAGTTACGTGTCTTTTGGTGCGTAGGGAGGCGATAAGGTTGGGGTCATCACGATTCAGTGGAAGTTGCACGACGCGGAAAGGGACCGCACAACAAGAAGAGAGAGGTCTCGCGGTTAGAAGAGCTGCGAGACAAGGAGATCACGCAACGCGAGCAGAAGGGTCGTGTGACGTGCAGAGAAAGAGGCCTCGCGGCTAGTAGAGCTGCGATTCGCAAGTAGGATGCCACAGAACCTGGTCCAAGACACTTGAGTCCTTAGCTAACCCATTAGAATCACTTCGGGTGAGACTTCAGGCCACTTCGCGGTCTGTCGCCGAAAGGGCCAGTGAGCTAGGGGTGTTGTTGGTTAAACATAGTAAACCCGGGTCTACCCATGATAGCCAACAAATGGTTCCATTGCCAGCTTTGAACAAACAGAGCACTGATGTTCTGGTGGCGCCCTACTAGAGACGAACTCAACGAGTGGGTTTGGTCTAACCAGAAAGAGTTTGCTGAATGAGAGAACAGGAGTCCTAAACTGAACACAGAGGCCTGGTTATAAAAACATATCATTACAGACATCCATGCGATATTTTTTGTGACCTTTGGAAACGAGCTTTACGACTGGTTATCAAAGTTAACTGATACAGGCATATTCAAAAATAAAAGAGACATTGTCTGGACATCGGAGCTGATTCAGCCCGTGAAGAACCTGGATAACCCTATCACGAGGGCAGTATACTTCTGTCTTGCGAGTGTGATAGAAGACTTCGTCACAGAGTTTGCAATTGACCAAATGAAAAGCTTCAGCGAGGTTGAGTGCTACTTCTTCAAAGCATATCGTGGTAAGTACCTAATATCTTTAAACTTGTCCATTAAGATGCTATTACATGAAAAAGGAACAATGGATCTAGTTTTAGATGAATAAGTAGAAATAGTAATGTCACAAGAGTTTGAAATTGATTTTGATGACATTGGACGAACATGTAGTGGAAAGAAGTATAAAGTAGATTTCAGATCTCCAATATTTGAAGACAGTTCAGATAGTACTAGACAGCAGAGTCATAGTACCACAGAAGGAACAGAGGGGGGTATCCCATACCACCCTTACACCCCACAAAAACAGACCGGGACCCAGAACAATCCCATAGGAACTCCATCCAGTAGCTCATAGACAGTACCTACTACTGCTACATCACCTCCATCTACACCACTGAGTGGTAGTAACACAGTAAATCAACATCCACCACGTAGAAATAGAATGGGGGATGATATGAAGCTACCTATATTTAAGGGAATAGGGGCAGAAGACCCAGAGAAACATTGGTTTTTATGTGAAGCCATGTGGACCATTAAAGCAATCAATGACGATAACCTTAAACTTGTATAGTTGGTCACCACACTAAGAGATCGAGCCTTAACATGGTATATAAAGTACACCACAGTACCCAGGACACTTGTCCAGGTCAAGACCGCCATGATTAAAGAGTTTAAGAAACCTAAGTCCGAGTCATAGTGCATTACAGAACTCAAAGACATCAAGCAGTTACCTACAGAGTGGGTGTGGGACTTTGATTAGAAATTCAAAGCCCTTATCGACCAAGTCAGTTTCGAGTTCGCGCCGGAGCAGCATAAGGAATGGTTTATTACAGCACTGCTCCCTCACATTAGACTGTCGTTAATGCAGCAGAAAATCCAGACGCAGGATGACGCATTGGAGATGGCAATGAAACTAGAGGCTTCACCTCTAGCTGAGAGCAGTATAGGCATGGCAACTTTACAAAACCAATTGGCTAATCTCACATTACAGTTGCATGAACTTAAGAAAGGGAAAGAGGTTGTGCAAGACATATGGTGCGTAAAATGTAAAGCACAAGGCCATAGTAAATACAATTGTCTGGTCCTTGTAGAATATATAGCGACAGGGGCTCCAAACCCCTTACCACAGATCCACGGGCCGTGGTGTGAAATATGCAAAACATGTGGACATCTACCTCACCAGTGCCCTCTACTTCAGAAGTACACGCAGACACCTAATAACTTGTACTGCATCTTTTGCAAGTATGTAGGCCATGATGAACATGATTGCAGAGCCTATGATGTCATGGTTGGAGCAAAGAAAGAATTGTACAGAGTCTAGTCAGAGAGACAGGGTCCAGCAGTAGGACCACAGCAGGATCCGGCTTATGGAGGCCGTGGAGGAGGATTCAAAGGATGAGGCCATGGAGGAGGCTTCGGAAGAGGAGAAGGTTTTGGCCATGGTCACGGACCAGTTACTTGTTACAACTGTGGAGTTGTAGGACACTATACTAGGGACTGTCAAAGCCCCACTACCACTTGTAACTACTGCAAATATTATGATCATACTATAGAGGAGTGTCCTACCTTGATAGCTAAGATCAGACAACCTAAGCCAGCAGCACACCAGAACATCCAGCTTATTGCTGCTGAGCAGGAAGAGCTAGAACCAAGAGTCAATATTGTGACTCGCAGCAGTGTTTCTACCAGTGGGACATCGCAGGAGATGGAAAAGAACACAGGCCAAGAGTGGGTGCGTAGAGCTCCTAATAAAGCAACACCACTCGACCTGCAGAAGAACAAACAGACATTTCAGGAAGGTGAGGATTTCTTTAATGACCCTACGCACTCAGGATCACAGGTACTGCCATCTAGGGGCATACCGCAGCAAGCACCTTGTGGCGATAGCCTTGTACAGACATCGCAGGCTACCACATCAGGAAGATGCGATGAGGATGAGATGACAGGAAGTGTACATTCCTTCCTGCGGAGTTGTCTTAAACTTGCAAGAAATGAGCAAGCTATCACAGAACTTCAGCGCATCATATATCAGTGTCCGACATCCTCTTCCGTGAGCAGTACACAGCATGTTGTTCATAATATTACAGGACATAGAAGAACAGGAAGAGAGATGCAACTCACAGCACAAGTTGGAGAATTTGAAATGGATGAGGTAATCCTAGATCTAGGATCAGAGGTGAATGTTCTAACTAAGCAGAAATGGGAACAGATGGGTAGACCTAAGTTAATCAAATCACCTATCCATATGAGATTAGTTAATCAACAGTGTGTATCACCTCTCGGTCGGTTACCGCAGGTGCCAGTTGACATTGACGGAGTTCGCAGCTTTGCGAAATTTGAAGTTATAGAAATCATTGGCAATAGTAGACCCTATCCAGCACTACTAGGCATTGATTGGGTGATCGGTAACATGGCCATTATCGACCTAAAAAGAAGACAAATGACCTTTGAGGACGCACAGATCTGGGTCATCGCACCGTTGGATCCTTTTCAGGGTCCTAGATATATTGAACCTATTCGAGCAGAGGAGGAGGCACGTAACATGGAAAGTCTCTATCAGATGACCACGAACCAGAGCGACTACACCAATCCAACTGTAGAAGGGAATATTAGTTCACGATGCGACAGCTCATGCGCATCAGATTCAAATGTTGGTCTAGAGAACTGGCAGAACAGACTTCACGAAGTCTTAGTGCGCAGATGCGCGTACTTGACTAAGTCACTACGATGGATTGGCGCAGAGATCAATGAGATTCCATCCTTTCATGGTCTAACAGATATCCAGAACTTTCTCGAGCAGTTTGAACAACAAATTCCTCACGAGCAGAAGACCGCAGCTATGGACCTTGTAGTATGAGCCACACTTGCAATATGGTGGTATGCACATAAAGAGAACATTGCATCATAGGATGATATTAAGAGATTCATGGCGATCAGATTTTCTGTTGACGGAGAGTATGTCCAATAGAAATACACAGGAGAGAGTGACCCTAGATCACACATTCAGACATGTGAATAGAATTGGTTGGACATTCCCGAGGATGAATGGGTTCACCGATTCATTCATACTTTGGATATAGTTCCAAGGAACTGGTATACAGAGACTGAACTGTGCAAGGGAACAACAACATGGCCACTTATGGTAGACAGCTTCCTACTCACCTTCACTTTTGAATCTGAGTATCCAAGTGTTGATCAGGCCCTACAAGTAATAAAGAGTAAGATATTTGAGGATTGTACCATGTCAGTGTCAGCTCAACCCGAGTGGGCTATCCAGCTAAAATAGGCGTTAGAGTGTTATAATTTTTCATCTGAACCAAAGGAGGAGGATGAGGATCCTCGCGACACCAACATCCCAGAGTTGGAAGGCACTCGCGATGTTGAGGGAACATAGTTAGAAACTCCAGCAATTACAGAGCCCATCAAGATAAAAAAAAAATCAATACTGGCACAGACACAGAGCCTAAGTTTGCCTCTATTGGAGACTATTGGAACGATGAAACAGTCAGACAGATTGCAGACTTGTTACATGACTATCAGGACCTATTTCCCACCAAGTTCACAGAGATGAAGGGAATAGTTGGAGACCTGGGAGTCATGAGGATACCATTGAAGGAGGATGCTAGACCAGTGAAATAGCGTCCATATAGATTAAATCTGCGCTACAAAGACAAAGTAAAGGATGAGATCGATAAGATGCTAGCAGCAGGAATCATTGAGCTGGTAGAACAAAGTGAATGGGTTAGCCCCATGGTCGTACAGGAGAAGAAAACCAAAGGAGACATCAGGATCTGTGTCGATCTACGTAAGCTCAACGATGCATCGCCTCATGATCCATTTTTGACACCGTTCACTGATGAGGTATTAGACAACGTTGGAGGACAGGAGGTCTACTCCTTCATTGATGGCTTTTCAGGCTACCATCAGATCAGAATACACCCAGAAGATCGATCCAAGACCACCTTTGCAACAGAATGGGGCTCGTTCCAGTATACGGTAATGCCCTTTAGTCTTAAGAATGCACCAGCTATATTTTCTAGAGTAGTAGTTGTTGTATTTAAAGAATACATCCATAAGTTCCTAGAAGTATATTTTGATGATTGGACTGTATTTGGGCTAATTGACAAGCACATAGGAGATCTAAGACTAATGTTAGAGAAATGTAGGCAGTACTAGATTTCTCTAACTTGAAGAATTGTATATTTTGTGCACCATTTTCCATTTTGTTGGGTCACATTGTTTGCAGACAAGGCTTGATGGTAGATCCTGCAAAGATTGCCGTCATTGTAAATCTTCCAGCACCCAACTCAGTCAAGCAACTGAGGACAGTACTTGGTCATACCGGGTATTACAGAAAGTTCATCAAGGGCTACGCAAAGATTACAGCACCAATGGAGAAATTGCTAAAGAAAGATGTAAAATTCCTATGGAATGAGGAATGTCAGTAGAGTCTAGACATGCTTAAAGAAAACATGGTTATAGCGCCCATCCTTGTATTTCCAGACTAGACTAATCCATTTCATGTACATGTGGATGCATCTGGTATCACCCTAGTGGTTGTCTTAACGCAACCAGGAGAAGGGGATATTGATCATCCTATCACATACTCCAGTAGAAAGCTATCGACAGCAGAAAAGAACTACACCATGACAGAAAGAGAAGGCTTAGCTATGGTGTATGCGATGCAGAATTTCAGACACTACCTATTGGGTGCCTCGTTCAAGATGTTTACTGACCATTCCGCATTGAAGTATCTGGTCAATAAGCCAGTGTTAGGGGGGAGAATCTGCAGATGGTTACTCCTCTTTCAAGAGTATGATTTTCAAATCATTGTTAAACCAGGAAGATTGAATGCTGGACCTGATCATCTATCGCAGATAGACTCAGGAGAAGAGCCAAGAAACCTAGAGGACAATTTGCCATATGCGTAGTTGTTTTCTATCCAGATCGCAGATGACTACTACGCTGATATTATTCACTTTCTCACTACAGCATTAGCGCCTGATGAGTTCACTAAACAACAAAAGAAGCAGTTGGTTGTTAAAGCAACAGTTTTCACCCTGATCACAGGATACCTATACAAGTTAGGACCGGATGAAGTGTTGCACAGATGTGTGATGCCACATGAAAAAGACACTATTATCAGATAGGCAGATTCAGGAACCGCAGGAGGTCATTTCGCAGGAAAGCCGACTACACAAAAAATCCTAGATGTAGGATTATGGTGGCCTACGTTGCATAAGGACACCAAGAACTTTTGCAGATGCTGCGATATCTTCCAGAGGGTAGGAAAACCCTTGCGACATGATGAAATGCCTCTGTGACCACAGGTTATGCTGCGTGCATTTGACAAGTGGTCTATAGACTTTGTGGGTCCTATCAACCCACTAGGAAAGTGAACTAGCGTGATATATATTATCACTGGAACATAGTACCTCACTAGATGGGCAGAGGCCAAAGCAGTAAGAAATTGTGATGCTGCTACAGCCGCACAGTTCCTTTTTGAGAACATCATCAGTAGATTTGGCTGCCCCGTAATTTTGATGAGCGACCAAGGAACACATTTCTTGAACTGCACTATTGAGGCCTTGACAGAAGAATTCCAGATTCAGCACCATAAGATCACTCCCTACCACCCACAGGATAACGGTACAGTGGAGGCCTTTAATAAGATTTTAGAAAACGCTCTTACTAAGATCTGCAATAGCCAAAGGAATGATTGGGACCTTAGAGTTAACGCTGTATTATGGGCGTATAGGACCACATGCAAAAAAATTACAGGACATACACCTTTCATCTTGGTGTATGGACAGGAGGCTGTTATGCCTATGGAGTATATCCTTCCCAGTTTAAGAATCGCTCAGATCACCGGCATGACTGATACAGACACAGTGGAGGAAAGGCTAGCACAACTGCTTGTCTTAGAGGAAGACAGATTCATCACCGGATTCGATCAAAAAGTGTAGAAGGCATGAGAAAAAGCTTGGCATGACAGACACATTAAGAGTAATAATTTCCAGATTGGAGACCTAGTACTCCTCTATGACAGTAAATTCATTAAGTTTCTAGGGAAGTTCAAGACGCATTGGCTAGGGCCATATCAGATACAGCAAGTTACAGAGGGAGGTGCCGTTCAGCTCAGCCAGCTGAATGGAGAGCTTCTTCGCACATTGATTAATGGCAGTAGGATTAAGCTCTATAGCGATAGCCACCCCACCTCTTAGCCCTAGCTTAGCTAGTTTATGGTGGTGCAGATGTCCAGTGTAGTTGAAAGGAGGAATCGCACCGAGAACTAATCTACACTGGTAGGTATTACAAGTATGAGGAATCACATAAGGTCGGTTCATTTTGTACAACTCATAAGTGGTTTGCGTTCAAAAAAAAAAAATGCTTGTTTGTTTGCACAAGTGATGCGGTGTTTCAGCGCAGCAATGCGATGTTTCCCCGTGCCACGTATCCAGTTTTGTAACTGATAGAGGGCCAGTCAAGTCACCTTCTGATAGGAAGTTAATGAAGAGATGACCGGTATACCTTACCGTAGATTTAGCAGCAACATAATTAAGTTTCCATATTTGGAAAATATTTGACGAGACCAGCGCCTATATACACACGCTTCGAGGGAAATGTGATCGGATTTCAGCATTTATTGAGGATTGGATGACGGGTGTGGTCTCGTCCATGTAATGATTACGACCGACGGGTTCAATCTAGATGACCGTTGCGTCCGAGATTGTTTCCTTCGGCATAAAAGCAGAAATTGTTCATTCGAGAGGGTTACACTTGCAAAAACCCATGAGCTATAGAGTAAGCTGTTAAGAGTTTCCTATGCAGAGTTCACCCCGTTACAGAGTGCTGTGATTCCCAGAGTTTGAATCCATTGCACATCTAGCGTTTTACGCTAAGTGGGTTCTACCCAAGGAGGAACCTTTAGAAGGCATGCTGAGACATTTCGATTCGGGTGGCTGTATGTCCGCTATGACAGCGCTGCCCAGGGTTGCGAAATTAGGAATATCACAGGTAAGACAATTTCCAAGGATGAGGAATCAAGCGCAGGATGTAGAAGATGTCATCAAAATCTCTGCTAACGAGAAGAAGAAAGACGAGCCAATCATTGAGGATAAGAAAGCAGAGCAGAAGAATGACGAGAAGAAATCTCCTGCGAGGAAGAAAGTAAAAATGAAGAAAAGACGACAACGGGAGAAGGAAGCCGACCTATCTGATCAACTAAGAGAAAAACAAGAGATTGCTGAGGAAAAGAAGAAAAAATCTAGTGATCAGAGGCAGCATGAATACCTGGAGCGACTTGCTAAGAAGGAAAGTGGAAGAGGACAGCAAACCCAGCAAATGGTAGAATTCCAGCATGCAGACAAAGGCTTGTTCTCAGAATGGAATTCATGGTTTGTATCTCTTTCATATAGGGGGCTCTAGGCCGAGCGGCATGTTTTGAGAAGCCTGGAAGATACAGATTTATATCTTCCTTATAGCACGAGCTCTAACCCAGATAGAAAGGAGTTCTTGTGATACCAGGGATTTGAATCCTTATGGTGGGCACAGTGACAGCAGGTCTTGCAGTGGCAAGACTGCGAGCATAACAATAAGGAAAGGTAAGAGAGACCTACGAACTAAGTTAACAGAAGACACCAGTATTATTCAAGCTTTGCTTGATTCGGCACGAGAGCATGTCAAAGTGATGCAGAAGGAAGTCGCAGGACTTCGCGACAAGTTGCAACGGACTTCGCAGGAAGCCAAGGAGAAGCTACAGCAGGAGAAGCCCACTGGTAGTGGCTCGGGGACGAGCCATAAGTAAGTTTTATGGGACTATTGGAGCAAGGTCCCATAGCTACAGAAGAAGCTTCTATTTTGACGGATAGATAATTTTGGAGGCGATACAAGAGGCAGAGCTACGACACTGTAGCAGGTTTCTAGGTATAGATCAGAGCCGAAAACCATGACGTAGAAGACAGAGAAGTCAAGGAATATGATGGTACCTGAGCATCCGAGAAGAGAGAGCTCACCCACTGCATTGAAGGCAGCGGCGGAAGACAAGAGGGTTCAGCTACACTCATAAAGGAAAAGGAGCAACGAGGTCGAGGTATTGAAGATGAAGGATAGAAAAGGGAAGCAGCGCTAGTACCCATGGTCAGCGCTGGGAAGCATGGAAGACTACAGGAAGCTATGGTGAAGAGAAGCGGTGCATAGTACCCATGGTTAGTGCCGGGAAGCATGGAAGATTGCAGAGAGCTGTGGTGTGACGGATAGCGGCTACCTTAAAGTACAGATACGCCAATTGTCACTAGTTAGGGTTTGGGTTACTGTTGGGATAGGCCCACAGTGTTGTAATGGTGAGACCATCGAGCCGCCTATAAAGGGATGTATTTTGTATTGTAAAAGGTTGGCATTTTGAGCATTTTAAGCCATCCAGCTAGCTAGTTAGCCATTAAATTTGTTAGCTCCCAGTTACCTTGTATTGTAATAGAGTTGAGCTCTGGTTCTGTTATTAGCTATAGTATCTTATTGTAACCAGTAGCTAGCTCATAGAGCATGTATGGCTCATAGCGCATGTATGTAAAGAGATCTAACAGAGAAGATCTAAAGCTGCATATGTGGTGCAATAGAACTGTGTTTACCTTCCCCTGAGCTATAATAGAAACACAGTTCTGTGGACGTAACTTCCATCCTGGAGGTGAACCACGTTAAAATCATGTGTTGTGCGATTGATTCACATGTTGTGTTTACTTGTTGCATCTGTTAGTTACTATATAAGCCTTATTTACAGTTGAATGTATGTATGCATTGTTTCGTTCACAAAAATATAGAAAGATGAACATAAGTTGAAGTCTTTGGCATGTTGTATGCGGGTTCATTTATGCTTTGCTTGAAACAGTCACTAGTCATAGTGTTAAACAGTCTGGTATGTTGAGTCTTGCACATCGACACAAAAAACGCTAAGTGCACTGAGCCACAGGAGTAGGATATCGCAGGGAGGCGATACCGCACTGGCAGAGGAGCTGCGGTGCGCAATACCATAGGTTAAGGAATTAGCGATGGAGAGGAAGTTACGTGTTTCCTGGTTTGCAGTGAGGCGATAAGGCTGGGGTCATCGTGAGTCAGTGGAATTTGTGTGACACGAAAAGGGACCATGCAACAGGAAGAGAGAGGTCTCGCGGTCAGAAGAGCTACGAGACGAGGAGATCGCGCGACGCGAGCAGAAGGGTCACGCGACGCGTAGATAAAGAGGCCTCACGGCTAGTAGAGCTACGAGTCGCAAGTAGGATGCCACAGAAACTGGTCCAAGATGCTTGATTCCTTGGCCAACCCATTAGAATCACTTCGGGTGAGACTTCAGGCCGCTTCGCGGTCTGTCGCCGAAAGGGCCAGTGAGCTAGGGGTGTTGTTGGTTAAACACAGTAAACCTGGGTCTGCCCATGATAGCCAACATGTGGTCTGGTCCACCGTATATATTTTTGTGTTTCTAACTTTAAGTATGATATGGAAGTGCCTATCTAAAATGCAGATTGATAAAGAATACGAGGAGCGGTCACAATGTGATGCGCGGGTTTTACCTCTCGTCTTAGACTCTCTCGCATCTAAACCACACATAGCAGGAAATAAAACTAAGTAAGCTATCCCTAGGGAGTGATATTATCATTTAATGAGTAATTTATTACTGTTCATGCATTAATAAAAATCACAGATAGCTATTCTTTGATTCAAAACACATAAACATGAATAAATGGATGAACAACAAGAGAGCTCATTGTTTGTGGAAACATTCATTACACATAGTGGAAATTATCATAAAATAAACCAGAGAACATTCACACAAGAACATAGGTTCAAAAAGTTAGAACGATCTCATAGTTAATGAATCACAGCTGAAAACGAAATAGTTCCCCTTCAACATCGTTCATTTCATAACATTTGAACATTCTAGCCAAAACTTTCTCCAACAGGAAAAATTGTAATTATATTATTGCAAAACAAAATAGTTCCTCTTACAATGTGTTCTCACAAGTCTAACTGGGAAAAATATCTCATTTCTGTCTAACTCTCCCATACTTATACCAAAGGGAAAACTTTTGGGCTGCCCCAACCGTTCCCTCTCACTCTTTTGTCATTTTGTAAATGTTCATGATTCATCCAAGTGTTACATTCTAGATTTAAACAATTTTATGAGAAGGGGCCATCTTTCTAACTGACAAACTCCTCAGGCCTGAGCCTATTCTCTTCATGATTTCACCCTATCATCTGTTAGTTTTTTTTTTTAGTTTTTGGTTGGTCTCAGTCTTTCGCTCCCTTCTTCCTCGAGCAACCTCTCTATTTCTTTATGCTTTGGCTTATTCTTTCAAATATTCTTATATTCAAATTTACCTTTTAGGCACATATTCTTTGACACAACCTTCCTATCCTGTGCATATCAGATCATTAGTGTTTGACACGATAATATAAAATCAATCAATAAAGCGTTCTATAACATGAACTATAAACAGTATTAATGCGTGAAAATACAAAAATGATAAGACAAAAGAAATCCCACAAGTTTGTGCCTAAGCCCCTATTCAAAACTTTAAACACGTGTCTGATAAAGTAGACTCTACCTCCCAATCCAAGCATCATCGTACTAAAACGAAACCCTACGATGAGAGCAAAGACCGGGACCAACCACCCGCTACTCTTTGAAACACCAAACCCTGAAATGTTTTCTTCAACCCAGACCTTCTTAACACCGATATGTACCTATGGTCACCCTCCGCTATTCCATAGAATAGTGTAAAACATATCCGAATAGCGGGAAAATGCCAGCACTAAGCACTAGATAGATAAACTCTTCATCGGGGAAAAGGACAACAAGGGAAGGGAAATTATCCTGCTACGGAGCCGAAACAGCAGGTGACACACCTACTAAGGGTTTGCAATCAAAAGAAAACAATTGACAAAAAATAGAACAACAGCGTTAGATGGTTAACCCTCTCTGGAGCCACAACGGCGGGGTTAAAATAGACTAGGGTTTCCAGAAAGTGAAACCATTGGCGATCGAAAATGCTGAGGCCTAATCCCCAATCAAAAAATCCAACAAAAAACCGATAATGAAAAGAACCATGAAATCAGTGCAGGTAAAAATCGTCGAAAATTTTGTTATCAATCCTCCGAAATGGCATCTATACAAAGGACTGGCGCCCTGATGGTGACAAAATAAAACACCAAAACTAAATAAAAGCGTGTTGACGGTAGGCAGGATTTTGGATCGGGTAGTTAGTATACTTAGCCTCCGCAACAGCTACTGCGTAGGAGACTACGGTTCTAATTCATAACTAATATAATTTTCGACAGTGAAAATAAAAAACCCCCCGTGAGTCACAATTTAAGTCAAAAGGAACCATCAACATAAAAGATATTCATTTAACAATAAAACTCAACAATCAAACTTGCAATAACTTTAAACAATCCAAGTAGATCTAAGCAAGACAAAACTTAAAAGGAGGGTCCCAATTTTTTGAAATTTGGGAAAAGGTTGCAGCTGCAATAGGTCCACTTAGAGTAGCTTGATGAGCAGTGTGGAGATGCCTTGGTTTCTCTAGAAGTGAATAAGCGTCGCATTAAGGTCCAGTACGATAAGTTTGTCTGTTGAAGGAGGTTTAGTGAGGGATATTTGGTCCTTTTGTGGGATCAACTGAAAGAACCCTTGGGGGCAAAAAAGTTTAATCCCATGTGGTGTGGTCCTTACGTCGTTAAACATGTATTAGAGAAGGGTGCTTATGAGTTAGTGGATTATGAGGGAACAACCTTGGTGGAGCCTAGAAATGGGCTCTATCTTAAAAATTACTATGCATGATTTTTAGCCAAGGTTGACTATTGTATATTATTGTACAGTTTTACATAGGTAGGTCTTTTCTTATGTTGATCGGGTTTGTGATTAGTTTCCGTTTCTTTTGGAAGATGTCAATGGAATATTCCACCTTCATAGGATTCACGGATGGTGCAAGCCATCACACTCAATGCTCAAACTCTACTGCTTGGGTGATCTATACTCCTACGAGTCAGGTATTGTCTTTAGGAGGCATATGTTTATGGCCCTCTTCGAACAATGTTGCTGAGTATGGTGTTTTTATCGAGCTTCTACGAGATGCCATTTCACATGGTGTTCTCTCTCTTAAGGTACGTCTTGATTCAGAGTTAGTAGTGTCACAGCTTAATGGTTTGTACCATGTCAGGGATCCGAAATTATTAAGAAGATTCTTATGTGTGAGGTTGTTAGAACGACAATTTGACAATATAACATACATACATGTTCCAAGAATTAATAATCAAGTTTCTAACTCATATGCTAACTATGTGTTAGATTGGTATTTGTTTCATAGACAATAAGCTCATCACAAACATAAATTTTTACACATGTAAATAAATAAGTTGATTATCATAAAAGTTTTTTATAAACATCCAAAATGTGGTAATACATAGTGTCATAATACAAAAATGGGGCTCTCGAGCCACCAAAATATAAATACACGGTAGTACAAAATGTATCACTCCCAAGTATCTAATCCTGTGGAGGAGGAGGGGGGTTGTGATCATGGAATGTCACGATGGCTCTAGCTAGCCATCGAAATAGCCACACCCATGCTCATGGTACACCCACCACCTGGTGCTGCATGGCCTCAGGAAATTCCTCGACTTGTGCCATGGGTACTTTTTGTGTCAGCCTCACGAAGTTGGTATGAATGCTTTGGAGTGTTCGCTCCGCATCCTTACCCATAATGTCATCCCTTCTTCCCCTCCGTCTATGACGAGGGAAGCCTTCAGGCCATTGTGGTCCTACATCTGCATGCATATGATAGGATGTCACTATGTATTGTCACCCAAAAAACATGTCTTTTGATTCCATATAATCAGAAAACACAAAAAAAATTAAATAACTCAAAATTTTTAAAGAGGGTTGAGGTTCGTTACCAATGTCACCATATGCTGATCCTGGTGGCAGCGGCATGTTGGGGTCTCCCTGAAAATCTATCCCCATATAGGGGTAATCATAGATGGAAACTATCTGTCATTGCCACCATGGAAAGAAATTAGCTAGATAGGGGTTGGACACCCTTCCTCCACTTAGTTTGTGCATCGCATCTGCCCATTGTCGTTGGGCTGGATCTTGAACCCCATGTAGAGGAACGTCAACTCTAGGGCTCAATATCAAAACATGCTCAAAGAAGAATGTATGCTGTTGAAATAAAAGTTTTGCACCCTACCCATCTTGTAGTCGTAGCGCTATTGTTTCATGTTGCTCAACAATGTTGTACTCCAGTCATAAACTGTGGGCCTCATACACTCCACGGCATAGAACATCAATGGCCGCGAGGCTTGGTGGAGTGAGGCTAGCCCCGCTATCCTGCCCAGTGTCAGTAGAATGGCCTTTAGGCCTAGCACCTATATGGATTTAGTTGGGATCTGACTCCCCACCTTCTCCATGTCCAGATAAAAATACGCTGCTATGTACTCATCTATAGTCAGGACACCTCTGGGCCTGTGAGAGTGTAGGTTCACCACTTCCCCCGGTCGAGAAAGTCCTGTAATAAAGTATATGTCCTCCACTTCTATGGTGAGGGACATCCCGTCTATCTAGAACGACTATGTTTTAGAACTGGCATGATGTGAATGGTAGAGCTTAACCTTACATGGGTACCCTAGTTAGCACCTTATTTGCATTTGGTGCCCATGCCAACATTTTGTCCCTTAGGGTGTGGGAGTTTATTGTATAGTATTGCCATGACATTTCGAAAGAGCCTCATACTCCTCTTGATCTTTTGTTGGCCTATTTCCCTCAGGTCTCCCTTATGTCAAGTTGTAATTGCATTATCATGAGCTTTGTCTGCCTTCTTGAGCCTTACGCTGGCTTCCCTGACTTTGAATTTCAGCCATATAGCCTGATCTTGTCTCATGTCTAGCCATGTAGAGCCATCTTTTATATCCTTTGCAGCTTGAGTCTCTGTTTTACTGGGAGGGGACTTTCCCCCGAGTGTCTCTATCCTACACATGTATCCTTGCATTGAGCATAGGTATTTTCCACTACTTGGAACTAGTTTGTTTGTCCATATGACACTCCTCTCCTCCTAGTCTGTAACTATAAAGTAGTTTTATTCTTTTTCAAGCTTTTTAAATATTTGAAAAAGTCCAAAAAAAAAAAAAAAATTTAAAAACCAAAAAGACGGACAAGGAAAGATGTTATCTTTGGCAGTTGTTGAGTCATGTCTCCTTCAAATAGAGCACTGTATATCACATCCGTTATTTGGGTTTATAGTTTGACTTTAGGAGCTATACTCATTTATCTAATTTTATCTCCACCGATTGGTTAAGCTTCCAGTCACTATGGAGCCTCTGTCGATGCCTCCTATGTCGCAGAGATTTCCAAATTTTGTATATCGAGTCTATGCTACCTACATTCAGTCACCATTCACCATTATTCTCTTGTTTGAAATAATTTGAAACCTGAGTCATACATTCCTCAATTATTATGACTTTGCATGTGGGCCATTCCTAGTACAGTTACTAGTTCGTGCACCTTATGGTCGAGTCCTTCCACATTATACAGCTTTGCTGAGTACCTCGTGTTGGATGATGGGGGATGCCTTAATTCCCTCCTTCCAGTGGATTTCATCCCATCGACTTCAGCTCATTTATTCTGGGATTGGAATCTAGAGTCATTTTTTAGTGCCTTGAGACTTACAGTCATCATTGGCAGGTTCTTGCCATGGACAGTTCTTTTGGAATACATCAATGTCCCCTGATCAATGGATTCTCTCAAGTGTTCAACCTCAACACATTTATTTACACTTGTTAGTTTGCACTCTAGTACCTTGATTCCCATTATCATTATCAGTGGGTGATCTCGGGTCTGTTAATGGTATACATCAATGACCGGTAATCAAATGATGGACTACTATGTTTGACCTCGACACCTCTATTCATATAGTAGGACTTGTACTTATATCGGTTTGTGTAGAAGACCTTCCATATTGGTGGCATATCTTATATGCTACCTCCTTAATTGTGCCAGTGTTCATGAGATTTCAGCTCTCATGACTTGATTCCAGTATATGTCAAACATTTCCAGCCATTATGGAGATCTTTATCCATTGTATATCTTCAGCCATTATGGAGATATTGATCCTTTGTATATATTCATCATTTAGCTTCTGATCTATGTCTATTGTAAGGGGTGATTACCACTTGTGTCATATTTTGTATCATACCTATTCATGGCCATTGTACTCTTATTTATCCCAGACTTCTATATGTATTTGCAGTTATATGCAAAGTTGTATCATTGTACTATGCTAGTTGTGTGGTTGGTCTTCCACTAGGTTCCTCATCACTCCACTTCTGGGATGGACTTATAATGTATTTCGGCCATCGTATGACCCCTCTATCCTCACACAGTAAGGGGCATATGTTATATCTGATTTTACCACACCTGGTGAATCACACTTGTATGGCCTTCCCCTGTCCCTCTGCAGACTCTTTGGATTGCATGGAACTTTTTTATACCTTTGATGTTTCCAAAATCATCCCTAAAAACATGCTTAAATTTCTATACATGACTTTTAAACCCTTTCTCGCGTATATACACGGGTTTGGCTCCTAAAACTGCATACATCGGGATGTGTGCAAAAGGCTGAATTCTTTTGGATTTTCCTTTACATGGATCTGACTCACTTGTCTCCTAGCCCTCCATATGCCTTCAGATCGCTCGGATTTGACCCTTCATTGCCCCATTGCAGAGCTATATAAGGAACCCTTTGGACACATTGAAGAAAAGGTGAGAATTGAGAGCAAAGAAACTATAGTCCATTGTTGTCAAAACTTATGCTTGAGTTTGCATCCCTTTTTCCCTTGGAGCACTTTGGTGTTCTTCCCAAGCTTGCCTTTTGCTTATGAGCTTGCTATCGAGAGATGGAGGATTGAGGTGGTGGAGGCCCAAGTGGGGGATTCAGCTTATCCAATTCATAGACGTGCCAACAGAGGTTGTATTCATTGTAATATCTGATTTTATATTAACAGAAATATCATTTCCTGTCTAATAATGTATGTTTGAATGAATATTTTATCCATGGATTATTTCAAATGCTTATGCGTTGTTGATTATATATGCTAGAGTAGATCTAACAACAATATATATAGCATGCTTGTCTTGTTTACTAATTGTTGAGGAAGTAATTTATCAATTCAAGCTAAAGTTGGAAAGCTCAATGGGGATATACTTCAACCGTCTGAAATAAGGTACGTGTTTTGATCCTTTAGTGTAAGATATTTGATTTCTCTTGCATATTGGAAAGGATTGTTTTATGGAGTCAAGTTGTCTGTTGTGGTACCCCAAGCCATAGGGATGACATTATTTTACAGGAAAAATATATTTCTATTAATATAAAATTAGAGATTACAATGAATACAGCCTCTGTTGACACGTCTGTGAATCGGAGAAACTGAATCCCCCACTTGGGCCTCCACCACCTCAATCCTCCATCTCTCAATAGTAAGTTCACAAGCAAAAGGCAAGCTTGGGAAGAACATCAAAGTGCTCCAAGGGACAAAGGGACGTAGACTCAAGCATAAGTTCCGACAACAATGGACTATAGTTTCTGATGAAGCCATTTTGGAAGCCATGAGTGGACGTGGTAAGATTTATGAAGATCTTCACCATTGATCCTATTTTCTTCCAGAACTAAGCAAAATAGAAAATCAAGAGTTTCATATGAGACTGTCAGAGGATGTTGACACACCCATCAATCCCTTACCCAGGGAAGGAATGTTTGCCGAGGGGAATATGGAAAATATCTCTGCTACAATACCTATCAACATCTCTGTAAATATTGACGTCATGGAAAACATATGTATAGGTGCAAGCTGCTCTCCTAAAGAGATTGCTACCTATACTGTCTTATTTAAGGAATTTTGCGATGTCTTTTCCCGGTCATATGAGGATATTCTAGGCATTGATCCATCGATTGTTGAACATGAGATCCTAACATATCCTGATTCCAAACCTGTTCGACAAAAGTTAAGACCTGTTAACCCACGTAAAGCAGCGGCTGTGAAGGATGAAGTTGAAAAACTATTGAAGGCTGGTTTTATTTATCCCATAGCTTTGACAGAATGGGTATCCAACCATGTTCCTATTGATAAGAAGCAAGGGACCATACACGTCTGTACTGATTTCATAGATTTGAATAAAGCCTATCCTAAGGACAACTATCCCACACCATTTATAGACCAGATCATAGATGCTTGTGCAGGAAGTGAAGTGTTCTCTTTTATGGATGGTTTCTCTGGCTACAATCAAATTCAAATAAAACTAGAAGACCAACATAAAACTGCTTTTATTTGTCCTTGGGGTACCTTCACATACAAAAAAATGCCCTTTGGATTGAAAAATGTTGGGCCAACCTTTCAATGGGCCATGAACTTTGCCTTCCATGATATCAAATCCATTGTAGAACCTTACCTTGATGATCTACCTACACATTCTCGTAAGAGGATGCAACATCTAGATCACTTACATTTGATATTTGAGAGATGTAGATACTATAAGATCCACTTGAATCTCCACAAGTGCATGTTTTGTGTTGAGTCAGGAATATTGCTCAGCTTCATTTTCTCTAATAGAGGCATCCAGGTGGATCCATTAAAAGTAGAGGCCATTGTAAATCTGCCTCCTCCTCATTCTATCAGGAAACTTCAAAGCCTGCAAGGGAAGTCTAATTTTCTTCGACATTTTATCATTAACTATGCCAAGATTACCAAGGGTTTCATGCACCTACTTAAAAAGGACACCCCATTTGTATGGGATGAAACTGCACAACTTGCTTTCGAGGCATTGAAAAAATCTTTGTTGTCGGCATCCTTACTGCTGTTAGTTTTTGAACATTAAGCTAGCATTATGTTAGGATCTTTACTGAGAGAATAACAAGTATAGCAATCAAATAAAAGAGACATTGAACATAGTGTTGTTAATCGAGGAAACCATAAATGGAGAAAACCCTAAAACTTCCTCAAAGATAGAATCAACACAATATGTAAAACCCCAAAATAGTAATATGCACTCCCGACAGTAGTAATCTTCTTCTTATCTAGCCCCAGTGTCTTCTCCTTCCTCAACTATGTGCTACACTTGAGTGTGTGAGTGATGTGTGATAAATAGATATCCCAGCTCTCTATTTATACTAATCCCGACATGACTAAAACCCTACTAGGGACGACCTCTACTTGGAGAGTCTAATAACCCTAGTGCCCCAGAACTGTGGGGACTTTAACCCTTAGACAATCGGAGGGTTACCGACTATGACTTGACATGACTTGTTTACATTATTGATCCTCTTGATCAAAACATCAGGGCATGACATCATGACTCAAATACATAATAGATACATCCCAGAAGAAACATCGGGTTACAATACATAGGATACATAGATGAATACATTCCAAAGTTACAAATACATCAACACTCCCTCTTAACTAGGAAGGTATTCTTTCGACACAATTTTCAGCACTGGTCTTCTTCTTTTTATCAACTAGATCATCTCATCATCTGCATCTTGAGTCTTCTTCATCTTCAAGTCATCTTTATCCTTCGAATTTGCATCATCTCTCAATTTGGATCATCATGGGACATCAACACTGGATTTGGATCATCTCTCAATATAGATCAACATCACTAGATCTGGATCATCATCACTGGATCTGGATCATCACTTGATCTAGATCACCATCACTAGACTAGATATGGATCATCACTCGATCTAGATCTGGATCTAGATCATCTCTCGATCTGGATCATCACTGCTAGATCTGGATCATCACTCGATCTGGATCTCTCAGAGTCATCATAACTGGATCTGGATCATAGCTCGATCTAGATCTCACATGGTCATCATCATGTGTGTGCTATCTCATCATAGGAAGTTCTACAAATCCAGCCTTCTTTCATGCTGGGTGTATTCCTACCTCCTCATAGGTCTTTGGTAGCCCTTACATCTGACCTACTCGTCAGAATGGCCAGCACTCACATCTGACCTGCTTGTTAGAAAGGAAGTAGCCCTTATATATGATCATATAGGAGCTAATCCTATAGTCACATCAGAATGGCCAGCACTCACATTTGACCTGCTCGTCAGAAAGGTGGTAGCCCTTATATCTATGTAGGAGCTCATCCTACATCAGAATGGCCAGTACTCACATCTGACCTACTTGTTAGAATGGTGGTAGCCCTTACATCTATCCTACTCGAAAGAACGGCCATCACTCACATCTGACCTACTCGTCAGAACAGCGGTAGCCCTTACATCTATCCTACTTGAAAAAATGGCCAACACTCACATCTGACATGGAAGGAACTAAATCCTCTCACCATGACAGAATGTCTCAACCCTTACATCTGACCTTCTCATTAGAATGACTTTGGGACTCATCACTTTCCCTTGGAGGAAACCTCAATCTAGAGAACACCAAGCTTCTCCTTGAAGTACTCAAACTTCACTCTGGCTAATGGCTTTGTCAACACATCAGCTATCTGTTCCTCCATCGCAACATATTGGAGCTTCATTGCTACCCTCTGCACCATATCCCTGATATAATGATACTTGATCTTGATATGCTTCGGCTTGTCATGGAATACTGGATTCTCTAACAACTTCACACAACTCTGGTTATCACAATGTATACAAGTAGCATCCAACTGGAGATCAAATATATCGGATAGTAGCTTCTACAGCCATACTAACTCACAACTAGCTGAACAAGCTACAACATACTCTGCTTCAGCTATACTTAGTGCCACACAGGATTGCTTCCTACTAAACCAAGAGATCACACCTGATCCCATACTGAAGCAACACCCTGAAGTGCTCTTCCTATCGATTGCACTACCTGGACAATCTGAATCAACATAACCCTCAAGGTTAATCTTTTGATTTGCATCATACTTGAGCCCATAATCAATTGTACGCCTCAAGTACCTCAGAATATGCTTTGCAGCAATCAAGTGAACATTTCTCAGATCTGTCAAGAACTGGCTCAAGGTGTTCACAACAAAGCTAATGTCTGGTCTCATGTTCATCAAGTACATCAATGACCCAATCATTTGATGATACATCATAGCATCAATAGTCTCTGAAGAAGCATCATTCAATAGCTTCAAGTTTGATGCCATAGGTGTGGCCATAATCTTGTATTCCATCATCCCAAACCTCTTCAGGATATCTATTGCATACTTCCCTTGTCTGAGGAATATTCCATCCACACTCCACCACACCTCCATACCTAGAAAGTAATGCATCATAGCCAAGTCCTTAATCTCGAAATCGGCAGCAAGCTTTCTCTTTGTATCAGTAATCAACCCATCCATATCTGTCACAAATATATCATCTACATATAGAGGAAGCATCACTGGGTTGCCATATTCAACCTTGTATTAAAGGTTGGAATTTGCTTTACTCTTGGTAAAGCCCAAACTAGATAGAAAGCTATCAATTCTGTCGTACCATGTCCTGGGTGCCTACTTAAAACCATACAGGGATTTCTTCAATCTACATACATGAGACTCATTGTCATGTGTCTCAAAACTGAGTGGTTGTTCTACATACACTTCCTCTTCTACTACACCATTCAAGAAAGCAGTCTTGACATCCATTTGGTGTATCTTCAATTTCATCACTGTAGCCAGAGAAAGTACTGATATGATGGAAGTGTATCTAGCTATAGGTGCAAAGGTTTCTGCATAGTCTACTCCCTCTTTCTAAGAGAAACCTCGAGCTACAAATCTTTCCTTATCCTTTTCAATGCTACCATCTATAGCATGCTTGATCTTGTAGATCCATTTGGAAGTTACAAATGACTTCCTGTCTGGTCTTGGGACAAGATCACAAACATCATTCTTCATGATCGATTGGTACTCTTCGATCATAGCATCCTTCCATTCTTTCCATTCTGCCACTTCTTCATAACTGGAAGGTTATTTATCAATGAAATCACATAGTAAAGCTACATACCCGGAACAGAATCTAGTCCTCTTTCTTTCTCTGTGATTCTCTTCTAGAGCCCCATATCTTTCCACACCTTGGATAAGTTCTCGTACCCAAGCAGGTTTCCTCTTGTGAGTATTCTTGTCCGGAGGTGGATCTATAGGTCTTTGTGGTTCTTCAAATTCTCTATCTTCTTCTTGAGTTTCTTTATTCATGGTTGTATCATGAATTCTGGGTGCTTCTTCTTGTTCAGGTTCTTCAGCAGGTCTCTTTCTAGATTTGTTGTAAGTTGTGTCTTCATCAATTGTCACATCCCTACTGATGTCGATATTCTTATATCCTGGGAAATATATTCTCTAATCCTTTGAGCTTTCAGAGTATCCCACAAATATACCCTTCTTTCCTGAAGGATCTAATTTAGTCCTGTTCTCTTTTGGAATGTGGAAGTCCACAGGACAACTGAATATTCTAAGATGGCTGAATTCTGGTTTCTTGCCGGAGAAGACTTCTTCAGGAGTCTTGTTCTTGAGTACTCTATGCGGAGTACAGTTCTGTACATACACTATTGTTCTGGCAGCTTCCGCCCAAATATGCATAGGAAGGTCTTGATCATGAAGCATTGCTCTTGCAGGTTCCATGATAGTTTTGTTCTTCCGTTCTGCAACCCCATTTTGTTGTGGATTATAAGGAGTGGACAACTCCCTCTTAATCCCTGATTCTTTGCATAGCTCTCTGAATTTATTTGAAGTTAATTCTCCACCATTATCTAATCGAATGGTCTTGATCTTCTTTTAAGTATGGTTTTTTATCAAGTCTTTGAATTATTTGAACTTATTGAATACTTCATATTTGTTCTTTATGAAGTAAACCCATGTATTCCTAGAAAAGTCATCAATAAAAGAAACATAATATGCATACCCGCTTAGAGAGTTTGATGACATAGGACCGCATACATCGGAATTGATAATTTCCAAGATTCCTTTTCCTTTGTTTTCACTACTTGGAAATGTCTTCTTTGTATTCTTTCCTTTCGCACATCCTTTGTAGACCCCATCATGCTTTGCTTGTATTTCTGGAAGACCTTCGACAACTTTTCTTTCAATAGGTAGTTCTTTCTAATGCACATGTGCAAGCCTTCTATGCCAAAGTTCACTTGGCTCTACTGTGTCATGGACCAAGGCTTGTTCTGGATGGCCCTTTAATTTGTACAATCCTCCTTCCTGTTCTCCAATCACTACCGCATCATCGATAGTCTTTCTTTTTGGCCACATGATGACTTGACCATCTATGAATGCAACCCATATTCCTTTTGCATCTAATGCTGATATAGAGAGAAGGTTCTTTTTGAGTCTTGGCACAAACAATACTTCTTTCATTGTTAGATATTTTCCAGAGTCTAACTTATATGAAGATTCCCCACTACCTTTTATTGGATATTGGTAGTCATCTCCTAGATTTACCTTGTGAGGTGATTCATGTTCTAATAGTATAACAAAGGATTCCTTGAATCCAGTCATATGTTTGGAAGCCCCACTATTTATAAGCCAATCATCACTGCCATGAGTAATGTTACCTATGAGAGCTGATATCAGAACATATTCATCCTTGCTTGAAGAATATTCACTTTCATATCTGGATCTCTTCCTAGACGGTTCATCATCCTCTGCAGCATGAGCATGATGTCTTCTTTTGTTGATATTCTTTACTATCTTTTGTTTGTTAGGACAATTCCTTGCATAGTGTCCTACTTCTTCACAAGTATAGCATATGATCCTACATACATCTCTTCTAGTATTATTTTTGTGGAAGTGATTACCTCTAGAACCATGAGATTTTCTCTTGCTTGACTTGGAGTGTACCATAAGAGCTTGGTCTTCACTTCCTATATTCTCTTCTCAAGCTGCTATCTGAGCTTCTTCTTGAGAGCACTCTTCCCATAGTTTGCTGAACTTGACTAACTTCTTCCTAGCACAAATTCCTTGGATGAAAGAATCCCATGACCTAGGAAGGCCATTCAATGTAGTCATTACAATCTCTGCATTTTCCACTTCTTCATCAACTGCTTCTAGTTGCTCTTTGATCTAAGAAACTCTTGTGAAGCAATATTGGATTGTTTTTGCATTCTGAATCTTCACATTCTTCAGTTGGTTTCTCAGGGTCATCTTTTGATTGATGTTCTTCCCTTCAAACATATTGGTTAGGGTATCAAACATAGCTTTAGGTGTCTTGAGAGATGACACTTGTGGGATAAGGTCATCCTTGATAGAATAATCAATGATCCTCTTTGTCATAACCATATTCTTCTTGTGTAAGGCCTTTTCCTCATCTCCCTTTGGAATTGGAACCTCCTCATAAATGTAGGAGTCTAATTCATTTTCTTCCAGGACCAAGGAGATCCTATACTTCTAGGCTCGGAAGTTTTCATCTCCCTCAAAATTTTCATCAAGCTTGGTATGATGAGACATTTTAAATGAGAACCTCAAATGGAAATACAAAGGATTTTAGATCTTATCAGATTCAAGATGTCGAATCTGAAACTTGAGCTGAAATCCTGCAGAGCTGGTTTAGGAGCAAATTAGGGTTTTGCTTTTCCATAGTTCTGTCTACCCAAATGCCTTGAAATTTGTCCCTAACTTTGAGTTTGGAGAGGAGATGAATCCAGGCCTAGGCTCACTGAAAAATTCCTCTTTTGTAAAAATCCCTAATTTTTGACAGTAGTGACAGGTCAAAAACTGAAAAAAATCAGAATTGGATTCTGCTTCGACAGAAAGATGTGCCCTAAGAAGGAGAGTTGTTCCACCTTACTTTTGCTGAAAATCTGTGAAGGAAGATCCACAAACTAGGAAGCCCTAGTTCCTGCAGCTGCATAGTGTCTTCTTCTTAGGTTAGCTCTGATACCATGTTAGTTTTTCAACATTAAGCTAGCATTATGTTAGGATATTTACTAAGAGAATAACAAGTATAGCAATCAAACACAAGAGACAATGAACACAGTGTTTTTGATCGGGGAAACCATAAATGGAAAAAACCCTGCAACTTCCTTAGACATAGAATCAGCACAAGATGTAAAACCCCAAAATAGTAAGATGTACTCCTGACAGTAGTAATCTTCTTCTTATCTAGTCTTAGTCTCTTCTCCTTCCTCAACTATGCGCTACACTTGAGTGTGTGAGTGATGTGTGCTAAACAGAGATCCTAGCTCTCTATTTATACTAATCCCAACATGACTAAAACCTTACTAGGGTGTTGGGGCGTGGACCTTGAAGGTCCTTAATTTTGGAAACTCCGTGGTTTTGGTGCGAAGCTTGTAAGCGGAGTTGCGGCCCAAAATAGTCCTAGGGGTGTTGGGGGTGGGTCAAACCCCCTCTTTTTGTAATTAACCCATGGTTTTAACTCATGGTTTATTTTAAGCCCATGGTTTAAACACATGGTATTGCAATAGTGCACTTGTATAAATAGGCACTTATGTAAAGGAGTTAGGGTTGTTGTTGTTGTCGTTGTTATGATGATGATAATTTGATGCAAAGCTAAGGCCTATTTTAGGGTTTAAGGTTAAGTCCCAGCTGTGTGCATGGATGACCTCTGCAGCTGAGTGTGTAGAGGGTTTTGTAAGAAAGGATCTGTAGCTGAGTGCGCAGTAAGGAGAAAGATATCTGTAGCTAAGTGCGCAGTTTTGGGATTATTGAGAAGACCTGCAACTGAGTGCGCGGGGATCTGCAGCTGAGTGCGTAGATCAGAACTTTTGTTTGTAAAGAGTTGAATAAAACAGAGTTCTATGGACATAGCCCCTAGACTGGGGGTGAACCATGTATATCTTGTGTTGTGTTGGTTCCTTTTTGTTTTGTGTTGTTTTTGTTTTATGCATTTAATAAGTAGGTGAATGATAAGTAAGATATATTGTTAAGGATTAACTTCGCTGTGAATTTCTAGTTAAGGGTTAAGCAAATAAATTTATGTGTATCTAAACTATGAAGCTAATTAAGTAACTGTCGAAGCTCTGTGTTAGATGTGTAATATTTGTTAAGGATAAAGGTACAATAATATCCCTCTTTTGCTTGCAGAAACCTAATTCTGCGACACCCCATAGCTGCTTCAGGTGAGACTGCAACCTGTTCGCAGGTTGTTGCTGAAAGGGCCAACACTGTGGGTCTTTTTGTTGGTAAGATAATAGTATAAGAACCTGGGTCTTCCCTAAGCAAACCAACAAATTGGTTCCATTTCCAGTTGAACTCAATATCTGCTCAAGAGGGATCTATGTCGTACTTGGAGGGATATGTTTTGGAGGCCCTCAGTAAAATAAATTAGTGACTGGGTTAATGACACCTATCTGAAATTTGCTGAATAAGAAAATAAAGATCCTCATTGTAGCTCAGATGACTTTTTGCAAAGGTAAGGTTTTTCTAATATTTATGAAATTTTATTTGGTAGTATCCACATAGAATTGCACCAGTGGTTATCTAGGTTGACAGAAAGAAGGACCAACTTCCAAGAAGTTCAGTCTCCTGCCTGGACCCAAAAAAGAATTAACCTGTTGAAAAGAGTGAACAACATGGTATCTAGAGAAATTGACTTCTGGACAACATGAACCCTTGAAGCATTTGTGACGGAGTTCGCCATTGACACACACACTTCTTTCAGCGAAGCAGAAAGATAGTTCTTCAAAGGACCAAGGGGTAAGTACTTGAACTCACTTAGTCTGAAAATTAAAATGCTTTTGGCTGAAAAATGCATATTGCTTATTGAATCAGATTGCTAGATTTAGTACTACTAACCTATGTTTGAAAGTGAAAGTGACTTCGACGAGAAAAATGGTTTGCTTCGAAGCGGTAAAAGATATAAGAGAACTTTTGGATCCTTTACCCTAGGCCAGAATACCGATTATACCCCTTTAATCCCATAAGAGTCTGAAGAAACCCATTTTGTTAGAAACCCTCCTATAAATCCGTAGCAAAGATCTGTTATCCCTGAGAACCCGTTGCAGTCTGAAAGTAACCCTAGCCCAAGTAGTCTTGTCACAGGTCAATCTACCTCAGTAAGTTGGCCCCCCTGTTACTAGTTTTCCTCCTCCCCCTCCCCTCGATCCACTATGGCCCACATAAATGATGATATCAAGCTCCCTGTCTTTAGAGGAACTGGACCAGAGGATCCAGAGTAGTTTTGGTTCTTATGTGAAGCTGTTTGGACTGCTAAGAACATTATGGATCAAAATACAAGAACAGCGTAGCTGGTCACATCTTTTAGAGACTGAGTTTTGATGTGATTTATGAAGTTTTCTAGTACTCAGAACTATGTCCTGGATGACATTAAAAAAGTGATGATTAAAGAATTTAAGAAGCCTAAATCAGAGTCGCAGTCTATAACTAAACTAAAGGAAATTCAGCAGAAGCAAGGTGAATCAGTTTGGGACTTTGATCAGAGGTTCAAGGTTCTGCTGGATCAAGTTAGCTTCACTCTTGGACCAGAGCAACATAAAGAATGGTTCATTACAGCACTGTTGCTGCATATCAGGACTCCACTCATGCAACAGAAGGTTGCTGATCAGCAAGAAGCATTGGAAATTGCTATGAAACTCGAAACAACTCTTGTCGGAGATAACTATAGGATAGCCCAAATACAAGCACAGCTAGCGGAAATGGCTTTGGAGCTTCATGACATGAATAAAGGGAAAGCTACTTGTGAAGAGGTGTGGTGTACACCATGCAAGATAGAAGGTCATGACAAAGAATAGTGCCCTGTAGTAAGAAATTATCTGAATACTGGTGCACCAAACCCGTTTAACCCTACTGTCCTATATTGTGAGATTTGTAGAACAACTGGTCAGCATCGACCTGAAGATTGCTACCTGCTGCAGAGATATGTCCAAGTTCCTAAGAATCCCTACTACAAGCTCTGTAATTCAGTTGGACATAAGGAAGATGAGTGTCGTAGCTTTGATCTCATGAGAGAGCGAACCTATGATGCTTATAGGGTACAACCTGAGGCACAAGGCAATGATGGATATGGTTACCGTGGTAGTACATCAGGTCGAGGTAATTTCATAGGTCAAGGTCGTGGTGGTATTCCTGGAAGAGGTCGAGGCCAGGTAATTTGATACAACTATAATCAGGCAGGACATGTATCTAGAGACTATCAGAACCCAACTACGACATTTCGATATTGCAGAGCAGTCGATCATGTGATTGAGCAATGTCCATAGTTGATAGCCAAGTTACAAGAAAGAAATGGCGCTCCTACTTAGAATGTTCAGATGATTTCTGTAGAGAAAAGATATGTCCCAGCCGTTAACGTTGTTACAAGGAGTGGAGCTACGACGCAAGTGCAGAATAAGGAGAAACAATCTGATGAAGCTTGGGTCCGCAAAACCCCAGAGAAAATTCCTGTCTTCGATGTTGGAAGAGAAAAAGGAAAACTTATGGAAGCCAAAAAAGACTTTGTTGATTCAAAAACTTTAGTAGCAACTACGCAACAGCAGTTACAGTCTCAAGAAGCTTCGCCAGCTCAAGTAGTACACTGTTGTAATCTCACAGATCACATAAGGTTACCAATAATACATACTAAAACATATATATCAACAAATCAGAGATAGGAGACAAGAACATATAGGAAAACATATTATATTATTGTAATGAGTTCATACAAGGCAGAGAACTGAACTGAGTTCTTGTTTGGATCAACAGCCTAATATATACAATTTACAAACAGTTACAAAATAACTACCTGTCGGTTCGGTGAACCGACATGACTTTTAGTTAGCCGACTTAATATTCTAGTTTAGTCGGCCTACCGACTTAGTCAGTTGATCAACTAAGTCGGCCTATCGACTTTGTCAGTCGATCGACTAAGTCAATCTTTGTTCAAGTCGACTTTGTCGACTTGCTCCTTTCTACATCTCCCCCATGAAAAAAATGTTTCTTTGTCCTGAAGAAACAGGGAGGTACAAAATGATGTTTGTCGAATGCTATTATGGTGGACTGTGCAGATGGATGGTTGGTATTTTCTGGATGTAGATCTCGACAATGGCCGGAGCTATGATGGAAAGGTGATGCTGAAAATCTGTCCAACTCTGCAAAGCTTTCTGGATGTCGATCGTTAATGTAGTTAAGCTTGACAGGACCGACATCTTTTCGGAGAGTGGGACTTCCACGATCTTCTCCATGTTGGGGCCCAGGATCTGGTTTTGTTCTTCGGTTGTGTCGATGAGTCTTTTCATGTGTGGGCAGATGATGTCGACTTTCTCTAAGTTTGGAAGAGCCTGTTGCACCCACTGATGTACTTCCCATTCCAACTTCTGCAGCTTGTTGGTCTCCAGCACTATTTGTTCTTCTATTGTCTTCCTAAGTGCTGCGTCTGTCATCTTCCTGCCCTCCAAAGCCTGAATTCCTTGACGAGTCTGTCGTGTCTGCTGATAGACCTTCCCATAGTGAGTAGGCCAATCTCTTAAGACTTCTTTGATGATGACAGACTCCTCCATATGGTCTTGGAGCACTTTGTATGCCTCTGAAAAGGTAGTGTGATGTGCCAGTAGCAGTCGGGCAGTCTCTTCCTTCTGTTCTTCTTTTGTCTCTTGGAGATGTGCCTGGATGGTCGACACAAGGCTCTCGAAAATATGATATGCTCGTTCAAGCAGTCTATCTGTGTCAAATTCGATAGGTCTTGGAATGATGGACTAAGCTAGGGTCTTGCACTTGTCGAGAAACTCAACCTGTTCTATATTTTTGTCGGTGAGATCTTTGGTTTTTCGTGCAGTCCTTGTCTTTGCTTCCTTGGCCAAAGTCTTGAGAAGTTGGCTGACTTCTATGTCAATCAACGAACTTGTATCCCTTAAACCGATTCGTAGTATAGAATTTTTTGTATGATGCTCTTTCTTCTTCCTTTGTTTTTCTATTTCTTTTTCCTGGGTACCTACAACAGTTGAGGGGGTGCCTGTGGTTTGCGGAATGGAAGTCGCTGGTTTTTCTGGCTGGGTGGTTGGTATGGTTGCTTCTAGTTTTGAGGATTTAGTTGGTTGGGATAGATCTGGCTGGGAATCAGGGGGTGGCGGAGGTGGTGGGGATGATGATGGCGGGGGTGGAGATGATGGCGGTGGTGGTGATGGAGTGGGGGAATGGTCGGGGGTAATGGGTTTTCCAGAAGTGGGTTGTAAACTTACGTAAGACAATGGATCTATTTCTGGCAGATTGAGAAAGTCATCCTGGGGTTCAGTGTTGATGTGTTCAATGGTAGATCGGACATGGCCGATCATGTCTCCTTCTTGGTCGGTTCGGGTGAAAGTCGACGTAAGGTGTCCAAAAATCCTGCTGCCGGTATAGAGGGGAGCCTTGGTTTGAATTTTCTGAGCCGACTGAAACAACTTAGGTAGTGTCTCAAAGAAATCTTTGATCTCGATCTCCTTGTCAAAATTTTATTTCACAGACTTCGGTATCTTGTTTTTGTACAAGTTGAGGGGGATGACCGACTGTTGTGCTAGTTCTTGCTCCTTGACTACTGGTGTCGGTGATGGAGGTGGAGGGGTCGACACAAGATCGATGACGTCTTCAGGTGTCATCGTTGTTTTCGCCTTCTTTGGTCATCCTTCCAGAGCCCCTGCTTCAAGGAATCGTTGAAACTGAGTTTCAACTGGTACTTTGTTGGCGGTCACATCTTCTATAATGTCCAAGGTGGTAGCTGCTAGTTCTTCTTCATCATCAGATGACTCAATAAGAAGCTTGCGCTTACCTTTTCCTTGTTGTACTTTTTGTGCTCTAAGTTTCCTTCTGGCGATGACTATCTCAGCGACCAATTTCTTGATGATGTCTTTCAATAAAGCATGTTCAAGGTTGTCAGGTTCGACATCACCCATCGGTACCTGAGTTGGGGTGACACTTGCTAGAGCCGAGGGATTTGCTTTTTGTTGTGGCTGTGATTCTGTCGGCTATGGGTTGACTCTGGTTGGAGGCTTGATGGTTATTTGTACCCGACCAGTGGGCTAGACTGGGGTGTCCTCCGACACAAACATATTTATGTAGAGGTTGAGCTCGTAGTATTCCTCTTTCTCCTGGTCGGTGAGTGGCTCCTTTATTGAAACGTTGACCTGTTTGGCTGCCTCAGGCACTGGTATTTTGGTCTTCACCTGTCGATTCAACTCGTGGAATATTTGATCAACAGTCGGGTAGTAATCGAGGGTGGTGGCCTTGGGGTCTTCACCCTGCATATACCAGACCGTTGTATGGTCGATCTCCAACTGTATGTGAAAATTCACCAGTAGATTGCATCGGATGTTCTAAGGAACCCACCATTTGGTCATGCAAAGCTTTAACTGTTGGAACCAGTTTTCCAGAAATATTTTCCCTTGCGCCAGCTCATGCAGGGTTCCTTTCTGGGAGAAGGGTTTGAACCTGTTCATGTGGAACTTTGTCAGTTCCCAGAAGACTGGAATTCCTTCCGGACAGATGTGGAACATAACGATCCAAAGGATTAGGGAGGGGAACTTGATGATTCCTCTCGTCTCTTGGCATCGTTTGCAGACAGTTTTGATTATGTCGATGACATAATATCCCCATTTATAGATTCGACTGTCAGCGGAAATTGTGTCAACGGCCTCCAACATTTCCAATATAAGGTCGCTACTTCGACCTGCTAAGGTAAGTGTGATGGTGATGATTTTGGTCACAATCTATGGCGTTTGAGTTGCAATCTGCCCGATCATCAATCCTTTGGAATTTTTCCCAAACGGCGATCCCGTAATCTCTTGGACCAATCCTTCCTTGATTCTGATTGGTACAAGGTTCCCTTGGTTAGACAGGCTAGCTAGCTTGGAGATGATATCTTTGGTAATGTCGACCGGTCAGTTGAAGTAGAACTGACCGTTGTGGTATCTCCTAATGATAAATTTTATGGTAGCTTCTTTTGTCCCACTAAATCTTGCCATTAGGGGTGCGTTGGGATAGTTGAAGATGGTGCTCTGTCAAATTTTTTCGGCCGCTTGGGTCATCTTCTTGTCGACAAAGGCCCACTCTTGGATCTCAGCCCAAAGTTTCTGCCATTGGCCCTCCTGTACTTTGGCATTTTTTATATGCTTTATTCTATAGATCAAGGGCATATCCTCAGCCTGTAGCTCTTTCACCTTGGTCGCTGCTCTGGTCTGCTTGGGGGCCATTATGTCTTTTTGGTCGGGGTTACTATAGGTTTCTGGGTTTTTAGTCGACTGAATGTACGAGTGGTCTGTATGTAAAGGGTGTGGTGAATGAACCTTCGACGGTCCCGTATTTATAGGCGATGGTGTGACTGTGTGTGGGAATGGATGTATTAATGGAGGACTTGACATTCCAGCTGCAATACGCGAGTGTGGAGTAATGGTGAATTGCTTTCGGTGCTCGAGGCCATAAATGTGCAATGGGACTTTCGAGGTCGTCGGCCGGTGTCAGTGCTGAGAATGGTCGGCCGGACTGGTCGATGAAGAGGGTCGGAGGTGATGATGTTGGTTGTCGAAGTAGTGAGTTCTTGTCATGTTTTGTTGTGTAGGGTGTATTAATTTGTTTTTTTTTGTTTTTTTTTTGGAATTTTTAGCCTTTTATGGGTTTTGATTGACGGTTAAGGTCGTTATATGATTTTTTTTTTTCAATTTTTGTAATGTTTAAGTCAGGCTCCATTAATGAGCTTCCGAAATACTAGACCCTGCAATGTTTTTAGTCAGACTGAACCATTGGGGTGTATCTCTTCGACAAGGTAAGGTCCCATCCATTCTGTGTGTAGTTTCTTGGGTTTTCCTTTGACTCGACTATTATAGAGTAAGGCAAGGTCTCCAACTGACAGGTTTTTGTTTTTGATGTTGCGGTCGTGCCATGCTTTCTGCTGTTGCTTGTGAATCTCTTAGTGTTGTATCACTATGAGTCTATGTTCTTCCAGCTTGTTGAGTTGAAAGAGTCGGTCCTTTCTTTCCTGTTCGACATCGACATGTAGTAGTTGTGCAATAATAGGTGTCTTCTGTCGGAAATGTAGGGGGATGACTGCTTCTTGCCTGTAGACTAGTCGAAAGGGGGTTTGGTCGGTAGACCGTTTATAGGCTATCCTATATGCCCAAAGGACCACAAGGATTTTCTCATCCCAGTCATATTTTTCAGTACTGCATATTTTGGTTAACCCTTTTGTCAATGTTTTATTGAAAGCTTCAATCGCGCCATTTGACTGAGGGTGATACACTGTACTCCATCGATGGTCGATGTGGAATTGGTCGGTCAAATTTTTGATAGTTTTGTTGATAAAGTGTGTCCCTTGGTCTTTGATAAATGTTAGTGGACATCCAAATCGAGTGATGATGTTCTCGTAGATAAACTTAGCGGCTACCTCACTTGAGCATATATCGACGGGTTCAGCTTCTACCCATTTAGTGACATATTCTATGGCAGTGATAATATATCGTGCACCTGATCGTTTAGTTGGGATAGGAAATTGTCCTATGAAGTCTATAGCCTAGATTTCAAATGTGAGACTAGGGTTTATAGATATCAAGGGCATTTCTGTGCTCGGTAGAGGTCGACCAAGTCGTTGACATCTGTCACATCGACTAACAAAGTTTTTTCAATCTCTGTGGATCGTCGACCACCATAATCCTGACTGTTGGATTTTCTTTGCAGTTGTGTCTGCTTGGAAATGTCCTCCTGCAGGTCCATAGTGTGCTTCATGCATGATTTGGTCTCGCTCATGGTTGAGTACACACCTTCTGAGAATGTCATCTAACCCCATTTTGAATAGAAATCCATTGATGAGGCTGTAAGGTGCAGCCTTCATAGCTAAGATTTGTTTTTTCTTGGTGTTCAGACCTTCTGGTGCCTGACCTGTCTCTATGAACTAAGCTATTTCTTTGAGTTCTTCTGGCACTGCTTCTATGCAAAATAAATGTGCGTTCAGCAAGTCGTCGACGACTCCGATTGGTTCCTCTCCTGTGTCTATGCTGGATAGATGGTCAGGCCCGACATTTAGTTTTCCTGGTCAGACAACGACTTCAAACTCGAATTCTTGAAAGAGAAGTAGCCAGTGAAAAATTCTCCCATGATGAAGTGGTTTATTGACAAGGTACTTTAAGGCTTGATGGTCGGTATAAAATGTGAAGGGTTTGGCTAAAAGGTAATGACGATACTTTTGAAGGGAAACGACCATACCTAGGGCTTCCCTTTCAGTGGTCGAATAGTTCCTTTCAGCCTTATTTAATTTTCGACTGCTGTAAATTATAGGGTAATCCATCCTGTCATCCCCTGGTTGAGTCAACATTGCTCCGATTTCTATTCCTGATGCATCGATATGCACATGAAATTTGGTCGACCAATTTGGAAATTTTAGGATGGGGGCTTCGACTAGTTTCCTTTTCAATTTGTCGAAGGATATTTGGCATTCCTCTATCCACTTAAACTCTTGATCTTCCTTTAGTAGTTCTTCTAGAGGGTAGGTCATGTCATAATAGTGTCTTATGAACTTTCTATAATATCCTATATGGCCGAGTAATACCCAGACTTGTTTGGGGTTTATTGGTGGTTTCAGGTCGAGGATGATTTTAATTTTGGCAAAGTCGACCTTGATACCGTCTTTATAGACAATATTCCCTAAGAGTATTCCTATGGGAGTCATAAAGATACATTTCTTAATGTTCAGGGAGAGTTGAATCTATCGACATCTCTCCAGCATGAGTCGGAGCCATTTGCAGTGATCTTTTAAGGTGGAGTATATAGTCCAGTCTTCGAAGTATACTGCCATGGTCTTATATATGTATTCTTGGAAAATCTTGACAACAATTTGGGAAAACACTACAGGTTCATTCTTTAACCCAAAAGGCATAACTATGTAAGCAAAGGAACCAAATTCATAGACAAATGTTGTCTTCTTTTGATCTTCTTTTGCTATGGGTACTTGGTTATATCCTGAGAATCCATCTGTGAATGAGTAGCATTCATGGCCTGCAACTTCATTCAAGATTTCATCAGCATAGGGGGTTGGGAATGGATCTGTTAATGTTACTTTGTTGAGCTCCCTAAAGTCGACACAAATTATTAACCTTGTCGGGTCATGTTTCTTGGGCTGTACGACCATGGGACTTGCCCATTCAGACTGGTCGATAGGGTAAATGATCCCTGCTGCTAACATGTTGTCGATTTCCTTTTTAACTATTTCCTTGTACTTGTGAGCTAGTTTATAAGATCATTTCTTGACAGGTTGGACATCAGGTTTAGTATCTATTTTCATTTCTCCCATTTCCTGTACTAAGCCTTTTAAGTCTTTATAGCTCCTGGCAAAGACATCTTGGAATTCTCTAAGTAAGTTCACTATTTTGGTGGTCTGTTGTTCGTTCCAGTACTCACCAATCTTGGCTATTTTTGGTCGGTCGTCATTTGAAATGTCGACCTCTTTAGTTTTCACTTTGGCATCTAGCCATTCTAGTGCTTTAGCTTCGTTGATCGATTGAATTCCTTCTTTGAACTGTGAGAATGTAGCAGGAAAGTCAGCCGCAGTCATTCTATCAAGATCTGGTTTGTCGGTGGTCTCGACTTTCAGGATTGAATGGATAGGTTTTGTTGTTTCAATATGGTTGATTTTCCATATGAATCTATTGCCTTCTGTGTGTTCATTTTCTAAGTGTAAACGGGTTGCCTATGGTTTGGATTCAGTTTGTATATTGTTACAGTCCTTGATCTGTCAGTGGTTCTGGGAGGGTTGTTTTCGGTTGGTTGGAGAAATTGTTTGATTTTCTGTGTTGTCTCGGTCAGTTTTTTATTTTGAGGTATGAACTGGAAGTATTTGATAAAAGTTTCCTTGATTTCATGCCAAAATAAGGTGTCTCCTATAGCTTCCTCCATCTTATACCATTTATTGGGTAAGTCGTCTAGGGTTGAAGGGAACAAATGGGGCCAGGCTCGCTCATCTTTGTAGCCAAGTCTTCGCCACTCCATTTCACAAGTATTAATGTGTTCTTCTGGGTTTTAACCTTGGGTAAAGATAGGGATTTGGGCTTCCTGAGTTAACTTTTTTCCACCAAACCGTTCGACAAAGAAAGTCGAAGCAGTTTTCCAAGTTTGTAGTTTTGTCTGATGGGTATCCCACCATATAGCTGCTTGACCTGTAAACGTTTCCACTAAGCTTTGAAGCCGACCATGTTCTCCAATATTTTTAGATACTTGTTCAATGTGCATGACTGGGGATTCCCTCTCCTTATACCTGGGTATTTGTGTAGTGTTTAAGTTGGTTGGTTGTAAGGTAGGGCGTTCCCTTACTTTCTTTTGAAATATTTTCGGGATAATGGATACTATGAAGCACTATCAGGTGGGTTTTTTCTATACTTTTTGTATAGTCTAGCACCCTCTTTCTTGTGTTTTGTAATTTTCCATCTCCTAGTCATACAGTTCAGCATCTGAGTTATAACCAATTGAGTCTTGGTTACCTAAGTAAAGTTCTCCATGGATGTTCGACTCTGTGTAGTCCTTATTGTTGTGGATCTGGTAAAGTTGTCTGATATCGACTTCCTCATCAATAGGTTCTGTCCAAGGTTCTCCTTGGGATGGATGAATGGGTACAACAATGTTTTGACCATTTCCTTTTAGCTTGATTCGTTCCTTGTCTAAGGATATGGAGGCTTTCATCTTCCATCCCCAAGGTCGACCGACTAGCGTGGGGAATGAACTAGATCCCTCTTTTGGGTCAATAATTTCAAAATCAACCTTGGTCAAAATTCCTTTAATGGTCGTGTCGATGTTTTTCCAAACCCCAATGGTTTCAATGATGCCTTGGTCGTCGATTTTTAGGTAAATACCTGACTCGTAGAGTCGAGGTCTTCCCATATTTTCCCATGTATCCCGGGTCATGATATTTACCTAAGACCCAAAGTCAAGCACTACTTGTCGGACGTGATAACCTTCAATTTTCGGGTCGACAAGTGGGTTGACGTCATTTTTGTCTTTTCGGTTTAGGCTGCAGATGTTCTTAGTTTGTTTGTCGGGGTTAGTACTTTTTATTTGATGCAATAAATCAATGAACTGGGCTACAGATTTGTCTTTTTGAGTGAGATATATTAGTTGCTGTATTGTGTTAGGTCGACTGCTGACGAGGTCTTCTTGTTGTGTAATGTCATGAAATATGTGGGTTTCCTCTTGATATGTGTGTTTTTTCTTTATAGGGTCGAGATAACCATTTGTGTCTTTAATCTTGCTAATTTGGGGTTGATCAGGCCCTGTTTTTGTGCCTTGTCGAGTAACAATATGTACATTCTTAGTAGTTAGTACATCATGCTTCTGTACACAAGACAAGACATTAAAATTTTTCTTCGTATTGATTTTTTCTAACATAGTAGGACAATCCTCCAATGAGTGATCGCCTACTCCATAGTGTGTACATAATTTAAGATCAGTTCTACCCTTGTATGGACAGTCTACGTATCGGTGACCTTCTTTGTAGCATGTGAAGCACTGGGTGGGTCGATGCGTTCGTATGTCGCGATTCCCAGGGAATCGACCTCTTCCTCCATAATCCTGACATCGATTGTCGTACCGACGCTCATATCGCCAGCCATTGTATCTTTGTCCATTCTGGTTTTTTATATTGTTTTTCTCGTTGTTTTGCGCTACTACATTCGTTTGGAAGACCGCCTGATAGTTATGTCGGTTCTTTAGGTTTAACTAACAGTCAGCCGTGTTGTGACTTTTGGTCTCATAGATGGCGCACCAGGAAGCCTTTCTGTTCTTCATGTTAAATGGACAATCTTTCGTAGAATGATCTCCATGTTCCTGGAAAATGTCGCAAAATGATTTGGTTTGTACAAAGCAGATGTCTTGTCGGCTATATTCGTGTCGACAATTATCTTTTGAATGACTAGCCATCGAGCAGTTGGTACACCAGATTTCCTGATTCTTGAGGGTTATTTCCTTCAAATACTTCTGCATGTTCTTGAGCTGTTCCTCTAATCTATGGTCCATCGAGTAAGCAGGTATGGCTTCATCCATCTCGACCTACAGAGCTTTTGTTAGCGCATCTTCATACATTTTGAACGTCTCCGGACTAATATGTCGGTGTACTTTCTGCGATAATCCTGCAAGGAACCATTGAATTAGTAACTGTTCATCAATAACATAATCTAGCTGGCTTAGTAGGTCCTTCCAACATTTTTCGTAGTCGCGGACTGTCTCCCCTGGCTTTTGTGACGTTTTTTTAAGCTTTTTGGCGGCCAAGTGCTTGGCATCTGGGTTTTGAAGAATGAAAAGAACTACGCTTTAATCTCGTCTTTCATCACTCTGGGTTTCCTTTTCAAAAAGTTCATGTACCATGTCAAGGCCCTTTTCCTTAAGGCTCCAGTGAAATATGCCATTTTTCGGTCTTCATCTGTTACCTGGTTTGCTTCCCAGGTCAACTCACAGATGAACCAATGTCGTCTGGGGTCTTCATCTCCCTCGTAGAGAGGAATGTGAGCCGATTTGTGACCCATGTCTGAATCACTTTCACTGGTCTCAGAAGTTGGTGGAGGTGGAGGTGTGGGTGGTGGTGAAAGTGGTGGGGTTATTGATGTAGTCAGGCCTGCGGAATTTTGGTCGATGGATCTTGAGCTCCTGTCGATCGTCGAGTCTTCATCGAATTGTAGTCAGTTGATGTCGACTTCAGCTGTCGATGGTCCACTACAACTTTGTGTTCGCAGGTCTGCTTGTTTAATTTGTTCTAAAGCTGTACTTGGCAGGGGGGTGCTCCTTCATGTGTCAGTAAGAGCAAGTGGATACTCCGGAGGGAGGGTGGCGCCTGAAACATCACCTAGTTTCCTTTGAGTGGTCGATGTATAATAAGGTGTCGACCCATGTATGTTTCATCACCTGGTCAGCTCCATATACTGAAGTCACCAGCTTGTAGTCGGAGGTCATCTTTGACAATAGTCTGTATTCTAGTACGCGGATTTGTTGGGGAAAGGGTTATCCCGTCATTGGGAGCTATTATTTGGAGAACTTCTGGCTGCTCTATCCACACTTCTTCCTCCTTAGGGGATACCTCCTTCTCTACACCCTCTTCCTATTGGTCATGACCTAGATCTGGCGGATTCTCTTCGCAATCATTCTCCCTAGGGTTTTGTCCACTATGCAGCCCTACGGCTCTTTCACATCTTGCTTCCCTTCTCTTCTGTCTTTCATCCCTTTCTTGTTTCTGAATGTCTGACATACTTTTTTACAATACTCTTTTCTTAAGTTCCTCTTTGGTCAACTTTTCATTACTGGTGATGGTTATCCAGTTTAGGACGACTAGGATCCACTATACTCTACCTCTGACACATGACCAGCTACCCCCCCATAGCCTACCCGACGCTTTTAGAGAGCCCGGGTAGTTCAATTTATTTACTTAGGAAGTATTCCCACTCCCTTTCTACAATGAATTTCTCCCACTTCCTCTGCTTCTCTTCCCAATTGGTATTTGATGACTGTTCGCACAGCGGTGGACGAGGTTCCACGATGTGGCCTGCTCCATTCTCTATCAAGAATTTGAACAGCAAGGTCAGTAGGGAACACAAAAATTGTTCAGTGAAATCTATGTAAAATTTTTCTTTGACAGTTTCCACAAAAATTCTATCTTTGACTGCTTGCTCCTCACAAAAGTCATCGGCGATTTTCTCAAACCACTCTGACAAATTTGTTCGGCCTCCTCGGATCAGTTTTTCTAGCAACTATTGTTCTTTAGTTGCGTTTAGTTTTCTCATCCAGAAGTTGCTTCAAGAGTTGTGGAACTGATTTGACAAATTTTTCATGTGTCTCTATGAAAAATCTTGCTTTGGCTTCAGCGACTGTTAATCTGTTCCTTTTTGCATAATTTTGCAAGTAGTTCGCAATTTTACGGTCCCGCCAGTCCTTAATCTCTTGTTCTGGTATCATATGTGAGCATATATTTCAGACATGTACTACTGGCAATAGAACCAATGTTGTAATGTCATAGATCACATAAGGTTACCAATAATACATACTAAAACATATATATCTACAAATCAGAGACAGGAGACAAGAACAGATAGGAAAACAGATTATATTATTGCAATGAGTTCATACAAGGCAGAGAACTGAACTGAGTTCTTGTTTGGCTTAACAGCCTAATATATACAATTTACAAACAGTTACAAAATAACTACCTATCGGTTCGGTGAACTGACACAAATTTTAGTTAGCCGACTTAATCTTCTAGTTTAGTCGGCCGACCGACTTAGTCGGCTGATCGACTAAGTCGGCTTATCGACTTAGTCAGTCGATCGACTAAGTCGGTCTTTGTTCAAGTTGAATTTGTCAACTTGCTCCTTTATACATACACTAACATCATTTTTACAGAGTTGTATGAAGTTATTAAGAAATCAGAATGCTTTAAATGAGTTACAGAAATTTATTTAGTCTTGCGAACCTCAGTGAAGCTCCGATAGAGGAAAAAATGTTAATAGAGTTAGAAGGACTGGAAGAGAGATGAGATTGCATGCTCAGATAGGAGAGTATGACATGACTGATATTATTTTAGACCTAGGATCAGAAATGAATGTCCTAACTAGGCAGACATGGGAACAAATGGGAAGATCTACGCTTGAATGGTCCCCTATACAGCTGAGATTAGCCAACCAGCAGAAGATTGTGCCCTTGGGAAGATTCCCTAGTGTTCCAGAAGACATTGATGGAGTCAGTACCTTAGCAGATTTTGAAGTCATTGAAATAATCGATGATAGCAACCCCTATCCAGAATTGCTAGGAATTGAATGGGCAATAGAAAATGATGCAGTAATCAACCTGAAAAATAGATAGATGAGTTTTGAAGGAAAAGGCTTGAGAGTCATAGTTACATTGGACCTTTCTCAAGGAGAAAGGTATATAGATCCAGTCAGACATGAAGATCAGGATGTTTTAGATCATATTTACAACATCACAGCCAAAGAAGAAGACTATGTTAACCCTACTACTGAAGGCATAATGGATTGGCAATGTGACAGTTCTTGCATGACTGATTCAGATGAAGGCCTAGAGAATTGGCAGAACATACTTTATGAACTACACGGACATCGATGTGCAAGAATTACCAAGTCTATCAGATGGCTTAGCTCACAGACAAAGATCTTGCCTACTTTTGATGGCTTGACAGACCCTAAAGATTTTATTACACAATTCTCAGAGCAAGTACCAGATTCACAGAAAATGGAGACCCTAGGTTCAGCATTCAAAGCTGCAGATTCCAGATGGTGGAATGGTCATAAAAATCATATTCATAGTTGGATATCTTGTCAAAAGTTTCTTCACCTAAGATTCATGGATCAACCTCAGGAGGTGCAAAGCAGATTTAATGGTAAGACTAGCCCTCAAAAACATTTGAAACAGTGTTATGAAGCATGGAAGCATGTTCCTTGTAAATAATGGGTACATAGGTTTGTACATACTCTGGAACCTATAGCAAAGAACTGGTATGCAGAGGTCGAACTTCACCATGGTACTGTAAGTTGGGATAACCTTGTTGATAGTTTTGTGCTTACATTCTTTATTAATGAGGAATGCCCTATTTTGGACGCAACTATTAGGTTGATCCATACTAAGGTGTTTGATGATAAAAAAATAGCCGAGTACCAACCTGATTGGAAGGAATAAGAAGCTAATGCAGTAGAATTTTATAACCTCGCCATTGATAAAGATGATGACCCACGCAACACTAATATTCCTAAGTCAGAAGGACACTGCAAAGAAATATTGTCGGGGGTCAAAGCTCGAAGCTCTGTCGAAACTAGTGCCATGATGTGTCGAAGGTATGTACTGTGTCAAAGGTCTTTAGTTGTGACGCAGACAAAGTTACTAGTTGTGCCGAAGAGGAAAGGTGTGTCGCACCTCAAAATACAACTGTTGGAAAAAGTCAGATTTGACGACGTCGGTACGTTAACTGCATTAACTGCCTGTAATTATGAGATTTTAAGGAATCTAGCGCCGTTTGGACAAGATCTACAACTGCTCTGTCATATTTGGTGTCTTCAATGCAAAGTTATGATAGACTTGGTTGATGGATTCTATAAGAAGACACTCAGGCCTACGAAGTTCGCATTACGCATTTTCTTGAGTTTTACAGTTCAGTCCATGTCATCTGATCGCGAAGTCTAAGAATTGTTGAGCGAATTTAGAGAGAGGGGTCTGCAGAATCTTATGAGCACTCCAGCCGCATCTGCACCATGCGAAGAGACTCCCATAGAGCCAAGTTAGCCAATGCAGATGCGATCAACCAGGAAGAAGTTTAGGGTAGAAGTTCATTCTAATCGTAACGAAGAAAGGAACCAGCCATTAGGAAAGACACCAGAGGATCTTGTGATGAATCCTCCTAGAGAATTCAAATACCCTGGTGACAATGAGAACATTGCACCATAGCATCCACCATATATTCCGCCTATGCGACTAGGAGTTCAGCCACCTCGGCAGACAACCAAGTTCATGTTATGCACCCCATCGCCGCCATAGGGTGTGCAGCTGGTTGGAACAATGACATGAAAAATAGACAGGCTGAAGTACGTAGACCATGACATGAATGATCATGGGAAATTTCCATAGTTCACAGCTGGGAAATACTTGCATTCTGTCTATTATGCGGAGACTAGTATGACGCTACTGGAAGTGAAACAGTGGGCTACTGGCTTGAAGCAAGCTGGCCTGTTAGAAATGCTGAATGTTCCCCACTTCGGTCGCAGCACGTCGGTGACCATAGTGGTCAATAAGCTATTGGCGTTGGTGCATGATGGGCACCTATGGATAGGAAGCTAGCACATTCCTATTGATGGAGAACTAATCCATAAGATCACAGGCTTGCCGAAGGAAGGGCCTGATCCTAGCATTGAGTTTGTGGGAAAGCATGAAGACATGAAGCTGGTGTAGAGAATGAAGGAATGCTTCAACCTGATGAAGGGAAAGTGAGGGTATCAAACCTCGACAATCCAGCACCAGAACATTCGCTTCGCCACAGAGCTACTAGCATGCAAGCTAATGCAGAAGTGTAGACCGAATGAGGTATCTGCCCCAATTTTCAGTATTGCTGCGAACTGTGCCGAAGGATACAATTACAATTGGGCAGCGTACATTGCCAAGGAGTTCCTTGAAAACATCTGCAATGCACAGGAGAAAGGTAGACCCTTTCACTACTCATGGTTGTTAGTGCTTATTGCACTGGTAGGATGGAAAGAACCTACCGAGGCACAGTTTGTTGATGTGCCTCCGCACATGCCTGGTGCAGAAAGATACGCATCTCTATGGGTGTTGCAGGATAAAACCTACCAGCAGATGATGAACTACGTGTTCACATTTTATTTGATGAATATTTCCTATGAGATCCTCAAGACACCATGGCTCTGTAATGAGCTATTTTAGGGCTGACATGCATCATGTCTTCATCTAGGCCCGCGTAGATAGCAAGCACAAATGGTCAAATTTTCCATATGTGGTGAACGAGGAAGACATCCTCACAGTAGTCAAGTAGTGGCCAGCTGAATGGATGAAGGACACAGGGACAAGGCCGAGCATACCAATTACCCCAGTGACATATGTGGGAACAGGTCCCAGTCAGACACAACAGAATAACCCACTCGAAGAAAGCGACAAACAAGATGAGTTATAGCAAAGTGAAGATGATCAAGGTGGCGATGATGGAGGTGATGAAGAAGAAGAAGAAGAATTGGTCAAGACAATCTCCGACCCCAATCGCCTAGATAAGCGCAAGTCGCCAGAGGTAGAGGAAGTGACTAAACGTCAGTCTAGAAGAAAACGAAGGTGTCAAAGGGAAAGAACCTTATTAAAGAGCCCATTTTGATGATGGAAGATCTTGATCAAGATCTGACAAGATCCACAGAAGCATTAACCAACAAGTGGTCATAATTCATAGCTACACATATTGATGCACTCTCAGGCATAGCGCAGCGAATTACAGAACTCAAGGCGTTAGCAGAAAGATCAGCGACTGGCACTATAGCAAGCAGTGCCCCAACAAGCGCATAGCCAGATACTTGGCAATGGCCAGCCAGAAATAATAGAGGATAGGTCCCAAGTGCGACCCTCATAATAACTAATGCAACATCTCACTCGCAGATGAGCATGACAGTTGAGATAGACTACACCAAGTTGTCTATGTCGGAGCTGCATCTGTGCCAGTTAGCAATTATGAACAAGATTTGAGAGTGCGACAGCTACTCACATAGGTAGTTGGAAAATTCTAGGAAGTAGAATGAGAACCTTGTAGCACAGCTGGAAGAAGCTGAGCAACAGAAGAGGGAAGCAGAAAGCAAGCAGGCTGCACTAGCGTGAGCAGTGGATGAGGCGTGTTGAAGTCTCCCTGACTTCGACATGCAGGCTGAAGAAGAACCTGAAAAAAGGATTGTCAAGTTGAAGGACTATGCACACCAGCATCGCAGCCAGATAGAAGAGATGAAAATAGAGCATGAGGCTCAGATCGCGGAGCTTCAACTTCTCATCACTCCTGAGAGTCCACCAAAGGTCAGGGAACAACGTCGCAGGGATATTCAAGCCTCAGCAATGAATATCTCAGATCTGGTGAGCAGTGCATCAAAGATACTATATGAAAGTGTTGAGGCATGGGCGAACTTGTAGGAAAACCCAGAAGTGGAAAAGCTGCAAGAAACCATCAAGCAGCGACAGACAGAGCTAGAGGCAGTAAAAACAGAGATTAAGACATTGCCTCCTATGTAGAAGATGCTTAAGGTGAAGCAGAGAAATGAGCTCCAGCAAAAAATTGAGGCATGCAGAAGGAAAGAAACACTACTGGTGAACTCTGTGCAGCCTCTTATTAATGAGGCATTGGAGTTTAGCACTCCTGCGGACAACCAACTCAAAGTTTTGAAGGAGTATGATGCATTCGCATAGGAAAAGGCCAGTGAAGCATCGTCAGCAACATTGTAGGAGATCATGGAGAAGGAGCAAGCAACTGAAGATATCATGCGTAGCCTTAACAAGTAGTTCACTAGCTTCGCCAACAAGATCCTCGCACCAAAAAAGCAGCAGAGTGCCCCGGGACGGGACACTGGTGAGTCTTAGGGGCCTGTTGGGGTGCGGACCTTGAAGGTCCTTAATTTTGGCAACTCCATGGTTTTGGTGTGAAGCTTGTAAGAAGAGTTGCAGCCCAAAATAGTCTTAGGGGTGTTGGGGGTGGGTCGAACCCCCTCTTTTTGTAATTAACCCATGGTTTGAACTCATGCTTTTTTTTAAGCCCATGGTTTAAACACATGGTATTGTAATAATGCACTTGTATAAACAAGCACTTATGTAAAGGAGTTAGGGTTGTTGTTGTTGTCGTTATTATGATGATGATAATTTGATGTGAAGCTAAGGCCTATTTTAGGGTTTAAGGTTAAGTCCCAGCTATGTGAATGGAAGACCTATGCAACTGAGTGCGCAGTAAGGAGAAAGATATCTGCAGCTAAGTGTGCAGTTTTGGGATTATTGAGAAGACCTCCAGCTGAGTGCCCAGATCAAAACTATTATTTGTAAAGAGTTGAATAAAACAAAGTTCTGTGGACGTAGCCCCTACAATGGGGGTGAACCACGTATATCTTGCGTTGTGGTGGTTCCTTTTTGTTTTGTGTTGTTTTTGTTTTATGCATTTAATAAGTAGGTGAATGATAAGTAAGATATATTGTTAAGGATTAACTTCATTGTGAATTCCCAGTTAGGGATTAAGCAAGTAACTATCTATGTATCTAAACTACGAAGCTAATTAAGTAACTGTTGAAGCTCTGTGTTATATGTGTAATATTTGTTAAGCCTAAAGGTATAGTAATATCCCTATTTTTCCTATAGAAACCTGATTCTGTGGCACCCCATAGCTGTTTCAGGTGAGACTGCAACCTGTTCGCAGGTTGTTTCCGAAAGGGCCAACACTATGGGTCTTTTTGTTGGTAATATAATATTATAAGAACCCGGGTCTTCCCTAAGCAAACCAACATATGAGTGACCTCTACTTGGAGAGTCTAATAACCCTAGTCCCCTGGAACTGTGGGGCCTTTAACCCTTCGACAATCGGATGGTTACCCACTATGACTTGACATGACTTGTTTACATTATTTATCCTCCCGATCGGAACATCGGGGCATGACAACATGACTCAAATACATAATAGACACATCCTGGAATAAACATTGGGTTAAAATACATAAGATACATAGATGAATACATTCTGAAGTTACAAATAAATCAACAACTACGTCCGCCAGATTACTCTAGGGATTTTATATTGTATCTGACCGCATCCGAGTCAACCATTGGGGTAGTACTGGTTCAGGAGGATGATAAGATTGTAGAGCATGTTGTTTATTATCTTAGCTGTGCTTTGGCCGAACCTGAACTGAGGTACTCCCACGTTGAGAAATTAGCCTTAGCAGCTGTCTATGTTGTTCAGAGGTTACGTCACTACATTTTGCTAAGGACCACAAGAGTAGTGGTGGATGTGAATCATTTTCAATATGTTTTGTCTCGATAGATTGTTGGGGGAAAATTCAACAAATGGATAGTCATTCTCCAAGAGTTTGACTTGGATTTTTAGTCCACTAAGGCTAAAAAGTCCTTATTTTTTTCTGAGCTCATAGCATAATTTCCTACTAAAGAAGATGTAGCCATTGAAGATGACTCATTCCCAGATGAGCATATCTTCTTGATATCCACCTCTGATCCTTGGTACAGGGATATTCTTATATATCTCTATAATTTGAATTATCCTACAGCTTCCTCATGGGAGGAACGACGTAAATTATACCTTCATGCTAAGAACTACCTCATCATAGGAGATACATTATATTGAAGAGGGGTAGATTCCATTTTGCGTTGATGCCTTACCCATGAGGAGGCACAGATTTTCCTAAATGATTCCCATAGCGGAGCATGTGGGGGTCATTTATCTGAGTTAGCAATGACCCAGAAGATATTACATGTCGGTTATTTCTGGCCCATGATCTTCAAATATTGTGTGTGAGTAGTGAAGTGCTATCATCCATGTCAGCTTTACACCAGGAAAATGTGGTCACATCCCGGTCCATTGTTTCCTGTTGTGTTGGTAGGCCCCTTCATGAAATGGGGGATTGATTACGTGACATGCAACCCAACCTCAGCTGGGGGGCATAAATATATTATTGTTGTTGTTGACTATTTTACGAAATGGGAAGAGGCAATGCATACTTTTAAAGCCGACAAGGAAACAATAGCTTTCTTCATATTCAATCAGATTATAGCATGGTTTGGTATACCCAAAGTGATTGTCACTGACCATGGCAGTCATTTTTAAAATAACATGATGACGGAATAGATCACTATGCTTGGATTCAGACAAGAACATTCATCTTCCTACTATCCACAAGTAAATGGTCAAGTTGAGGCTGTCAACAAGACTTTGAAGACCATCCTCAAATGAACAATTGATGTAGCCCATTCTAACTGGCACATCATGCTATATCCTTCTCTTTGGGCATACGAAACTAATGTGAAAAATGTTATGGGTTTCTCCCCCTTCCAACTTGTTCATGGAGTGGAAGCAGTTACTCCGGTTGAATGTGAAATCCTATCTTTGAAAATAGCTATTCATGTGTTACCCGATACGACAGAGCTTGAAGAACGTATGGTACATTTAGGAACAGTGTAGATATGCACTAACTGCTAATCAAGATAACAAGAATAGGGTCAAAAATCAATATGATAAGTCAGTCAAACCTCAGATTTTCTCTGAGGGGGAACTTGTTTTGCTTTGGGACCAAGAAAAAGAACCCCTGGGGGCAGGAAAATTCAAGGCCATGTGGTTGGGGCCTTATTTTGTGTCGAAGGTATTAAAGAAGGGCGCATATGAGTTAATTGATTTTGATGGGAACAAGTTGGCTGAGCCTAGAAATGGGGTCTACCTAAAAAAGTACTAAGCTTAGGGTTAGCGTTTTTTCTTGTATTTTCTTGTATGTATTTTTATGTACATTAGTTTGTCGGTTTTGTTTTTTATACCACCTGTTGGTTGTTGCAAATGTATTCTGAGAGGTATTTAGGTTTTTCTGATGGCACTAGTCACCACACTTGTAATCTAGCTTCAGCAGCATGGGTCATTTACTCTCCCTCAGGATAGATAGTTGCCGCAGGAGGTGCTTGCTTAGGTCCTGCTTCTAACAATGTTGTTGAACATAGGGCTGTAATTGAGCTTCTATGGGATGCTTTGTCATGTGGTATTACCCAGCTCGAAGTCCATATGGAATCTCAGTTGGTGGTTTCCCAGCTCAATTGATCTTATCAAGTGAGAAACCCTATCTTATTATGTCAGTTCATGCAAAATAGGTTATTGGAAATAAATTTTGAGTTTATTATATTTAATCACATTTCACGAAATCAAAATTCATTGACTGATGCATATGCTAATTACATTTTAGATTGGAATCTAACACACTGTTAATAAAAATATATAGCATGCACATAAAAAAACACTTGTAAATAAACTGACAACAACCATATATATATGTATATGTAAGTATCTGTCCATATATAGGTCGATTCTGATCCTCAGATCCAGTCATAAACTGTATAATATACAAAATATGGATCGCAGTCCATCAAAATGTCCTAGATATAAGCAAGACCACCCTGGTCACTTGGACCACCTTGGTCCCCATGGTCCCTCTGTACTCTGGCTTCCTCAGCCTCTTTGGCTTTAGCAGTCTCTACAACATCTATGTACATGTGAACTGCTCTAGCCACCCGCCTCAAAAGGCATAACCAGAAAGGTGGAACTCCAACCACAAAATCTTGCATGATGGCTAGGATATGCTCTATTCGCAAAGTGGGAACTATCTGGGTAAGCCTAGCCAGCTTCCCCTCCAGAACCCTAATAAGCCCCGAGTCTTCACCTACAACAGGATGAACAAACATACTTGGATGCCCCTCAGGGCAGACCGGTCCAATATCTGTATTTTGACATGTTTATAGAATTAGGACTTTTATACATATGTATATATTTATCATTTTAAAATTTATAAAAATTTTAAAAAATTTGAAAATTAAAAAATTACCTAGCTCTCCCCATGCTCCTCCTGGAGGGAGGACAAGGTCTGGATCACCTCGAAAATATGATCCGGCATACAAAAATTCCTCTAGTGCCGGTCACTGCCACTCCCACCAGAAGTAGAAGTCATCATCGTATACACTGTGCACTGAATCTCCTCCTCCTTGATGAAGGAAGATGTCTCCCCATCTGCTCAGCCTAGGATGACGTGGAGATCGAACTAGTAGGGGTATAGCAGGACTCAACCTTGGTACTTTCTCAAAAAAGAAGGAAACCAATATGCTAAAATACCCAAAGTTCTTCCGCCTTCCTCTCTTGCAATCCAAGAGTTGTTTTTTCATAATTGGAACAACTCCTGAACACCAATCATATAGGGCACCCTGCATACAATCCACTGCCAACCTCATTTGGTTTTGTGTAGCTAGATGTAACAAAGAGGATCCGGTAATCCTCACTATGGTGCTCATCAGTACCTGTAGTGTAAAATTACAGATATGTGCAATAGGGACATAGCTCCTTCTCTTCTGGGTACCAAGTGTGCAGTACACATCAATGTAGTTCTGGACATTTAAATAATCACTGCCCCTGTCGATGCCCTCTAAGTTGACCGGTGCTCCTCATCATGACAGACCAGCAATAAAATATATGTTCTCGAAAGTAATTTCTGAAGTCTCTCCTTGTAGGTCAAACATCCCTAAATCATGTTCCCAGTAGTTTATCATGAACTCCAATAAACAGACATTGGCCCGCATAGGTGATGTGCAAAATAATTTTAATAACCCACTCGTTCGTAAAGCATATACAATGGGCACACTTTGGAGCGCTTCTTGGTCCATATTTTCATGCTCCTATTCGCTCCATTCCAACACCATCTTCACACCTAGCAAAATAACCATTATGAATCATCAATTTCATATAAGATTTCAAAATTTTTGCCCCAAATTATATTTTTATCCTTCACGCAGTACACCTGGCTGTCTAGTTAGACATGTCACGTACTGTACGCGACTGTCTCTAAAGGCAACCCACATATAGAATGTGTGTACATGAGTTTCAACATTGCTAACCTGCGTACAAGCCATGACATGCTTTAGGATGCTTAATACAATGAAATTGGGACTCAAATTTGAAAATTGCTAGGATCAAATTGAGGATCTCGGGGTGTAGGTTTACCTGCAACTTACGGAATCGGATTTTGTCCACTAGATTGTCCACACTGATCGAATGAAGGTAGAGTTAAAAAATTTCTTCTTATGTCCTAAAATAAAAATGGTGAGTTTGTTTTAATTTTTGAACTAATTTATAGAAATGATATTTCTCAAAGTGGGTTTTTTCCTATAGTTTGAAATATATTCAACTAATACCATATCTCTTTTTTCCTTGTAATAGGTTTTTAATCATTACAAAGTGTTTTTTCTCCTATAGGGTGGTTTTTGACATTTCCAATGCATTTTTGCATCTATACTTAATCCACGTTAACCTTTGCAATTAACATTTTTCCACGGACTATGGTATTTTAAACCATTAGTTACCTATCTTTACCATTGTTCTTCCATGGATAGGATCTTCTTTTCATGAGTATCATCCTTTAAAACCTATGTTGTCTTTTGATACTCCTGCCATAGTTGCTTCAGGTACAGGGGTGTCCTCTTAGCTATTTTCCGTGCCAAATAGAGCCTCTTTTGAGTCTCTTTTTACAAGCTATCCCTTTATAGGACTCCCCTCCCTTATGGAGTTTCTTTAGGCCCAGGTCTGACTCCTTCAAAATAGAATTGACTACCGAGTTAACTTGTCCATTCAAGCTTGTTAAGAATATGTGAATGGGCATCAGCGTTGGTGGTAGGTTATCTCTTTCTCAGACCATGAAGAATAATATGAGAAAGGATCCCTCTCTTTTCTATTTTGAATTGAGAAGGATATTCTCAAGCATAGGTTTATCACTTTTCCAGACCCGAGGGACTAAATTTACAGAAAAGGAACTCCCGGTATGAGCTTAGTTTTCTCTTTTTCGTGCTCTAGACCTAAACATGAAAAAGATTTCGAGTGTACTTTGTATCTTTGTCATGCTCGTTAAACACTAAAGAACACAACAATGAGTTTATTGTTGTAAGCCCCATTTCTCGTACTCAAATAGATCTTTTCGAGTGATCTTTCTTTTCTTCACACTCACAAAACTCAAGCTATTCATGTTGTTCTGGAAGGAGCATTGGGTAGCTGGTAATTTAACCTTTTTCAGACCTCCCTGACTAAGTATGAAAAAGGTTCACCTTTTCTTCTATGGAAGTTAAGAGAGTTCTTATGTGGTGTGTTTTATACTTTTCCGGCCTCAGGAGACTAAATTGGATGAAAAAGGACCCCCCTGGAGTCTTCTTTGGAGTTTTCAGACTCTCTAAATGTGAAAACACCAGCTTAACATGTACTAGTTCGGGCTCGGTAAATCCACGAATCATTGATACTATCAAGCATTATTTTCTCTTCTCTTCAAGCCTGTTAAAAAATGAAGAGAGATCCAAGTTGACTTTCCTGGACTTGTTAAAATTTAATAGGGAAGGTAAAGAATAAATTTTCTCTTGTTTTCAGTAAGTGGCAGCATGTCATCCTTGAACATAACACTCGTTGTTTTTTCCAATATCCATGTTTCAATGTTCACTTTCAATTCATCTATTACTTTGAGTTTATTACTCCTCCTCTTATCCATTATACCTGGGGAATCTGATCATGTCTCCTGCATGACAGATAAGTCTAGTTGTTCTATCTATAAAGTTAAAAGCTGCCTTGGGTCATCTCTATGTCGTGCTCATTGTTCAAGGACTCAACCCAATGTTTGATATTTATCCTGATCCCATCATTGTTATATCTGTGATATCTTGTGTCTCCCTTCCTTTTCCTAGTTCCTAGTCACTCTTGTGATCCGTTAGAGGATCCATTGCCTTCCTTATCATAGTATGGTTCTATTTCATCACTTCCTGATGATGAAGAATTAGAGTTTTGATGATAGTACCTTAGGATTCATTTCTATCATTGGTGAATTCCTTTGCTTTAGTTATCGATTATCACCTATCGATTCACAAACTATTGAATCATTTCCATGTTCGAATTCAGCCTACATTTATTCACATGGCTTGGATTGTACTGGTTATTTGGCATTTCATATGAAGACCTTAGTTCCTCATCTATGGACTAAGTTGCATAAGATTATGTTTCATTTATGTACATAGCTTCCAAATCTTTGAAGACTCATCATCATTGTATATTGTGGCTTCACTCCACCTTTGTATTATATGTGGTCTTGTACCCATATCATATGATGTCCTCAAATATTGTAAAGGTGCTAGTGTTCTAGTATATTGAACATAGCATCATTAGATATGACTTTGTATATGAAATTATTATGTATTTGTTTCAGGTACAACCTCTGCTCCACTAGATTTCTGAGTTCTCCAAAGATAAAGATTATAATGTATTTCGGCCATCGCTTCCCTCTGACCTCACACATTAGGGGGCATCTATTATCTATTCAAATGGAACTTCTCCGTCTAAGTGCCGACATTTCCTATGTTGGCGCAAAAAAGGACATTTATGGATTGAAGGTTGCCTAAAACACTATAGATGGGAATATTATGAAATACATTCACTATCCATCCAGCTTTCCATTTTTACCTTTTAATATGTCAATTGCTATACGCGACTTTTCCTATAAGTAACCCGTGTACATATGTCACTTTTCCCTATAGCATGTCATGTACTATACGCAAGTATTTTTCATTGCAACCTACGTACAGATCTGTACGCGGGTTTTCCTTATAGAAACTCGCATGTCATACATGGGTTTTCATTATCAATACTCGCATACACCTTCCTTTGACATTAAAAATAATAAATCGCGATTATATGATATTTGTTAAGCCCTTAACTATAACCATCTTAACTGTCTCAACCTCCTCAACCCTCAAAACTTCCTTATTTCACTAAGTATAAATAAAGGCCTTGGGGAGGGTGTTAGGGAATCATACTTGGAGAGAAAATTTATGCTGGTGGTATCTATTCAAAAGTATTTGGAGCAGTGGAACTCAGAATCCTTTGGTTGCAGAGGATTCCTTGTCTCAGGCGTTGGGTTGTAACCTTAACTCATTCACTATTGTTAATAAAGAGAATCCTTATTCCAAATGTGTTTCGAATGTCTTTCATGTATCATGGTTTGATGAATATTTATGATTAAGCACTCTATATACTATTTATCTAACCTATCCTATATACATGTATAAGCTTGCATTTGGAGGATTTTCTCTTTACAGGTCAAGGAGAAACATCCCTAAAAGATTTGGAGGAGAGGCAGAGCAGAAGAAGACAAAGCTTGGATCAACTGTCGTGAATCAGGTGAGTCTATCCTATCTTCTTGTTTCCTTTCTACACTTTTAATTTGATTTCCTGCAAGTTTTAAGAGTATGTTGGTAACCCCAAACCTTCAGTTATAAGGTGTTTATTCTTGAACAACACTATCCAATAATGTATGTTTGAATGAATATTTTATCCATGGATGATTTCAAATTCTTATGTGTTGTTGATTATATATGCTAGAGTAGATCTAACACCAATATATATAGAATGCTTGTCTTTTTTACTGATTGTTGAGGAAGTAATTTATCAATTCAAGCTGCAGTTGGAAAGCTAAACGGGGATCTACTTCAACCATCCGGAATAAGGTACGAGTTTTGATCCTTTAGTGTTAGATATTTGATTTCTCTTGCATATTGGAAAGGATTTATTTTTTGAGTCAAGCTTTTTGTTGTGGTACCCCAAGCCATAGGAATTTCTCTCTGTAATAGAATTGGTGACTCCGCTGGGGAGTTCCTAGTAGTTGTCCTTTGGGGTTTTTTTATCGACATTCAATGAATTTGAATTGCTCTTATTTCTCTGTTTTTGTGTCGGGTCTGGGGGCATGTATTCCTGGTAGTGTTTGATTGGTGTGAATTATATCTCAGCTTGTATGTTTGCCTTTGTTTTAATGCACTTTTCTTCCTGTACGCGAGTTTTTAACTCACAGTCCCGTATATACACGGTTTTCACTGATATATCCACATACATACACAGGTTTACTGTGAAAAATCACGTATGCCCTTAGTTTTTCCTTCTAGAGGAATATTGATTGTTGCTAGGTGAATTTTGATAATTGCTGAGTCTCCTTTGACACTGCTAGAGTCTGTATCCACCTTTGTTTCTGACCAGAGACATTTTTTTTAGGGTAACTTTCTTTTTTAAGAATGTTCTTGTCATTGCATTTTTTATTTTTTGTTTTGGGATTAGTGCATTAGATTTATTTTACCTTAGTACTTTGTGTGAGTGTTGTTTAAGTGTGATTTCCAAGTCTAGAGGTAGTAGAATCATTCTTTTGCTTTAGTATCTCATTTTTGTTTTAAAAAATCCAAAAATATTTGCTTATTTGCATCATTATGCATTGCATTTTTGCATTTTGCATGGTACTTGCACTAGGTTTTGCTTTGAAGTATTAGTCAGNATTTGAAAAAAATTTGCATTTCATGCAGTAGCATACCCTATTTTCATTGGACAAAATGCATTTTCATTGATTGTTAGGTGTGCATTTTGCTTCATGTTGCATCATAACACCATTAGTTGCACGACCATCTACCTCTTTTGAGTAATAAAGACAAATAAAATCAATGCTTAATTAAAATGGATTACACCTTTTTTATTTTATAGGGTTCACCAACAAGATTAGGTTTGAGGGTCTTGGATTAGTTCATTATCAGTAAATTCTTCAAGACCACTAAACAACAACATGTATGTGTCTGTCTAGGTGAGAGTGTGAAATTCCTTGGTATAATTGGTGTTTCTCAAGATCCTCCTCTCAGAAGGGAGTTAAGCATGAGACAGTGTGAGTGGTTATTGATTGGGATGACCCCTAGTCATAACTGAGTAGCACCGAATATATTTCAAAAATTGTATTCGTATCTGGGGGATATTTCGAGATTTTCAGGATTTGCTACCCTACCCATATGGTCAATCCTGCCTGCGAATGTCTGCTTGAGCATTGATTATATTGAGGTGACCTTAGTTTCCTTAACTAGGATATCGAGGGGGTACTTTGTAGGGGTTATTTTGCAGGTGTCCTAGCCAAGTTGGGGTCATACAGCACAGTCACTTTACGTGTTGAAGCTGAGGGCCACAATAATTGGTTATGTACCTCCGGTTGTTCTATATGGGAGTCTCAAGCCTCTCCTAGGTGAGACATACCTGCTTCATTCAGGAGCTCAATTATCCTACCCTTGATTTCTTGTGTTTGGATTTAGATTTTATTGGTGTATGCTCTATGCATGTTAGCTTTCTTAGGGTTTGCATAATTAGAGAGTATTTTATATTTTTGAGTCATTATGGATTTGGGTGAAGCTCCTCACCATTCTCATCGTTTAGTAGGAATTCCACCTTCTACATCTCCTCCTCCTTTGGGAGAGATAAATAGATGGTCCAGGTGGACTACTTTGCACATTGATTCACACATGATGGGAGATCGTGAAGATGGTATTCCCGAGATTTCTTCTCCACTTCAGGTGGATGATGGGTAGTTTACTCCTACCTATGACATTTCGCCTGATATACCTGTGATTTTTGAGTTAGGTCCTGTAATTTCTGAGATAGGTACTTTCCATGATAGACCTACTTACTCTAGCTATGATCCACCATTCACGCATTGCCAGTATGGAATGCCGGATGACGAGACTCATTATGAACCCATGAACACTAGTTATGGTATGTTTGGTATTCGCACACATGATTTTAAATTTCATGTCGAGTCGGAGTTTGAGCCTAACACTACGCCTAGGGGCACTCCTATTCCTTACCATGCGGAGAGGTTTGGGAGCACAATTCATATTGCACCTTCCATCCCGACGGTGGAAGCTACATCACATATTCCTCCTAGAACTAGGGTTAGTGATCCTATTAGGATACCGGATCCAAGATGAGTGACTATATGGAACACCATGTACATAATTTCATAGGTCCCTTTGTCCTCGGTTCCTTGTTCTTCGAATGTCATTCCTCCACCTCATTCACGTGGTCCTTCGGGCCAAAATGTTGCTACAAGTCATGTCCGTACTGCTACTACTTGCACAGTTGTGTCTCAAGTTCAAGTACCTCCTATTATTTCAAGGGGTCGTATCCCTACTTCTGGAGGACATTTTGAATACTTCTGGAGCCTACATTCCTACTTACGGAGTGTCTCATGGGACATCTCATGGGATGTCTTATGGACCTTATTATTGGACGTAGTATGGACATGGTTATTCAACTTATGGTTATGGGTATCAACAACCCGCTTACTCTCCTAATTATTTCTTTGTATCCCCACATAGTCAAGGTACACCAAATTATGGTGCTTCCATGCCACCTTACACGAGTCAAACGGGAGGAGGGCACTATGGCCAAGGCCATGGTGGTTATGCTAATCATACCTATGTGAACCAAAACTATCAGGGATCGGTGCATCGACCTGCTCATCCTAGGCTCCCTTTCCTCACAACGCTAAATATTCTTGACTTGTCGAGATTGACGAACGATCCTATATCTCATGACCCGACTTGGATGGCTCTCCCTAATAAGCTTCCCTCAGACATACCCAAGTTCGAGGGCAAACCAAGAGAGGATCCGAGCGAACATGTTACTACATTTCACCGATGGTGCTCTTCCAATTCCTTACATGAAGATTCAATCCATTTAAGGCTGTTTCAATGCACCCTTACAGGACCTGCCATTTAATGGTATATGGAGTTACCTAGGGGGGCATTCGCTTTATTCGATGACATAGAGATGAATTTTCTCAACCACTTCCAACTACCAGTGTGTTACGACATTGGTACGGAACTCTTGTCGACATTTTGGTAAGATAAAGCCACACATATCTCAAACCATATCCAAGAGTGGTGTAGATGGAAGAGGTTGATTAAATCCTTCATACTGCCGGATTTTCTCCTTGAGTGGTTCCTTAAGTCATTATTTCCTTATATAGCGAAGGATGTTTCTACATCCGAAGTTCAAAACAAGGAAGAAACCATTTTTAGGGTGCAAGAATTGGACTTGATTTATGCTAAATCCAGTTTGTTATATGAGATCATTCCCAACGGTCCGCGTTCTAGTTTCGACCCCAAAGTTAAACCTGGAACACATGACGATGGCATTGTTGTTTGTGCAAGTGCTAAGCCTACGGATTCAGTTATGCAATAGGTCAGTGAATTGTTTATCAACCAATTTGCTTCGGGACAAGCCACAACTTCTTCTCAACCCACCCAAATGGTGAATGTTTTTTCAATGCAATCGTCGGACCAAACGGGTAACCAGCAACTTGGAAGGAATAGAAAGAAGGGTAAGAACAATCATAAGGGTGGGAATAGGAATGAAAATTCTAATACTAATGACAAGAATTCTGGAAATGCTGTGGGGGACAAGCAATATAAACGTAAGGTTAAATATCCTTAGAAGTTATGTAAGGATGATCACCTCACTTACTTATGCCCTCGTATCTATGAAGCCTCGATATTCTTAGCGCAAGGCCTAGCTGTGCTAACCAACCCTTTATCTCAGAATCAAAACATGAACTCGAGGACCCATGATTAGTCTGGTGGTGATCAAGATCCACCAGAGGCTAGTGGTCATGGTTTCATCAACATGGTGAGTGCTATGAAGGTTGTGACCCATGCGAAGGACTATATGTTCGTCATAACCTGACTCAGGAAAGGAACCTGATCCACTAGGGACTCCTTTACATATTCAAAAACCTGTGGATAAACCTGAAGCTGCACCTCCCATTCCTAAGGGAGTCCTTAAGCATTCGGGGCACAATCCTAATTCCTGAGCCTCCCATAACTATTCTATTGTTGAGAATTTGGGCCACACTCCTTGTGCGATGTTTGCACTAGAAGTATTTTAGAGTTGTCCTTCACAAAGGAAGGATTTGCTTTCTGCCCTTGGTGTGAATGATGATAAATCTTCCTCCATGATTAAATTTGAAACCATGGGAATTCAGCCTCACTTTCCTTACTATGTGTCTCTTTTGATTCATGTAGAATGTCTTAACTTGACCGTCAAGCACACTGTTATTGACGAAGGTGTTGCTACTTATGTGATGTATTTATCTTGTTGGAAGGGTTTAGGTTCTCCTGAGTTGTCTAAATCCGGTACCATGTTGACTACTTTTGATGGGAGATCATTTAGGCCACATGAGATCCTTCCTTCCCTTAAGGTCCGTTTGGGAGGGAAGACCCTTGCGATAGAGGTCGAGGTGGTTAATGCACCCCTTGACTATAATCTCTTGCTAGGTAGGAATTGGATGTACAGTATGCAAGCCGTAGATTCTTCTCTATTTCGCATTGTATGCTTTCCATTTAATGGGAAGATAGTTATGATTGATCAAATGTCATTCAAGAATCCATCGTTGACCACATCTTTGGGAGCTTAGATCCTAATTGTAGATCACTCTCAGCCGGCAATTGGGAGTATAGGTGTGGGCATGTATCGATCCCTTATGGGAAGCTTTAGTTGTCCTACACCTATCCTTATGATAGGGTCTAGTTCTGGTGAGGCTTTGAAATCTATGATATCGGTGTCTTTTCACATGAACCATATGGAGGATCCTTGGATTCTTCCTACACCGAATAATTCGAGTGATCCCATTGTGACAGACGTGTCGTTGCCTCCAACTATGGTAGCTTATCAAGCTAATCTTGGGTGTGTTGCAGAGGCTAGTCCTTCCTCTTCACGGACAAAGAAGGAGGAGGGTATTTAAATATTCTCATGTGCATGACTTCCTTGATAGTGTTTTTCCTTCAGATGAAGGGATTATTGAGGGCATGTCATGGGTTGAGCCACCTTGGGAAGAATTGCATTATAGATCTTATTTTTTTCCTAAGCTTGACCGCTTGGACCATGAGGACTTTAGGGAGGTTCTTAGTGAGAGAATTTGTAGTCCTATGGTTCCATTAAGCTCTCCTATTCCAATGGCTGATGGGAACATGGAAAATATATCTCCTACCATTCCTATCAATATCTCTCGCGATCTTGGCAAGATTGAGAATGTCTATATTGGGGCAGAATGTTCCCATGCTAAGATTCAAGAGTACACCAAGCTGTTTAAAGAATTTTGTGATGTATTTTTTTGGTATTACGATGAAATGCTAGGTATCGACCCTCGCATTATTGAACATGAGATTAAAAATTATCCCAATGCTAAGCCTGTTCGACAACGCTTACGTGTAGTGAATTCTAGGAAAGTACCCGCGATTAAGGCAAAGATAGAAAAAATATTGAAAGCCGGTTTTATCTATCCCATTCCATTGACAGAGTGGGTTTCAAATCTTGTTCCGGTGGATAAGAAGTAGGGAGCGATCTATATATGCACTGATTTTCATGACTTGAATTGTGCCTGTCCTAAAGACAATTTCCCCACACCATTTATTGATCATGTTTTGGATGAGTGTGTGGGTAGCGAGGTTTTTTCCTTTATGGACGGCTTTTCCGGATACAATCAGATACAAATTAAACCTGAGGACCAACATAAGACTGCCTTTATTTGTCCTTGCGGAACCTTTGCATATCAGAAGATGCCTTTTGGCCTTAAGAACGTCGAAGCCACTTTTCAGCAGGTGATGACCTTGATCTTCCATGATCTCAAATCAATTATTGAAGTATTTTTGGATGACATTGTTGCTCATTCTTGTATGGGAATGCATCATTCCTATCATTTGAGATTAGTGTTCGAAAGTTTCCGCCATTATTTGGTTAGGTTAAATCCTCACAAGTGCATCTTTTGCATGAAGTCTGGTCGCTTATTAGGGTTCATTGTCTCCAAGGAGGGTATAAGAGTCGACCCTTTGAAGGTAGAGGCAATACTTCATTTGTCTACCCAAAAAAACATTAGACATATTCAATGTTTGCAAGGCATGGAAAAATTCTTACAGAGATTCGTTGTCAACTTTGCCAATTTGACTAGAGGCTTTATGTGTCTTTTGAAAAAGGACACCACCTTTTGTTGGGATGAGTGAGCCTAGGAGTCTTTTGATGCACTTAAATGAGCCTTAGCATCAGCCCCGGTGATTAGTCCACCCAACTATAGCCGTGACTTTCTACTTTATGTGTCTGCATCCATGGACACGAATGGTATGGTTTTGGTTCAAGAGGATGAGGAGCTCCAAGAGCATGTCATATACTACTTGAGCTAGAACCTTATTGACACAAAGGTCCATTATTCCCATGTTGAGAAGCTTTCCTTAGCTACCGTACATGTGGTTCGAAGGTTGAGACATTATATTCTCCTTCACCAAACCTTGGTTGTAGCCCATGTCAATCCATTTCAATTCGTCCTCACTTCAAGGATGATTGGGGGAAAGTATAATAAATGGATTGTCATCTTGCAAGAATTCGATCTCGAGTTTGTTTCAGCAAAATCGTTAATTTTTGCGGAGCTTATATTGGATTTCCCAAGTGAGGAGGAGGAGATGGTTTGTGAAGATACGTTTGTCGATGACCACTTCTTCTTAATCTCAGTTTTGGATCCATGGTATGGAGACATTATCATATATTTACAAACATTGAAGGTCCCTACTCACCTCTCACGGGATGAACAATGATGATTACGTCACGTATCCAAGAATTACCTCATAGTGGATTGTTAGAATAATCAACCCATAGTTAGCTACCTTAGACATTAATTAATCCAATTTTGTCTTATTTTCCTAGTTTCCATATTCCACCTTATGCAAGTTATCCTCCACATGTCCAAAGTGGTCAAACTTTCTAAATTTGAGTCATGGAGCACTTGGGAAACCACTTGGTATCAAATATTCTTTATTCCTATCCTTCCGAGCGCATGTCTGCTTTTTCTTCTTTATTTCCTGCTTTCGCTGAGTTTTAAGGCAATTGGGAAAGTTTGACTAGGTGAAGTTAACTTGTTTTTCGTCCTCATCATCCTCCACTCTAATATCCTTAGAAAATAATGTATGAGTTGTCCTTCCATCATATATTAGCTTTCCTAATTTATTTTTCCAATTCATGAGCTCCTAGACAGATTTGGAAACTGCTTTATGCACCTATGGGGGATTTGCTTAGATTTAGTAAGCCTGCTTTTGACCAAATTCGAATGGAATCCTTATGAATTCAAATATCTCATGTAATTATTTATTTTGGTATCCTATGACTTCATAGGGTTGGCTATTGTACACTTATTCAATACAGATTAGTGTTCTGCTCCATATTCAGTCTCCTTTGTGTGTAATTTGCATGTGTAATTGGCAATTTTTGTGAGTGTAATTGTTCTAACACCTGGGTTCGATTTCCACATGGTATCAAAGCCTTTTTAGATCAATTTATCTCCTTCTAATTTGTTATTGCAAGTTTGAAATCATTGATTGGGAGCATTTTGCTGATTGAAGGGACAATTTCCAAGCTATGGATCAATCTCAGAAGATCATCTTGACTCCATTTAACTTCTTTGAATGGAAAGAAAAGATGGAGATACTGTTGAGAGAGAAAGGATTCTATAGAGTGACTATCACAATATAAGAAAATCCCAATGCAGCTGTAGAGAAAATTAAATGGCACAACAGGAGGGATGAGGCCTATGGTCTCCTATGTCTGAGCATATCCAGAGACCTCCTTTTCCATCTTGATGGATTAACATCACCAAATGAAGTATGGGAGAATATTTTTGAGATTTTTAGTAAGACAGATGAGATGAGGGGACATCAAATTGAAAATGAATTGATCTCTTTGAGTCCCAACAACTTCAAATCCCTGCAACTCTACTTTTCCAAGTTCAAAGCCCTTGTTTTGCAGCTAAAACGGTGTGGAATCAAAAAGAAGGAGGAGCAATTGGTTTTTTCCATACTATTGAAGCTTGGCCCTAACTATTCAGTGGTTTTTTCGACCTTCCATGCCACAAAGTTGACAGCTCGAGCCTGAAAAATGCCTAGCCTTGCAGATTTCATGGAATGTCTCACACAAGAACAAGATAAATTGGTGATGATGGGCACCATCAAACCTTCCAAAGACCAAGCTCTGGTTGCTAGAGATTCAAGGGTGGATTCAAAAGGCAAGAATAAATCTAATAAGCCACCTGAGCAAAAGAGAGACAAGAACAAGTCTCCAGAGGAGCCCCAAGGTTCCAAGAAGAACTTCTAGAAGAAGAAGAACAAAGGAGAAATGAGCAAGTACGCATAATGCAGTAAGGGAAATCATCCTAAAATATCCTGAATGAAGAAGCAAATTGATATTCTAACCCAAATCCTAGAGAAGAATGGCATCTCCCTTCCTGATAGCTCAAAGAAGAGGGAAGAAAGATCAAATTCAGAAGATAGAGAGAGAGTTCATGCATTGGTTACTGGCACAACAAGCTCACCTAGTTTCATCATTGATTCTGGAGCTTCAAGACATATGGTTTCAACCAAGGAATCATTCACCTCACTTGACATGTCAAAAGGTCCACCAATCGTACCGGAAGATGACTCTCTCACTGAAATTTTGGGCAAAGGGAGGATTGATCTTGACCATGGTAAGTTCAGCAATGTATTGTATGTTCCAGGTCTTGCCTCTAACCTCTTATCAATGTATTAGATGACCCACATAGGGTCTCCAAAGAAGGTCATATTCTCCCCTAATGAATTTTATATCACAAAGATCTCAAGTGGTAAATTCATTGCAAAAGGAGTTGCAAATCACACTTCTAAGGTATACATGTTCTCACACTTCCTACCTTACTCAAACCCCTTTGCTCTTCTGATTCATGCTAATAAAGAAAGAAAAAGTTGGCATGAAATATTTGGCCACCTTAACTATAAGTATCTTTCTGATATTAGTGAAAAATAAATGGTCATAGGGTTACCAAAGATTAAGTTTTCCAAAGGAGTCTGTCAAGGTTGCATCTTAGGAAAACACCCAGAGCATAAATTTGAGAAAGCTAGTCATGAGAGAACCTCTGCACCTCTTGAGTTGATCCACAGTGATGTTTCTATCCCATTTCATCATATTTTAATGAGTTAGGACAAATATGCATTGACATTCATAGATGAATTTTCTAGGTACTACTGGGTTTACCTCCTGAAACACAAGTCTTAAGTTTTTGGCCTCTTCAAAGTCTTTAAGGCTTTGGTTGAAAACTAGTCTGGGAGGAAACTCAGGGTCGTCAGATCTGAAAATGGTGGTGAGTATGTCAATTCTGAGTTCATTCAATATTTTACAAATGTAGGTATTCAGATGCAACATTCTATCCCTTACACAACACAGCAAAATGGTGTTGCTGAGAGGAAGAACAGATCACTGAAAGAGATGGAAACTTGCATGATGGAGGCTAAGACTTTGCCACCAAAGTTTTGGGCTGAAGCTATAAAATGTACAGCCTATATCTAGAATATGGTGCCTCATAAACAGCTTGATGGTATGACTCCTTTCGAAGCATGGAGTGGGCACAAGCCAGATGTGACCCATTTAAGGATTTTTGGCTCAAGGGCTTGGGATAGAATTCCAACAGAAAAGAGGAAGGATTTGCAGCCCCAAATCCAAGAGTGTCTATTTGTTGGGTACTATGAATATTCAAAAGGGTAAAATCTGATAAATTTGAGCACAAACAAATCCTTCATTGAAAGGAGTGTTCAGTTCCAAGAATAGCCTTTAGTAGCAGTGGAAGTTGGAGAATCCTCTTCACCACTAGAACCATTGAATGTAAGTGAAGGGATAATTGAGCTTGCTGATTCTTATATGTATTATAATGATGATTTAATTGTAGATACTAACATTCCTACAATACCAAAATGGTCAGAAAATACCATTCATGCAGCTGGATAACTAGCTGGAAATCCTAATGATCCTAGGAGGACTAGATCTCAGTTTGAGAGTGCTCTCTGTATGAAAGATCCTTTCTTTGCAGACAAATTATATATGATGGTTGAATCATACCCATAGAAATATGAATATACAGCACATGATCCAAGATGGAAAACATCCATGAAAGAAGAGTTCATCTCACTCCAGAAGAACAACACTTGGGAGCTGGTTGATCTTCCCCCAAGGAGGAAACTAGTTCAATGTAAGTGGGTTTACAAAACCAAGTTTGATGCTGATGTTTCACCTTTGAAACATAAGGAAATATTGTTAGCTAAGGGCCACTCATAGTTACATGGCAGAGACTACAATGAGACCTTTGCACCAGTGGCAAAGATGGACTCCATCAGGCTAGCCTTAGCCATTGCAGCTTCGAAGCAGTGGGAGGTACATCACAAGAATGTGAAGTGTGATTTACTAAATTTAGATATTACTGAATATATTTACATGAATAATCCTCAATTATTTTCTACTAATTCATCACTTGTGTGCAGGCTAAAGAAATCATTGTATGGGCTTAAGCAAGCCCCCAGGGCTTGGTATGCCAAGATTGATAGATTTCTGCTATCATTGAATTTTGTTTGATGCAAGTCAGATACTAATGTATATTTGAAGTTGATTCATGGTTCTTTAATGATTATTGTCTTTTATGTTGATGACCTTCTCATTACAGGAAGCTCAAAGGATGAAATTTCCTCCTTGAAGGATGCAATGAACCATGCATTTTCAATGACAGACTTGGGGTTATTGAGCCATTTCTTGGGTCTTGAGATTGCTCAAACCAAACATGGAATAAAAGTAAATCAGTCCAATTATGACTTGGATTTTTTGAACAAGTTCAACATGAAGGATTGCAATCCAAGAAAGACTCCCTTCCTTTCAGCTTGAAGAAGCAGATTCTTCACCTATGGTAAACAATACACTGTATAGGAAACTAATTGGGTTTTTGTTGTACCTTACACATAATCGACCTGATATTTCTTATGCAGTAAGTGTGGCTTCAAGATAAATGTATCATACTCATGATATCCATTGGAGAGCAACCAAAAGGATCCTTAACTTTGTTCAGGGAACAAGGACTCATGGGATCTTCTACAAAGCTAAATTTGATCTTGATTTGATTGGGTTTACTGACAGTGATTGGGCAGGTGACAACATAGATTGAAAGTCAACATCAAGATATGTGTTCACACTTGCTGAAGGACCAATCAGCTGGTCAAGCAAGAAACATAGTGCCATTGCACTCTCATCTATAGAAGCAGAGTACAAAGGAGTTGTAAATGCAGCAACTCAATGTTTATGGTTGCAGGGGTTATTTGGTGAGTGTGGCTTTGAATCAGAATACTCAACTACTATCTATTGTGATAATCATAGTACCATTCAAATCTCCAATGATCCAATTCAGAGACAGAGAACCAAACACATTGAGATCCATATGCACTACATCAGACAGCTTGTGCATGATGGCACCATTCACCTACTCTTTTGTTCATCTTCAGAACAAGTAGCAGATATCTTCACCAAAATTTTTTGTGAGAAGACATTCAAAAATCCCAAATCACTGCTAGGGATTGCTGATCATGCTGTGAAGCATGAGTGATGACAAGATTTTCAAATTTTGTTTTACTGTCCATGTTTAAGGGAGGATTTTTCCCACTGGGTTTTTTCCTCTTGCCTTGGTTAAATGGACATGCAGTATGTAAAGGGTGACTAAGCCTTATTGCTAGGCCCCATAATTTTCTGATATTTTACTCATAATTTAGGATTAAGGGAGGTGTTAGAATAATCAACCCATAGTTAGCTACCATAGAAATTAATTAATCCATTTTTGTCTTATTTTCCTAGTTTCCATATTCCACCTTATGCAAGTTGTCCTCCAGATGTCCAAAGTGGTCAAAATTGCTAAATTTGAGTCATGGATAACACCTTGTACCACCATGGGGTAGATTCCATTTTATGTCATTGTTTAACTCATGAGGAGGCTGAGCTTGTGCTGAATGATTGCCATGGAGGGGCATGTGGTGGTCATTTATCTGGGCTTTCTACAGCCCAAAAAATCTTAAGACCGGGTTATTTTTGGCCATCGATCTTTAAATATTGTGTAGATGCATTCAAGAAGTTCCAAACTTGCTAGGTGTTTGCACGGAATATGCACTCGTGACCTGCCCCATTACATCCCATCATCACCACTAGTCCCTTCACTAAGTGGGGGCTTGATTTCATGGATTGCAACCCAACTTCAACTGGGGGGCATCATCATATCATAGTGGCTATTGACTACTTCACAAAATGGGCTGAGGCTATGCCTACAGTTAAATATGACAATGAGATAGTTGCACACTTCGTATTCAACTAGATTATTACTCGGTTCGGTATTCCAAAGGAGCTTGTCACTGACCATGGCAAGCACTTTCAGAATCGTATGATGGAAGAAATGGCCTCAAATTTAAGGTACAAGCAGGAGCATTCCTCGTCTTACTACCCTCAAGAGAATGGATAGGTTGAAGTAGTGAAAAAATCACTCAAATCCATTCTCCAATGAACCATCGCACAAAGTAAGAGGAATTGGCACATTATGTTATATCCTGCTTTATGGGCTTATAGAACTGCTGTTAAGACTGCCATGAGATTTTCTCCATATTAGTTTGTACATGGAGTGGAGTCGGTATTGCCGGTTAAGTGCGAGATTCCTTCTTTGAAGCTAGCCATAGAGCTCTTACCAGACACTTCTCCATTAAAGGAGCATTTGTTCCACTTAGAGCAACTTTATGAGCAACGTCGAGATGCCTTGGTGGCTCTAGAAGTGAATAAGCATCGCGTTAAGGTCCAGTACGATAAGTCTATCTATCCAAGGAGGTTTAGTGAGGGATATTTGGTCCTTTTGTGGGATCAACTGAAAGAACCCTTGGGGGCAAGAGAGTTTAATCCCATGTGGTGTGGTCCTTACATCGTTAAACGTGTATTAGAGAAGGGAACTTATGAGTTAGTGGCTTATGAGGAAACAACCTTGGCTTAGCCTAGAAATGGGCTCTATCTTAAAAAGTACTATGCATGATTTTCAGCCAAGGCTGACTATTGTATATTATTGTACAGTTTTTCATAGGTAGGTCTTTGCTTATGGTGATTGGGTTTGTGATTAGTTTCTATTTCTTTTGGCAGATGCCAATGGAATCTTCCACCTTCATAGGATTCATGGATGGTGCGAGCCTTCACACTCAACACTCAGCCTCTGCTTCTTGGGTGATCTATACTCCTACGGATCAGGTATTGTCTTCAGGAGGCATATGTTTACGACCCTCTTTGAACAATGTTGCTGAGCATATTGTCGTTATCAAGCTTCTACAGGATGCCATTTCACATGGTGTTCTCTCTCTTAACGTATGTCTTGATTCGGAGTTAGTAGCGTCACAGCTTAATGGTTTGTACCATGTCAGGGATCCAACATTATTAAGAAGATTCTTACATGTGAGATTGTTAGAAAGGAAATTTGACAATATAACATACATACATGTTCCAAGAATTAATAATCAAGTTGCTGACTCATATGCTAACTATGTGTTAGATTGGCATTTGTTTCATAGACAATAAGCTCATCACAAACATAAATTTTTACACATGTAAATAAATAAATCGATCATCAGAAACGTTTTTTATAAACATCCAAAATGTGGTAATACATAGTGTCATAATACAAAAATGGGGCTCTCGAGATACCAAAATATAAATACACGGTAGTACAAAATGTATCACTCCCAGGTATCTAAGCCTGTGGAGGAGGAGGGGGGTTGTGATCGTGGAATTTCACCACGGCTCTAGCTAGCCATTGAAATAGCCACACCCATGCTTGTGGTACACCCACCACCTAGCGTTACATGGCCTCAGGAAATTCCTCAACTTGCGCCATGGGTACTTTGTGTGTCAGCCTCATGAAGTTGGTATGAATGCTTTGGAGCATTTGCTTTGCATCCACACTAGTAATGTCATCCCCTCTTCCCCTCCATCTATGATGAGGGAAGCCTTCAGGCCACCATGGTCCTACATCTACATGCATATGAGAGGATGTCACTATGTATTGTCACCCAAAAACATGTCTTTTGATTCCATATAATAAAAAAATACAAAACAATTAAATAACTCAAAAATTTTGAAGAGGGTTGAGGTTCGTTACCAATGTCATCATATGGCGATACTGGTGGTAGTGGCATGTCGGGGTCTCCCCAAAAATATATCCTCTCATAGGGGTAATCATCGATGGAAACTATCTGTCGTCGCCACCATGGAAAGAAATTAGTTGGATAGGAGTTGGACACCCTACCTCCACCCAGTTTGTGCATCGCATCTCCCCAATGCCATTGGGCTGGATCTCGAACCCCGTGTAGAGCAACGTCAAATCTAGGGATCAATCCTGGAACATGGTCAAAGAAGAATGTGCTCAGTATGCTGTTGAAACCGAAGTTTTGCACCGTGCCCATATTGCAGTCATTGAGATGTTGTTTCATGTTGCTCAATAATGTCATACTCCAGTCATAAACTATGGGCCTCATGCACTCCATGGCATAGAACATCAATGGCTGCGAGGCCTGATGAAGTGAGGCTAGCCCCGCTATCGTGCCTAGTGTCAGTAGAATGGCCTTTAGGCCTAACACCTATATGGATTTAGTTGGGATCTGACTCCCCACCTTCTCTTTGTCTAGATAACAGTACACTACTATGTACTCATCTATAGTCAGGCCATGTTCGAGCCCGCGTCAGCGTAGGCTCACCACTTCCCCCCATCGGGAAAGTCCAGTAATAAAGTATATGTCCCCCACTTCTATGGTGAGGGACATCCCATCTATCTGGAATGACTCTGAGTCTAGATCCCAGTAGTCTACTAGCATCTGCAGTAGTATTGGTTTGGCCCTTAAGCCACCAAGACACATAAACTTGTAGAGCCCACATGACCGCAAATCTTGTTGAGCCATTAGATCTGCGCTTACTGCTCCTTCTTCATCACCGTGCTCATGTTCTCTCCATTCTAGGACCATCCTACACATAAAATTTAAGTTTGATCCATTAGAACAATTAAAAAACATTAAACATGGCCACATACACGACTGTTTACTAAACAACTACGTCTGTACATGACTTTGAGGTCTTTTTCCACATATATCCAACCCTATACGTGGAAAAATCCTCGATTTACGCATGGGCCAAGGCGCTCATCTTAGATTGGCCTAGAATCCCAAATTCACCATGGAAATAGATAAAATTTGCATTAAAATGAAAGAGTAGGGCATGGGTAAGTACCTGGAAAAAATGGTAGTGGATTCCGCCGGCTAGATCTCCTAGAATTCATTGTTGAAGTTCTAAGTTCAATTGGGTAAAAATTTCAAATGTTATATAATGTTTTTAATTTTTTACTATTGATAGAAATTTTTCAAATTTTTGAAAACTTTTACCCCCTTTTCTATAGTTTAGACCGTTTCTAATCCTTTTGGACCATTTTTGGACTAATTTATGATGTAGGAGACCATTTTGAGTTCCGTTTCGATCGTTACTTTGACCCGTTCGTGCCCATTATAGGTATGATGTTTAAACTAGCATATAGGTTAGGTTTTTCCCCCATTTGAATTTTGCATGACCTTATGACCATTTCATTATAGCCTTAGGTACAAACCCATTCTATTATGTCACAGAACCTTCTTGATGTTTTAGAAGTGGCATGATGTGAATGGTAGAGCTTGACCTTACATGGGTACCCTATTTAGCGCCTCATTTTCATTTGGTGCCCATGTCGACATTTTGTCCCTTAGGGTGTGGGAGTCTATTGCATAGTATTGCAATGACATTTCCCAAGAGCCTCATGCTCCTCTTGATCTTTTTCTAGCCTATTTCCCTCAGGAGTCCCTTATGTCAAGTTCTAATTGCATTATCATGAGCTTTGCCAACCTTATTGATCCTTACGCCGACTTCCCTGACTTTGAGTTTCAGCCATATAGCTCGAGCTTGTCTCATGTCTAGCCTTGCAGAGCCATCTTTTATATCCTTTGCAGCTTGATTCCCTATTCTACCAGGAGGGGACTTTCCCCTGAGTGTCACTATCCTACACATGTATCCTTGCATTGAGCATAGATATGTTCCACTACTTGGAACTAGTTTGTTTTCCCATATGACACTCGTCTCCTCATATTCTGTAACTATAAAGCAGTTTTATTCTTTTTCAAGCTTTTTAAATATTTGAAAAAGTCCAAAAAAAAAATTTAAAGAAAACCAAAAATCTGGACAAGGAAAGATGTTTTCTTTGGCAGCTGTTGAGTTGTGTCACATTCAAATAAAGCACTGTATATCACATCCATTGGTTGGGATTATAGTTTGACTTTAGGAGCTGCACTCATTTATCTGAGTTTATCTCCATAGACTGGTTAAGCTTCCAGTCCCTATGGAGCCTCTGTCGATGCCTCTTGTGTCGCAAATATGTACAAGTTGTGTATATCGAGTCTATGCTTCCTACATTCAGTCACCATTTTCCATTATTCTCTTGTTCGAAGGAAGTTGAAACCTGAGTCAGCCATTCCTCAGTAATCTTGAATTTGCATGTCAGCCATTCCCGCTATAGTTACTAGTTCATGCACCTTATGATCGATTCCTTCCACATTATACACCTTTTTTGAGTACCTTATGTTGGATGATGCAGGATTCCTTAATGCCCTCCTTCTAGTGGATTTCATCCCATATAATTCAGATCATTTATTCTGGGATTGGAATCTAGAGTCATTTTTGAGTGCCTTGAGACTTGCAGTCATTAGTGGCAGTTTCTCTCACCATCGATAGTTCTTTGGGAATACATTAATGTCCCTTGATCGATGGATTCTCTCAAGTGTTCGACCTCAAAAAATTTATTCATACTTATTAGTTTGCACTCTAGTACCTTGATTCCCATTATCATTATCGGTGGGTGATCTCACGTCTATTAGCGGTATACATCAATGACCGGTAATCAGATGATGGACTACTATGTTCGACCTCGACATCTCCATTCACATAGTAGGACTTGTACTCATAGTGGTTTGTGTAGAATACCTTCCATATTGGTGGCATGTATTATATGCTACCTCCTTGATCGTTCCAGTGTTCATGATATTTCAGCTCTCATGACTTGATTCCAGTATACGTCAGACATTTCTAGTCATATGGAGATCTTGATCCCTTGTATATCTTCAGCCATTATGGAGATCTTGATCCTTTTTATATCTTCATCATGGATATTTTGATCTATGTATATTGTACGGGGCGATGACCGCTTCTGTCATATTTTGTAACATACCTATTCATGGCCACTGTACTCTTATGTATCTGGGACTGCTATATGTATTTGTAGTTATATGCAGAGTTGTATCATTATACTATGCTAGTTTGGTGGCTGGTATTCACTGGGTTCTTCATCACTCCACTTCTGAGATGGACTTATAATGTATTTCGGCCATCGTATGACCCCTCTGACCTCACACATTAGGGGGATCTATTATAGCTGATTTTACCACACCTGGTGAATCACACTTGTATGTCCTTCCCCTGTCCTTGTGTAGACTCTTTGGACCCCATGGAACTTTTTTATACCTTTGATGTTTCCAACATCATCCCTAAAAAACATGCTTAAATTTCTATACATGACTTTTAAACCCTTTCTCACGTATATACATGGGTTGGACCCCTAAAACCGTGTACATCGGGATGTGTGCAAAAGGCCAAATTATTTTGGAGTTTTCCTTGACATGGATCCGACTCACTTATATCCTGGCCTTCTATATGCCTTGAGATCACTCAGATTCGACCCTTCATTGCCCCATTGAAGAGCTATATAAGGAACCCTTTGGATACATTGAAGAAAAGGTGAGAATTGAGAGCAAGGAAACTATAGTCCATTGTTGTCAGAACTTATGCTTGAGTCTGCATCCCTTTGTCCTTTGGAGCACTTTGGTGTTCCTCCAAAGCTTTCCTTTTGCTTGTGAGCTTGCTATCGAGAGATGGAGGATTGAGGTGGTGGAGGCCCAAGTGGGGGATTCAGTTTCTCTGTTTTCATCCATGGATGATTTCAAATGCTTATGTGTTGTTGATTATATATGCTAGAGTAGATCTAACAGCAATATATATAGCATGCTTTTCTTTTTTACTGATTGTTGAGGAAGTAATTTATCAAATCAATTTGGAGTTGGAAAGCTCAACGGGGATCTACTTCAACCGTCCGAAATAAGGTACAAGTTTTGATCCTTTAGTGTTAGATATTTGATTTCTCTTGTATATTGGAAAGGATTGATTTCTGGAGTCAAGCTATCTATTGTGCTACGCCAAGCCATAGGAATTTCTCTCCATAACAGGCCTATTACTATACGAACTGTGCCCTTCGATGTATCCCAGAATACTGTGAAAAGTGATGACTGGGTAGAGGAGGAAGGGTAATAAAGACTGTTAATTTTATGTCAATTTTAGTTAAGCTACATTCATTAAGCCATTAAAAATTTTTGTTTGAATTTACACTTTGTTTGTACATGAAACAGCAGTAAATTAAAATAGAAACAAAAATTTAACTACTGTGTTGGACAGAGGTAGCTGAGCCACACTGACAGTCCCTAATAAACTAAAAATTAACTACTGATTGACAGACCACCCATTTTGGGTCAAATTTGGTGAGGGGGTTGCAAGAAATTTCTGAAAACAGGCGAGGGGTCACACAGATTTCATAGACAGAAGCGGTCTTCCTTTTTGAGTGATGTTGCACCTTTCAGGGGGAAAAGGGAAACCTAGTCGCGCCGGTGAGGCTTAAAAGAGTGACCTCATCCCCTATTCAGGCCTGATAGGTGCGACCTGCTCCATATTTTGGGTTTTTCTAATCCAGAGTCAGATCCGACCGACAGTAACCTATACTGTGGCCAAACATACTTGGAATTTCCTTGTAGAGGCTTTAGTAACAATAAAAACTGAAAATAAACCATATCTAAGCTAGATTTGACAAGAAATTTTAAAAACTAGGGCATCAACTGAAAAACTATGAAATTTAAAAAACTAAACCAGGGATCCTATGGGATCGACCTGGTATGGTCGCTAGTTCTGTAGCAGGGATTTCTCCTTGCTATAGGGGTATGAATGGATCCCTTCCGTCTATAGGACGGAAGGGTAGGTTCATGCGTGTGGAAAATGGAAAAAAGAAACTGAACAGAAGGGAAAGCAAATGACAAAAAGAAAATGGTGGTGAGACCCTTTACAAACAAGGTTAGGGTTTCTCCTTGGCTACCTGCAAGCAACTATTAAGCTACAATAAACCTGCAAAACATGTTAGAGATCAAACCTGCAAACAAATAATGGTCAGAAAACAACTAAACTAACAAAGAAAACACATAAACAAAACTTGATTATACCTCTTCTTTGGTGAAATGGGCCACCATGCCTTGGCTAGCAGAAGCACCTCCCTATCTCACTCAACAATGGACTAGCTATGGCTCAATGGGGAATATGAGTGGAAGAGAGGGGGGATGTGGGTGGCTTGAGAGGAAAATAGGTCTCAAGGCATCCACGGGCAGCATAACAGTATGTAAGAGAGGTGTTCTTTGAGAGTGACCCCCCACCCTCCTTTTATAGCTTTCTTTTGGGGTTTTAGGGTTTTAATCCCTTGCTCTAGGCTTTAGCCCTTCCCGCCCTAAATTTAGCTCCGTTTACGGTTTTAGGCTCCTTTGAGGGGTTTTAGCCCCTTTTTGGTGGCTTTATCCCCTAGGAGAGTTATTTAGGCTCCTTTTTGGGGTTTTTAAGCCCTTTTCTTCATTCTTAAGCCTTTTTTAGGGTGTGGGGTTCTAATGGGGTGTTACAGGGGTCGATCATGGGTGTCCTTAGGTGGTCTAGGCCATGTAGAGCTCAGTGAGGGATTTTTTGGGTTAACAGGGTGTAGGAAGTTGAATGTTTCATTTAAATTCCACATTCCTCACAAATGTGCTACATATTTATGATGAAATAATACTTCCCATTATCATTCCTAAGGATATTTATCTTATGCCCACTTTTATTCTCTACTAATTCCTTCCAAATCTTCAATTTCTAAAAAACTTTAGATTTTAATTTAAGGAAGTACACCCAGCAGAATATCGAGTAGTCATCAATAAATGTGAGTACATACCTTGATACATAATAGGATGGAGTGGGAAGAGGACCAATTAGATATGAATGTACCAACCCAAGTGGTTGTGTGTAATACCTTAGTTGCTAAGCTCGAGACTTATGATCCTTCATGTGACTTATGTTCTCTTGCATTATGGACTTATGCTATTTTATATGTTTGTGGAATTTTGTTCCTTTTCATGATGAATTTAATTAAGGACTTATTATTAATGTTTGATAACATGACTTTGTACTTTGGAGTTATTATTAATGTTAATGTTATTACTAGATTATCTATTATCTTTGAATGTTGTTAATGATTGATTAAATACACAACTCGCTCAGCAAAGGAAACTAAAAGAGTATGGGGGACCATGGATTCCACAAAGTGAGGGGGAATGGGGACATCCCTAGAACCTTATAACTTATTGTTTACTTAAATTTTTACATCCAAATTCATATTTTCACCTTGGTGATATTAATAATGTTCGTCACCCAAACCTTGTACAACGCACCCTATTCTCAATAAGTATGGACTATGGAGATATTTGTTCATATCATGCACACCTTAGTGGGCCCATATTTCATAGGGATCCCTCCTTGGGAAAATATTCCCTCACATTTATGTGTTTATTGTCATTTATTAGCCATTTACTAGTTTTTAGGATTGTAATCTATTTTCTAGATTCCACTCTTACACCATGCATTATTGATCCTATTTTTGTGCTTCCATGAAATTTATGACCCCATTGGATGTCTTCTCTCACCTATTTCAACCTCCTTTATGTTTTTTAACCCACTTTATGCATTAGTGTGTCTCCATGTTCTCTTCATGGATCCACTCCTTATTTTTTGGGTAACTCCTCCTCATGGTGCTAATTCGGGGAAGGGAATATTTTCACTGAGCCACCACTCCACTAATTCAAGTTAATTATCCATGATTAATTTTAAACCTTAATTATCTCTAATGTGGTTTGATCCATTTGGTTTAGAATGGTCCTCGTTATGCTATACATCCATATGCCATCTCCTTCTTGAAGTTAATCTTGAGCTTTAGACCTTGTGATTTATGCTATCTACCCATGTTGGGAAGATTAAGATTATTGAGAGTGTGTTGAGACTTAGAGGGAGTCTATTTGTTCCCTTTTCTTCCATTATATTAGTCTACTAGTCTAGGTTCTCACATAGGAAGCCAGGAAATGGGAATGCGGAGCTAGGGCACATCCCATAAGCAGTGGAGACAGACATGAAAGTAGTAGTGGGAAGCATTGTTTCTTTCGAAAGAGGTAGTTTTGAGAGTAGTGGGACCTAGAGAGAATATAATCATGTATCCATGGTCTTAGTTTTAGTGTGAACTTTTCAAGCGAGGAAGGCTTGACGATGTCTACGGCTTGGAGGAAAGTTGTCCTGCTGTAACCAGTTGCTTATATTTTGAGATAAGTATTTCATGTATTGAATTTTAGGATCTGCATGGAGGAAGGATGAATATCATGGAATTTACTTTCTATTCTCATTACCTTCTTTCTATTCTTCTTCTTTATAACCCGAAATGGTAATGTTGGCTCTATTTTATTAAGAGGGGCGCAACCATATGATTTGGTTAGACCATCTATGCTCATTTACGAGTTTTTATACCTATTCCATTGCATTCGGACCCATTTTTCTAGTAAACAACACCTTTCGTTTCATTGAAAAATCTTTTCGGATGACAAATATATGTTTGTTTTGGTTTGATAACTTTCCGGTGCCCAGATGAACGCACCTGTCATTTTATTGTAAATCATTTTGTTGCATAACTATTCCTAGTTGCATATATGAGGATGAGATAGGTATTCTATATTCAAAATTAATGAATGGGTGGAGGGTGGCAGCCATATGATCTGATTTTTATTAGTGAGAGATGACAGTAGGGTACCGTCATCTCGAGCCAATTTTGAGGGTTGTAGTTGCAGCCGTTGTTCTTGTTTCTGATGGTTTCGGTGTGGCTATAGACTGCATCCTATGTATGCTCTATCATATGTGTTTTTCTTACTTTTTATGGTCACTAACATCACACACATAATAACATTGAAAAATTAAATTAAGTTTCAAATAATTAATGACATCAATACTTGGTTATTCATAAACTATGCAATCAAACAAACCCAAAATATATAAATTAGTTATTCACAATGAATATGATGTTTATCATGTATTATTGATGTTCTTATTTCAATTATGACCTTTAGTTTGCACTTTATAAATTATTAATCGAGTGTCACTGTTACGGAGAGAAATTCCTATGGCTTAGGGTACCACAACAGACAGCTTTGACTCCAGAAATCAATCTTTCCCAATATGCAATAGAAATAAAATGTCTAACACTAAAGGATCAGACCTCGTAACTTATTCTGGATGGTTGAAGTAGATCCCCGTTGAGCTTTCCAATCTTCATCTTGAATTGATATAATACTTCCTCAACAACAAGTAAACAATACAAGCATACTATATATCATGGTGTTAGATCTATTCTAGCATATATAATCAATAATGTAAAAGCATTTGACATATTCCAATGGATACAATATTCAATCAAATACACATCATTGGACAAGAAAAGATAGTTCTTATTAATATAAATCAGAGATTACAATATAGATACAACCTCTGACGACACGTTTGCGAATCGGAGAAACTGAATCCCCCACTTGGGCCTCCACCACCTCAATCCTCCATCTCACGATAGCAAGCTCACTAGCAAAAGGCAAGCTTGGGAAGAACACAATAGTGCTCCAAAGGGACAAAGGGATGCAGACTCAAGCATAAATTCCGGCAACAATGGACTATAGTTTCGTTGCTTTAAATCTCTCTATATGCCTTCAATGTTCCAAGGGGTTCCTTATATAGCTTCACAAGGGATAATGAAGGGTCGAATCCGAGCGATCTCAAGGCATATGGAAGGCCAGGAGTCAAATGAGTCGAATCCATGTCAAGGAAAAATCCAAAAGGATTTGGACTATGCACACATCCAGATGTACGTGGTTATAGGATTCAAACCCACGTATGTATGTGGTTATCGGGGAAAAAGCCGCGTATATCATCTTTTATATAGTTTTTAGGGATGATCAAGGAAACATCAAAGGATAAAATATGGTCCATGGGGTCTAAAGAGTCTGCAGCGGGACAGGGGAAGGCCATACAAAGTGTGATTCACCTGGAGTGGTGAAATATGCTATAACATATGCCCCCTAATGTGTGAGGTCAGAGGGGTCATACGATGGCCGAAATACATTATAAGTCCATCCCAGAAGTGCAGTGATGAAGGATCCCAAATGGAAGACCAGCCACCCAATTAGCATAGTACAATGATACAACTCTGCATATAACTGCAAGTACATATAGCAGTCTCGGATACATAAGAGTACAATGGCCATGAATAGGCATAATACATGATTTCACATATGTGATCATCACCACATACAATATACATAGATCAGAATCCCCATGATGAAGATATACAAAAGACCATGATCTCCAAAATGGCTGAAGATATATAATAGATCAAGATCTCCATAGTGGCTGGAAATGTCTGACATACACTGGAATCAAGTCATGAGAGCTGAAATCTCATGAACACTAGCATGATCAAGGAGGTAGCATATAAGAGATGCCACCAGTCTGGAAGGTCTTCTACACAAACCGATATGAGTACATGTCCTACTATGCGAATAGAGGTGTCGAGGTCGAACATAGTAGTCCATCGTCTGATTACCGGTCATTTATGTATACCGTTAACAGACGCGATATTACCCACCGATAATGATAATGGGAATCAAGGTACTAGAGTGCAAACTAACAAGTGTGAATAGATGTGTTGATGTCAAACACTTGAGAGAATCCATCGATCATGGGACATTGATGTATTCCCAAGAAACTATCGATGGCAAGAGAACCTGCCACTGATGACTGCAAGTCTCAAGGCACTCAAAAGGACTCTAGACTCCAATCCCAGAATAAATGATCTGAAGTCGATGGGATGAAATCCACTGGAAGGAGGGAATTAAGGCATCCCCCATCATCCAACACAAGGTACTTAGCAAAGCTATCTAATGTGGAAGAACTCGATCATAAAGTGCATGAACCAGTAACTATACCCGAAATGGCCGACATGCAAAGTCAAGATAACTGAGGAATGGACGACGCAGGTTTCAACTTCCTTCAAACAAGAGCATAATGGTGTATGGTGACTGAATGAAGCCAGCATAGACTCGATATACAAACTGGGACATCTCTATGACACAGAAGGCATCAACAGAGGCTCCATAAGGACTGGAAGCTTAACCAGTCGGTGGAGATAAAATCAGATAAACGAGTACAGCTCCTAAGTCAAACTATAACCCAACCAATGGATGTGATATACAGTGCTCTGTTCGAAGGTGACATGACTTGACAGCTTCCAAAAGATAACATATTTCCTTGTCCGGATTTTTGGTTTTTTGATTTTTTTGGACTTTTTCAGTTATTTGAAAAGCTTGAAAAAAGAATAAACTATCTTTATAGTTACAAACTAGGAGGAGATGAGTGTCATAAGGGAAAACAAACTAGTTCCAAGCAGTGGAACATACCTATGCTTAATGCAAGGATACATGTGTAGGATATCGACACTCGGGGGAAAATCCCCTCCCGGTAAAAAGGGAATGAAGCTGCAAAGGATATAAAAATGGCTCTGCATGGCTAGACATGAGACAAGCTCGGGCTATATGGCTGAAACGCAATGTCAGGAGAGCCGGCATAAATCTCAAGAAGGCGGGAAAAGCTCATGATAATTCATTCACAACTTGACATAAGGGGAGTCCAGAGGGAAACAGGCCAGCATAAGATCAAGAGGAGTATGAGGCTCTTGCTAAATGTCATGTCAATACTATACAATGGACTCCCACACCCTAAAGGAGAAAACGTCGGCATGGGCACCAAATGCAAATAAGGCGCTAACTAGGGTACCCATGTAAGGTGAAGCTCTACCACTCAAATCATGCCACTTCTAAAGCAGCAAGAAGGTTCCGTGACATAATAGAGTGGGTTCGTACCTAAGGTCATGGTGACATGGTCATAAGGTCATGCAAAATGCAAACAGTGGTGAACCTAACCTATATGCCAGTGTAGATGTTATACCTAATATCAGTATGAACAGGTCAATCCAATGGCTGAAATGACACTGAAAATGGTCTTCTACATCACAAATTATGTCAGAAACGGTCCAAAATGGTTAGAAACTGTCAAAACTATAGGAAAGGGGGTAAAAATTTTCAAATATTTGAAATCTTTTCTATAAATAGTAAAAAATATAAATCATTTGAAACTTTTACCCATTGGAGATTTGATATTCAACTGCAAATTCCAGGAGATCCAGCCGACGAAATTCACAACTGTTTCTTCCAGGTAGTTACTCATGCTCTCCTCATGCATTTCAATATAATTTTTGTTGATTTTCATTGAAAAATGAGGTAGTTTAGGCCATCTCTACATGAGCGCTGCGGCCCACGCGGATATCGAAGCTTTTTCTGCGTATAGGGCTGGCTATACGTGGAAAAGAGGCTAGAAACTGCGTACATACACGGCTGTTTGCAAAACAGTCACGTATGATGCCACACAAGTGAATTTACAAGAATCTAATGGGAAAAATGGTAATTTCTCTTGCAAGATGGTGCTAGAATGGAGAGAGCGCAAGCATGGTGAAGTAGAGGAAGCTGTAAGGGATGACGTGATGGCTCAACAAGCTCTTAGAAGATGCAGACTCTACAAGTTTTGGTGCCTTGGTGGCTTGAGGGCCAAACCAAGACTGCTAGAGATGCTGGTAAACTATTGGGATCCAGACTCAGCGTCCTTCAGGATAGATGGGATGTCTCTCACTATAGAGGTGGAAGACATATAATTTATCACAGGTCTATCTAGACGAGGGGAGGTGGTGAACCTTCATTCCCGAGGTGGGCCAGGTGGTGGGCTTACTATCGATGAGTACGTAGCTGTGTACTGCTACCCAGATACTGAGAAGGTGGAAATTCAAGTCCCCACTAATGCTATACAGGTGCTGGGCCTAAAGGCCATACTACTGACGCTGGGCAGGATAGCAGGCTTAGCCTCACTCCATCAGGCCTCGCGGCCACGGATGTACTATGCGGTGGAGTGTATGAGACAGACCATATACGACTGGAGTACTACACTACTGAGCAACATGAAACACCAGCTCAGTGAGTGTAAGGTAGGTAGGATATGGAATTTTGGGTTTAGCAGCATATTGAGCACATTTTTCTTCAAGCGTGTTCTAGGATTGAGCCCTAGAGTGGACGTTCCTCTCCATGGGGTTCGAGATCCGGCCCAACAGCGTTGGGCAGATGCTATGCGCAGATTGGGGGCTGGTAGGGTGGCCAACCCATATCCAGCTGACTTCTTTCCATGGTGGCGACGACAGATTGTTGCCATAGATGACTACCCCTATGGAGGGATAGATTTTCGGGGGGATCCAGACATGCCATTGCCACCAGGATCGGCATACGGAGAGATAGGTACCGAATATAAACTCTCACTCTTTTTAAAGTTTTTTGAGTTATTTAATTTTTTTTTATTTTCTTGATTATGTGGAATCAAAAAGACATGTTTTTGCATGACAACACATAGTGACATCTACCATTCGTGTGCAGATGTGGGACCACGGTGACCAGAGGGCTTCCCACGTCATAGACGGAGGGGAAGAGGGGATGAAATCACCGATGCGGATGCGGAGAAAACGCTCCAAGGAATTCATACCAACTCCGTTCGACTGACTCACAGAGTTCCCATGGCGCAAGTCAAGGACTTGCCTGAGGCCATGCAGCGACAGGTGGTGGGTGTGCCACACGCATGGGTGCATTTTTTCCGATGACTAGCTAGAGCCGTAGTGACGTATCATGATCACAACCATCCCCCTCCACAGGATTAGACACCTGGGAGTGGATATGTTTTGTACGACCGTGTATTATATGATGGAATCTTTGAAAGCTCCACTTTTGTATATGACACCATGTATTACCACATTTTTGATATATATATAAAGTTTTATGGTGATCAGTTTATTTATTTACATGTGTAAAAATGTTTATGATTAATTTATTATGAATGAAACAAATTCCAATCTAACATGTAGTTAGCATATGAGTTAGCAACTTGATTATCATTTCTTGGAATGTGTATACATGTAATACTGTCAAATTGTCGTTCTAACAATCTCACACGTAAGAATCTTCTCAATAATGTTGGATCTCTAACATGGTACAAACCATTGAGTTGTGACACTACTAACTCCGAATCAAGATGTACCTCAAGAGATAGAACACCATGTGAAATGGAATCCCGTAGAAGCTCAATAACGGCACTATATTCAGCAACATTGTTGGAAGATGGCCGTAGACATACACCTCCTGAAGACAGTACCTGACCCATAGGAGTATAAATCACCCAAGTAGCAGAGGCTGAGTGCTGAGTGTGACGGCTTGCACCATCTGCAAATCCTATGTAGGTGGAATATTCCATTAACATCTACCAAAATAAATGGAAACTAATCACAAACCCGATCATGATAAGAAAAAGACCTAACTATGCAAAGCTATACAATAATATACAACAAGCAGCCTTGGCTAAAGATCATGCATAGTATTTTTTGAGATAGAGCCCATTTCTAGGCTCCACCAAAGCTGTGCCTTCGTAATCGACTAACTCATAGGCACCCTTCTCTAAGACACGCTTGACCATGTAAGGACCACGCCACATAGGATTAAATTTCCCTGCCCCCAAGGGTTATTTCGATTGATCCCACAAAAGGACCAAGTCTCCTTCAGTAAACACTTTTGGATGGACAGACTTGTCATATTGGACCTTAACGTGATGCTTATTAACCTGTAGAGCCACCAAGGCATCTCGACACTACTCATAAAGTTGCTCGAGGTGGACCAAACGCTCCTCCAAAGGTGAAGTGTCTGGTAAGAGCTCCACAGCTAGCTTCAACGAAGGAATCTCACATTCAACTGGCAATATCAACTCCACTCCATGCACAAGCTGATATGGAGAAAAACCAGTGGCAGTCTTAACCACGGTTCGATGTGCCCACAAAGCAGGGTATAACATAATATGCCAATTCCTCTTGCTCTGTGCGATGGTTCATTGGAGAATGGACTTAAGTGATTTATTCACTGCTTCAACCTGTCCATTCACCTGGGGGTAGTAAGAAGAGGAGTGCTCTTTATTATACCCTAACTTGGATGCCAACTCTTCCATCATACAGTTCTGAAATTGTGAGCCATGGTCAGTGACAAGCTCTTTCGAAATCCCAAACCAAGTAATGATTTGGTTGAATACAAAGTGAGCGGCTATCTCACCGTCGGATTTTACTGTAGGCATTGCCTCAGCCCATTTCATGAAATAATCCATAGCCACTATAATATGATGGTGCCCCCCATCCGAAGCTGGGCTGCAATCCATAAAATCGAGGCCCCACTTGGTGAAGGGACCGACAGTGATAATGGTATGTAACGGGGCAGGCTTCGAGCGCATATTCCATGCGAAGACCTGGCAAGGGTGGCACCTCTTGACCGCATCAACACAATCTTTAAAGATTGACAACCAGAAATAACCCGCTCTCAAAATATTTTGAGCTGTATAAAGCCCAGATAAATGACCACCACACGCCCCTCCATGGTAATCATTCAGCACAACCTCAGCCTCCTCATGAGTTAAACAACGTCATAAAATGGAATCTACCCCATGGAGGTACAAAGTATTGTCCACTATAAGGTAGTTCTTAGAGATGTGATGTAATCGTCGTCGTTCATCTCACGAGAGGTGAGTAGGGGTCCTCTGTGTTTGCAAATATACTATGATATCTCCATACCATGGGTCAGACGTTGAGATTAAGAATATGTGTTCATCAACAAACGTATCTTCACAAACCAACTCCTCAGCCTCGCTCGGGAAATCTGATATAAGCTCTACAAAAATCAACGACTTCTTCGAATTTGCCGAAACAAATTTGAGATCGAACTCTTGCAGGATGACAATCCATTTATTATACTTTACCCCAATCATCCTTCTTGTGAGGACGAACTGAAACGGATTGACATGGGCCACAACCGAGGTCTGACGAAGGAGGATATAATGTCTCAAACGTTGAACCACATGTACGGTCTCTAAAGAAAGCTTCTCGACATGAGAATAACAAATCTCTGCGTCAATAAGGTTTCGGCTCAGATAATATATGACATGCTCCTGGAGCTCCTCATCCTCCTGAATCAATACGATACCAATCGTCTCTAAAGACGCGGCCACATATAATAGAAAATCACGGCTATATCCAAAGGACTAATCATCGAGGCCGATGCTAGGGATCGCTTAAGTGCATAGAAGGACTCCTGGGCTCTCTCATCCCATTCAAAGGGAGTATCCTTCTTCAAGAGATGCATGAAGCCTCTAGTCAAATTGGCAAAATTGACCACAAATATTCGTAATAAGTTTTCCATACCTTGCAAACACTGAATATGACAAATATTCTTTGGGGGAGACAACTGAAGTATTGCCTCAACCTTTAAGGGATCGACTCTTATGCCCTCCTTTGAAACGATGAATCTTAATAAATGACCTGATTTTACGCAAAAGATGCACTTATGAGGATTTAATCGAACCGAATAGTGTCAGCATCTTTCGAAAAAAAATCTCAAGTGATACAAATGACTCATTATCATACAAGAATGAGCAGCAAGGTCATCCAAAAATACTTCAATAATAGACTTGAGTTCATGGAAAATCAAGTTCATTGCCCGCTGAAACATAGCTTCGGCGTTTTTAAGGCCGAAAGGAATCTTCCGATATGCAAATGTTCCCTAAGGACAAATAAATGCATTCTTGTGTTGGTCCTTAGGTTTAATATGGATCTGATTATACCTGAAAAAGCCATCCATAAAGGAGAACACCTCGCTACCCACACACTCATCCAAAATCTTATCTATAAATGGTGTGGGGAAGTTATCCTTAGGACAGGCACGATTCAAATCGCGGAAATCAGTGCATATTTGGATCACTCCTTACTTCTTATCCACTGGAACAGGGTTTGAAACCCACTATGTCAAGGGAACAGGATAGATGAAACCGGCTTTCAACAGCTTCTCTATCTCTGTCTTAATGGCGGGTGCTTTCCTAGGATTCACGGCGCGTAAATGTTGTCGAACAGGCTTAGCGTTGGGGTAAGTATTAATCTCATGTTCGACAATCTAAGGGTCAATACCTGTCATCTCATCATAAGACCAAGCAAAAATATCATGAAATTCTTTGAATAGCTCGGTATATTCGAGAATTTCAGCTGGAGAACAATCCGCCCCAATATAGACATTCTCGATGGTGCCAGGTGTTGCAGCTGCAACAATTCTCCCCAAATTTCCTAAATTTTGGGCCCCTCCTCATGATTTAGCATTTTGTTTTAATCGTTCAGGTACTTGATTTTTTGGGTCATGCATTAATTGTGGGTGATTGCCTGGAGTTTACTTTTCGTCCTAGTTTTTCAGAAGTTTCCTGCATTTGAGACTCATGGTGAGTCGCGGATTTTAAGGTTGGGCTTAGCATGTCGGTCAGACCAAATATTCTTTGTTGTGGGTCGCTGTGTGGAGGTAAGATGGGTTTTGTCTATTGTTGAATGTTTAAAGCTGATTGAAACACTTAGTTTTTCCATTGATCGGGAGTCTTTCTTGCTGTGATCGGAAGCCGAAGATTTTTCTCTTTCGCCATTGCGGATCCCAAATCGGTTAGCTGTTCGAAGAACAAAAAAATTCGACTGCCGATGTACGTTTGCCTATTTAGCCGCAGAACTGAAGCTGTTTCTCTTCCACCGTTGCGGATGAGGAAGCCATTTGGATTCCGATGTCCAAACCTCACCGAATTCTGATCTAAAGTTTTTCCCACCCGCGTCGCGTGTCTTCAGCCTTCTCTCTTCCGCCGTTGCGGCTGAGAATGTCCTTTAGCATCTGAAATATGAAAGCCATTTGAATTCCGACTAAAGCATTTTCCCGCCCACGTTTCACTTATCCGCATCTTAGGTCTCTTCCGCCGTTGCAGCTGGGAAAGCCGTTTAGCCTCCCATGTCATTATTCCCCCGATTGTCAATTTTTCCCGCCTGCGGATTGGTCTACCCCTCTAATGTTGGTATTTTGAGCCTCCGATGAGTTTCCTATTTGCCGTTGGTGGTAATGTTGTCAAGCCTGGAGGTGGTCAAGGCAGTGGTGTCAACGTTTGATAAAATTCTAATAATGGGAGATGCACCAGGTGATTTTTTTTTTTCGTGGATTAGCTGTTCAATTTTCATGTTTAAAACGCCAATCCTATGAATGATGCATTTTGGTTTATTGGTAGGTGGACTCAAGGGATTGGTCGGGATACCAAGATACGAAGGTGTTGTGGGACATTGTATCTCAGGTCGAACCATTGTCAGAAGGCGACAAAAGCAATGGCCCAAAAGAGCTATCAGTTACTAAATAGTTCATGGATGCATAACAGACGACAGAGAGGAATATGAAGCATTGGGGAACTGAAAGGTCAGATGTTTTGGGAAGCAGCCCAAGAAGTCTGCAGTGGTAGTTTAAATATTTGAAAGAAGAACTTAGAGAGGGAATTTTTCCCTGGAATATTTTGTAAACCTTTTGCTTGTAAGAGGAACTATTTCGTTTTACAATCAGAAACTGCAACTTTTGCCTGCTGGAGAAAGCGAAATGTGGAATGTATCAATGTGATTAAATGAAAAATGTTGAAGGGGAACTATTTCATTTTCAGTTGTGTTTCATTAACTGTGAGAGTGTTTAACTTCCTAGACCTATGTTCTTGTTGAATGCTCTTCAGTATATTTTGTGATGCTCTCCACTGTGAGTAATAAATGTTGTTCATAAAGCAATTGGCTATCTGGTTGTTTAAATATCTGTAATTGTTCATGTGTCTTGAAAGAAGTATCAGCTATCTGTAACTCTTCATTATGTAGGTACAAAATATATTACTTACCAATGAATGATAACTTTTCTCCCCAGGGATAGTTTAGGTAGTTAGTTTACTTTCTTGTTTTATGTGATTCAGATGCTAGTGAGTCTAAGATGAGAGTTAAGAACCTGCGCATCAAATTGTGACTAATCCTTGCATCTTATCGCCCTGCATTGTTAATTAGGCACTTGCATTTCATAATTTAAGTCAAAATACAAAAACTCGGTGGACCGGGCCGTAACCGGTAAAGCCTTTGTTTTGTACTTGACCTACGGTAGCCAGACCGTAAACCGGACAGATTCCCTATTCCAAACAATCAACGAGCTAGTTGGGAACATTGATTGGGGAGAATCCCTTACTGTTGCTTCCTGCGAATTTCAGGGCCTCAACACCAGGATTTCGAGAGATGTTGATAGAAATCATAGAAGATATGTTTTCCATGTTCCCATAAGCCATCTGACCAGGAGAGCTTAATGGAATCATGGGACTACCAACTCTTTGACTAAGATTCTCCCTATAATCCTCATGCTCCAAACGGTCAAGTGGTGGAAGGAAATATGATCTATGATGAAGTTCCTCCCATCGTGGCTCAACACCCGACATAACCTCGATGATCGCTTCATCTGAAGGAAAAACTGTATCCAGGCAGTCATGGGCATGAGAAGACTATAATTCCCATGCCGACAATACATAGGGGTCTTCCTCTTCCATCCATGAAGAGGAAGAACAAGGCTCTGTAACATTCATAATATTGGCTTGATAAGCTATCATGGTTGTAGGAAGCGGCACGTTGGTTTCGACAGGATCACTCAAAATACTCAGCGTGGGAAAAATCCAAGGATCTCCCATATGAGTCGTGTGAAAAGACACTGAGGTCATAGAAGTCGAAGCCCTATCGAAATGAGATCCTATCATGAGGACTGGCACAGGACAACTAAAGCTTCCCATGAGGGATGGATACATGCCTACACCCACACTCCCAGTTGCCGGCTGAGAGTGCTCAACGACCGAAACCAAAGTTCCTGAAGATGCAGTAACAGGGGAATTCTTGAATGACATTTGATCAATCGTTACAATCTTCCCATTATGAGGAAAGCATACAACGCGAAACACAGAAGAAGAAACGGCTTGCATACTATACATCCAGTTCCGACCCAGCAAGAGATTGTAGTCGAGGGGTGCATCAACCACCTCAACCTCTATCGCAATGGTCTTCCCCCCCAAATGGAATTTAAGGGACGGAATGATGACGTGTGGCCTAAAATATCTCCCATCAAAAGTAGTTAACATAGTCACTGATTTCGACAACTCAAGAGAACCAAGACCCTTCCAACAGGACAAAGACATCACAGATGCAGTAGCGACCTTGTCAATCATGGTGCGCTTGACGATCAAATTAAGACATTCTATGTGTACCAAAAGCGACACATAGTAGGGAAAGAGAGGTTGATGACCTGCGGTTTCAAATTTGATCACTACGGAAGAATCATCACCATTCACACCAAGAGCAGAAAGAAAAGCCTTCCTTTGCGAAGGACAACTCTGAAGCACTTCCAATGCAGACATCGCACAAGGAGTATGGCCCAAATACTCAACAACTGAATAATTCTGGGCATCTCGGGCATTTGGATTATGCCCCGAGCACTTAAGTACCCCCTTAGGAATGCGAGGTGCAGCCTCAGGTTTATCCACTAATTTCTCAATGCGCAAAGGGGTTCCTGGTGGATCAGGTTTTTTTCCTGGGTTGGGTTGTGACGATCCATAATATTTCACACGAGTCACAACCTTAGTAGCATGGACCATGTTAATGCACCCACGAGCACTAGCCTCTGGTGGATCATTCTCACTAGATTGCTCTTGGGACTTCGAGTTCATATTCTGGTGATGCAGTAAAGGGTTCGTTAGCACAGCTGGGCCTTGTGCTAAGAGTCTCGAAGCTTCATAAATTCTAGGGCACAAGTAAGTGAGGTGATCATCCTTACATATCTTGCAAGGGAACTTAACCTTACGTTTCGCTTGCTTGTCCCCACCAGCATTCTGACCGTTCTTGTCATTATTGGAAGCATTCTCATTCCTATTCCCACCCTTTCGATTATTATTCTTCCCCTTTTTTCTATTCCGTTTGGGTTTTTGGTTACCCTTCTAGTCCGATGATTGCACAGAAAGTACACTCACCATTTGGGTGGGTTGAGACGAATCCATAGCTTGTCTCGAAGCAAACTGGTTGAGCGATAATTGACTAACTTGTTTTGTAACCGAATCTGCAGGTTTCACACTTGCAAAACCCACAATGCCATCGGCATGTGGTCCAAGTTTGACCTTGGGATCGAAACTAGAATGAGGAGTGTTGGGAATAATCTCATACAACAAACCGGACTGAGCATAAATCAAGTCCAGTTCCTGTGCCCTAAAGATTGCTTGTTCCTCATTCTGCACTCCAGATATAGAAACATGCTTCGCGATATATGGCAATAAAGACTTGAGGAACCACTCGAGAAGGAACTCTGGCGGTATAAAGGCTTTAATTAATATCTTCTGTCTACGCCACTCCTGAATATGATCAGAAATATGGGTGGATTTATCTTGCTGAAATGTCGACAAGAGTTCAGTACCAACGTCATAGCGCACTGGTAGCTGGAAGTGATTAAGAAAATTCATTGCAAGATCATCGAACAAGGTAAAATATCCCTTTGGTAACTCTATATACCATTTCGCAGCAGGCCCTGTGAGGGTGCGTTGAAATAGTCGTAAACGGACTGAGTCCTGATGTAACGAATTCGAAGAGCACCAAAGGTGAAACGTGGTAATGTGTTCGCTCGGATCCTCTCCCGGTTTGCCTTCAAATTTAGGTATGTCCAAAGGAAGCTTGGTAGGGATAGCCAGCCAAGCTGGGTCATGAGCCACGGGATCGTTCGTAAGTCTCGATAAGTTAGGAAGGTTAAGCGTAGCGAGGAAAGGGAGCCTAGGATGATGAGGTCGATGGACCGCTCCCTGGTTCACATAGGTTTGAGCACCACCATGGCCTTGGACATAGTGTCCTCCTCCTATCTAACCTGTATAAGGTGACGTGGAAGTACCATAGTAAGTTGGACCTTGACTAGTAGGAGCTACGAAGCCATAATTAGGAGAGTAAGCAGGTTGTTGATACCCACCTGCGTAAGGTGAAGAAACATGTCCATACTGCGGACCGTAATAAGGTCCATAGGTCATCGCATGCGATGTCCCATGGGACACTCCATAGGTAGAAAGATAAGCTCCGGAAGGGGGAACATACATACCAGAAGTAGGTATATATGCCCCCGACGTAACAAGCTGAACACTATGAGTGGGGATATAGCCTCCCGAAGCAGCGGGTGGTATATGAACTTGAGACACAATCGACCTAGTAACCGCAGTATGAATCTGACTCGTAGCCATATATTGGCTCGAAGGACCACGTGGATAAGGTGGAGGATGTACATTTGAAGAACTCGGAACCGAGGATGAAGGAATCTGAGTAATAAGATATGTACTACCGCCTATTGTCACCCGTCTCGGACCCGATATCCTAATCGGATCACTAGCCCTAGACCTAGGAGGGGGATGAGATGGAGCTTCCACCACTGGGATGGAAGGTACAATGTGACTAGTACTCCCAAACCTCTCCATAAGGTAAGGAATGGGATTTCCCCCAGGCATAGTGCTAGGCTCAAAGTTGGATTCGACATGAAATGTCAAATCGTGCATAGGAAAACAAGTCGTAGCATAACTACCGTAGCTAGTACTGGTACGGTAAAAGTGAGTCTCGACATCTTCCAAAATTCCATACTGGTAACATGTCAATGGGGAATCAGCCCTAGGGTGAGTAGGTCTATCATGCAAAGATCCTATCTGGGAAATCACAGGACCGAAATCAGCTAGGTCAGGTGAAGGATCGTATGTAGGAGTAAGTTCCCCATCGTCAATACGAATGGGAGGAGGTGGCTCAGGAATATTCTCTGAATGATCCTCCATGGTGTGTGAATCAGTGTGTGACATAGTCCACCTGGACAGTCTAGACCCCTCTCCCAAAGGAGGAGGAGAAGTGGAAGGTGGAAGTCCTGCTAACCGACGAGAATATCACGGAACCGCACTCGAATCCACAATGACTCAACAAAAAGCAAAGACTCTCTATTTACGTAAACCCTAGGCCAACTAGCGTGCACAGAGAAATCACTAACAAAATATAAATCCAAATGCAAGCAAACAAGGGCTGGATAAGTGAGCTCCCGAATGAAGCAGGTATGTCTTGCCTAGGAGAGGCCTGAGACTCCCATACACAACAAGCGGAGGTACGTAACCAATTATTGTGGCCCTTAGCTTCAACGCATATAGCGACTGTGCTGTCCGACCCCAACCTCTACAAGTACCCCCTCGATATCCTAGTTAAGGTCACTAAGGTCACCTCAATATAATCAAAGCTCAGGCGGACAGTCGCAGGTGAGATTGACCGTATGGGCAGGGTAGCAAAGCCCGAAACTCTCAAAAGAGCCCCCAGATACGAATACAATCCTGGAAATATCTCCAGTACTACTCAATTCTAACTAGGGGTCATCCCAATCAATAACCGCTCACACTACCTCGTGCTTAAATCCTGTTTGAGAGGAGGATCCTGAGAATGATGGTTATACCAAGGATTTCACACACTCCCTAGACAAACACCTAGATGTTGTTATTTAGTGATCTTGGAGAATTGACTTACAATGAACTATTCCAAGATCCTAAAACCTAAGCTTGTTGGTGCACCCTAGAAAAGAAAAGAGTGTAATTCATTTTAATTAGCATTGATTTTAGTTGTCCTTATTACTCAAAAATAGGATATGGTCATGCAACTAGTGGTGTTATGACTCAACATGAAGTAAAATGCACACCGTAACAATCAATGCAAATGCATTGTGTCCATGTAAACAGGGTATGCTACTACATGAAATGCACAATTCTTCTTCAAATGATGAATGCAAATTTTTCCTATATGAATTCCTAACTAGTACTCCAAAGCAAATCTAGATCTAGTGCAAGTACAATGAAAAGTGCAAAATGCAATGCATTATGATAAGCAAATGTTGTTAACACCCAAAAATAGTTAACTACCTCATCTACCCCATTTCATGGCTCATTTGTCCATTTGCCTACCATATTTCCTTGAAAATCCCACTAAAAAGCCTCCAAAAGGCCTAAAATGCCTCCAAAAGGCCATAAAAACATTTAAAAAGCCTCCAAAAGGCCTAAAATGCCTCCAAAAGGCCAAAAAACCCCTTTTTCCTCCAAAAATAACCAAAATTCCTCTAAAAATAGCAAAAATACCCAAAAGGG
>LPNX010113390.1:162442-193319 GCA_001517045.1 Pseudotsuga menziesii
CCCAAACAACTCCAAACACGAAGACAGTCGCGGTCCAGATCGCGGCTGTCCAGCTGACAGTCGCGGCCCAGACCGCAGCTGTCAAGCCGACAGTCGCGGTCCAGACCGTGGCTGTCAAGCCCACAGTCGCGGTCCAGACCGCAGCTATGTAGCCCACAGTCGCGGTCCAGACCGCGGCTGTGAAGCCGACAGTCGCGGCCCAGACCGTGGCTGTCAAAGCCGACAGTCGCGGCCCAGACCGCGGCTGTCACAGCCGACATTCGCGGTCCAGACCGCGGCTGTCCAAGCCAACAGTCGTGGTCCACACCGCGGCTGTCAACCCAACAGTCGCGGTCCAAACCGCGATATCAAGCCATACAGTCGCGGTCCAGACCGCAGCCGTCAAAACCCGACAGTCGCGGTCTAGACCGCGGCTGTCCAGCCAGACAGTCGCGGTCCAAACCGCGGCTGCCACAACCGACAGTCGCGGTCCACCCTTGTGGACCGTACAAACACCCCCCCGGGACCCACAACCCTCCCCCAGCCCAAAAAGAAAACAGGTATAAGTTCAAAGGAATACCTAGCTCTCCCGAATCTCGAAACCACCGGTCAGATCGTCCAGAAATCCCACGTAAGCTCTGGTACACAACGATCGTCTACGAAATGGGAATAGTACAAATGACATGTCATATTGGGCCCACTTCCTATTTATAGCCCGTTGACCCTTTCCTTGTTTGGCCATTTCAAACCCATACGGAGTCTGTTTTCCGAACCGTTTCCACCATTGGAACCAGCATGACGAGACCTTCCTAATGGTCACTTCATTGCATCATTTTTTCGAAATTATTTTTTGACCATTTTTTCGACCCCAATAGCCGTCTCGGTTTGCGTGCCACTTTGACCACCCTCCGTTTTTAGCATTTTTTATATCGTCGTATTCATTTTTCCGCGCTCATGATGATGCTTGAGATCATTTCTCGCTCTCCCTTGGTACAATGTCAACATTGCATACCTACACCTTGCCACCTTGATTAGCACGCCACATCGGCTGCAGTCTGATCGTTCTACCCTTTTTACATGAGCCATTCACTCCCATCATACTACAAAGGTCTCGTTACTTTTCCACCATCCATCCACCCTACAAGGAGATCCACCAGTGTTCCCCCCCCGCCCTCAGCTCTGATCATCATAAATGTCCCCTAATTGAACACTTCCTCCTTGCATGGCCATTCCATCATTACAGAGTCTTCTTATTTGCTTTCAGACTCCGTAAAATTGAAAGCAACCACGAGCATGAACTGTCATGGGCTCGCAAAATCCACATGACCGTGCCATTCCATCAATACAGAGTCTTCTTATTTGCTTTCAGACTCCTTAAATATGAAAGCAACCACGAGCATGTACTGTCCTGGGCTCGTAAAATCCACATGACAGTATCATTCCATCACTTCAGAGTCTTCTTATTTGCTTTCAGCCTCCTTAAAATTGAAAGCAACCACGAGCATGAACTGTCCTGGGTTCGTAAAATCCACATGACAGTATCATTCCATCCCTTCAGAGTCTTCTTATTTGCTTTCAGCCTCCTTAAAATTGAAAGCAACCATGCGCATGAACTGTCCTGGGCTCGGAAAATCCACCGGACAGTAGCATTTTATATATCCACACTTCTTCTCGTTTCATAACCCATGAAGAAGTCACCCCCCGCCTCTTGGCGCTATGATCAATCCTCTTGGCAGCACTTCCAATCAAGTCGCCTTTGTTCAGAGTATTCTGCAGTCTCCTACCATGTTACTACAACTCGAGTCTCCCTCAGCCCAGTGAACTGCCCAGATCCCTTACAGCTATGATCCCTTTACCACCAATCAATTTCATGTGCTGCCCGATCATCCCCGCCATCATACTCTGAACAAAGGAAGTTTGAGTCCACCCACTCTACTTGCCCAGTTAGTCCCACCAGTTTATCACTTTTCCCATCAGTACTATCACAGTTCGGTTTTGCACCTCGTGCTCCGGTCAAGGAAACATCATTGCCTTGATAGTTGCAGGTCTCCCTCTGTCGACGACAACCCCTCTATTCCAGAGGATAGACCTAGAGGTCCCTGCGTCTTGGATCCATCACCATCTGTGGTGAGTGCCTACGGACCATTTTGAAAGGAGTCATCATTGCCTTTCCGAATGGTTGTTTCTCACATGCTCGACTTCAAGTACCTTATTCGCATCATTGAGAATCGCACAGGATTTATATCACTTCCGTTGTTTGTCGAAGACCCCAGATTTCCCCCGACTCTAGCACATTGGTGAGTCACTTCGGAACACCCAGTTATATGTTCCCGTGGATGTTCGGGCTGCGTTGGCGATTGTATTCAGAATCCATCCCATTCTATGCTTCCTTGAGTACCCAGTTCAGTTCCAGTTTCATGTACCATTGTGAGCATGACCCTAGTCACTCTGATCCAGCAGCTCACCAGTTCCTTTGGTACCACATTCAGTAGCACTGCTGTCATTCCAGTACTTCAGTTGTTCCGCTCAGACATAGTCAGTTCAGCCGTATGTTCCATATTTATGTCCCCTCTGGACACTTATGATATATACAGCAGTTCCTATGTATCCTACAGGTCCCTCTTTTCGGGGCTCACAGTTATTTTCATGTATCTTGATACGAGCATGGGTATTCCCGCCTCGTCTATCTATTGAGATCTTTCCTCATCCAGTCTTTGAGGACCATTTATATTGTTATGTTATAGTCTGCTACGAGCATGGGAATGCCCGCCTCGTCCATATTATCAGATGATCCCTCATCCATTATTGAGGTTATGTACTTTTCAGTCCTTGCAGGTGGTTCGAGATCGGTGTCCCCGACTTCAGTTGCTCTCTTCTTTTCTCCACATCCCAAGCACACCATATATGACTTATGATGTCCATCGGCCATACGATGAGCTCCTGCCCTCGCACATCAGGGGGCAATCTGTTAACACCCAAAAATAGTTAACTACCTCATCTACCCCATTTCATGGCTCATTTGTCCATTTGCCTACCATATTTCCTTGAAAATCCCACTAAAAAGCCTCCACAAGGCCTAAAATGCCTCCAAAAGGCCATAAAACCATTTAAAAAGCCTCCAAAAGGCCTAAAATGCCTCCAAAAGGCCAAAAAACCCCTTTTTCCTCCAAAAATAACCAAAATTCCTCTAAAAATAGCAAAAATCCCCAAAAGGGAAGAAAAGGAATAAAAATAATGAGGAAAAAGGAGGAAAACCCTAAAACAACAAAAACCCTAAACAAGCTTCCCTAAACCACATGGTTTCCAAAAACCATGGGCAAGCACTCCACCACTAAAAAACTATAAATAAGTGATGGAGACCCCTCATTTCACATCCACAGTCAAAAGCATCCTGCCTCTGCCGAAATTATTCTCGAAACCCTAGCTTACCATCAAGCTACTTTCACCAGTGAGAACCATTTTTGGCCCATTTCCACCACCGGAAAAGGAAAAGAAGCAGCTTGGAGCTCGAAGCCACCGACATCGGACCAGCGCAACGAACTCCACCAACCTCCTCATCGGAGGTAATATCAATAAAATTATCATTATACATTCCTTTACTGTTTTTACTTCATTTCATTTACTTTTTACTGCTTTAGCTTAGTCTTTATTTCAGTTTATTTTTCTTTACATCATTGAACTACTACTAAGGATTCCAGATTCCTTAGTAGGTGCTCATCAGCACAAGCTAGGGTGAAAACCCTAGCTACAAATGTTTTTGGATTTTTTGAAAATATAAGAGATGCAAAAAGCAAAAGAATGATTCTACCACCGCCAGACTCTGCAAGCACACATAGACAACATCCAAGCAAAGCACTAAGGTAAAATAATTCTAATGCACTAATCTCAAACAAAAAATAAAAAATGACACGATAAGAACTTTCCTAAAAAAAAAATTAGGCTAAAAAAAAAACGTTTCCAGTCAGAACCAGAGGTCAAAACAGACTCAGGCAGTGCCAAAGGAGACTCAACAACTAACAGCATTCACCCAGCAACCCATTAAATTCCACAAAAGGGAAAAATCTAGAGTATACATGACTGTTTGCAATAAACCACGTGTATACGTGTAAATTCCAGAGGAAACCGCGTGTATATGCGACTGTAAATCAAAAACCTACATACAGGAAGAAAAGGTGCATAAAAAGAAGGAAAATAGACAGACTGAGATAGACTTCACTCCAATCAGACTCTACCAGGCATATATGCCCCCAGACCCGACATAGAAACAAGAGAGAAATAGCAATTCAAATACATTGAATGCCGAGAAAATCACCCCCAAAGGACAAATACTAGGAACTCCCCAGCGGAGTCACCAATTCTGTTACGGAGAGAAATTCCTATGGCTTGGGGTACCACAATAGACAACTTTGACTCCAAAAATCAATCTTTCCCAATATGCAATAGAAATAAAATGTATAACACTAAAGGATCATACCTTGTACCTTATTCTAGACGGTTGAAGTAGATCCCCATTGAGCTTTCCAATCTTCAGCTTGAATTGATATAATACTTCCTCAACAACAAGTAAACAATACAAGCATACTATATATCATGGTGTTAGATCTATTCTAGCATATATAATCAATAATGTAAAAGCATTTGACATATTCCAATGGATACAATATTCAATCAAATACACATCATTGGACAGGAAAATATAGTTCTTATTAATATAAATCAGAGATTACAAGATAGATACAACCTCTGACGGCACGTCTGCGAATCAGAGAAACTGAATCCCCCACTTGGGCCTCCACCACCTCAATCCTCCATCTCATGATAGCAAGCTCACTAGAAAAAGGAAAGCTTGGGAAGAACACAATAGTGCTCCAAAGGGACAAAGGGATGCAGACTCAAGCATAAATTCCGGCAACAATGGACTATAGTTTCGTTGCTTTCAATCTCTCTATATGCCTTCAATGTTCCAAGGGGTTCCTTATATAGCTTCACAAGGGATAATGAAGGGTCGAATCCGAGCGATCTCAAGGCATATGGAAGGCCAGGAGTCAAATGAGCCGGATCCATGTCAAGGAAAACTCCAAAAGGATTTGGACTATGCACACATCCCGATGTACGCGGTTATAGGAGTCAAACCCGTGTATGTACACGGTTATTGGGGAAAAATCTGCGTATATCATCTTTTATATAGTTTTTAGGGATGATCAAGGAAACATCAAAGGATAAAATATGGTCCATGGGGTCTAAAGAGTTTGCAGTGGGACAGGGGAAGGCCATACAAAGTGTGATTCACCTGGAGTGGTGAAATCTACTATAACATTCACAATTAATTATTTAATTAGGTGGCGTAATTAAATAATTAAGTATCGCAAAATTTTGTTATAATTGAATCTCTAGAATTAATTTATTTGGGTGAATGGTTAGTCATATAAATAGTAATTTATCTATTTCCATTGTTATTAAACCTTAGTTAGTCTTAATTTTTTGCCTTATCTCAAGGTTCGGGGACATCACATTTTGTGCCTCTCCTTTCCATCCCCTTCTCATAGCTCCACTCTAGATGCTTCCCAACTACACACCCAATGCAAGCTCCATTTGATAATTTGATTTGGGGAAGTCCTTCCACCATCTCATATCTTTGCATTTATTTGAGGTATTTGTAGCTCATGTTTCCAAATCTCTCATTCCATAACTTAGAAGTCTCATTGCAATGTGAGAGGAGCGCTTGGTCATTGGAACTAGGGAGTAATTTGGAAAACTTGTACATCCTCTCATGGTGGTTTGCATACCCAACTGCTACAACTTTTTTTGATGAGATTTCTACAATATCTACCAAGTCTGGAGTGAATGTCACTCTCTTTGGTTCTCCTGTATGGTTCATTTGATATACTAACAACAAATTTGCTGCCAATTCTGGTACATATAGCACATCACTGAAGTAACTATGCTCTAAATCAATCCTACGAACTCCCTGGGTCTAGATTTCAGAGTCATCCCCAATTCAAACTATGGGGCCACCATTCGAATGCATGGAGTAGAAGAGTGCTCTAGTGGAAACCATGTGTCTATAATACCCTGCATCCATGATGAAGGATGAGGAATTAGAGGTACCTACTACAAAGGAATGCCATTTCTCCTTGTTGTCTGAACTGGAGGTGCCATCTTTCTTCCTTGCGCCATCTGGTACATGGATGTTGTTTTTCTGTAATAGCTACGCCATATGGTAAATGATTTTCTTCATGCATTACCTCTTTGGATTGCATCCCTTATAGAAATAGGTGTTTTTGGTTTTCTCTTTCACTTTTTTGTCCATCTCCTTGGGAGGATTCGAACCCCCATCACTAGATTTGGGTTTTTTCTGATTTCCTCTTCTTTGGTTACTTCAAAATATTTTCTTTCTACTTTCCCTTCGAGGAATTCAAAACACCCATGGTAGAAGCTTGATCCTTATCCTTGATAGTTCCCATTTGGAATAGATTGTCTTTATCCAAGGTGAGGAATTCCATGAAGCTAGCTAGAATAAAAAATTTCCAATTTCAAAGTGACAACTTGCCAGAGTGAAAGGTGCTGACAAACATTGAGAATTCTGGCCCCAACTTCAAAAGGATGGAATGTATCAACTGATCCTCTTTCTTATCAATACCACATTTCTTTTGGTAAAAAAAAGAGACTTGAACATGGTGAAGAACACTTGGATGGTATAAAAGTGCACTAGGCTCAGGCTGATGAGTACGTTCCAAAGCTGATGTTCTCTCAGTTCATCAGTTTTCCCAAAGAGTTACTCTAGTTTTACCCAGACTTCATTTGGGGTTGTTAAATTGTCTATATGGAACAACATATATCTTGAGATACTCAAGAATAACAATACATATGCTTCATCTAATATGTTGAAGTACTTAGCCTTCTCTACATCAGAGTTTGGATCCACCTCTGTGCCCATGGTAACTCTATAGAGATCCTTGGATATAAATTAATTAACCATATATTCCTTCCAATTGAAGAAATTGAAAAGTATAAGCAAGATGTGGGTTGCTTCCATTTCTGCATGCGCTAATGGTGAAGAAATTGCCGAAAGTCCTACAAAAACCACTCAATTTTATCTGGAATTTCTCTGAAAAATGCTTCTTAAATGCTCAAGATTGATATGAAACTCACTAAACTCCACTCAGCTATGATACCATGTGATAATTTCTATCTACAACAATATCTAGGATCCTTAGACAAACTCACAAATTGAATTTGATGCAAAACCAACAAAAAACCATTAAAAGAGAACAATTTTACATATGAAATGTGAACTGAAATAGGTTATTATTTGACTGTATAATTTTATACCAAAATATTGTCACCCTCATGTTATGATATAGGAATTCCCTTGATTGCTATAATCCCTCAAATTTTTCCCCAGAAAAATGAAGGAATAAATTAACCCCTTGCAATTTTTCCTTGTGTTGAGCTGGTAACGCTCCTCTCCCATTGACAAAAAGTGTTTCCAAAGAGAGAAACGCTCCTAATACATGAGTAATAATTGGTGTGACCGCTCCTACCCTCACTGCAAGAAGCGTCTCCCCCTTAACACCGCTTGTTTTCTTCATTGGAAGAGCAGTTCTTGAGCTTTCAAGGCAAAAAGGGAAGCTTCAAGAGGATTCTTGAAGCTGACCTCCATGGAGCCTCATCCCTATGATTTAAGCCAGTTGGAGCTATAGATCCTACCTTTTAGGATCTAATATCCACCTCACCTATGATATCCTCAACCATACCTATCCTCCAATGCCTTTAAATACTAGCTCACCTCCCATGGGAAAAACGAGGAATAATTGTGTTGCATACCCAAAGTCTGTCAAAATCATTCTTGAGTCTTTAGAGGCTACGTGAAGTTAGAGTCAAGGATCCATTGGAAGGAACTCTCGAAACCAAGGCATGAAGTTTCTAGTCTCTTCAATCATTTATTAATAAAGAATTTCTTTTCTTTCCCATATTTACTATTTCATATGTTTATATTGCTTGGTTCCTTGGTCACAAGCATAGATATAGTTGATTATATTGTATGCTATCATGTTTATCTTGTTGTTTTACATATTTTACATTTTATTCTATAGTAATATTCAAGGATAGCAAGGACAAACCAGATCTATTATTATTGCATCATATTCTAGTGATGAACTAGATCTAGGGAGAGTCTAGCATTCTGTGTTTGTGTTTTGTTCTAGATCTAAACCATTCAGACTAGGGAACCAACTCTTTTCCATAAGAGGTGTGTATTTAAGGATAACATATAACATGTAAATATGTTTTTAACATGTTTATATTACACTTGAAGTGGTTTGTGAGGCTTGGGAAACCCAAAATGCTTGTACATGTGAAATTGGCCAAATTGGCCTCAATCCTCGTAGGTGGGCCAAACTCACTTTGATTTAGCCCAAATGGCCACAAGTGATTGTGTGGACATGGATGAAGTGACTTGGACCAATCATGATTCATTGGCATGCACGGGTGTGCAAAATAAGGTGAGTGAGAGAGACTCTAGGTGGCATTAAATGCTCCAAAACAGTCCAAAATTAGAAAAATTCCACCTCTAGTGCTCCTAGTCAACCACAATGTCCACATTCAATGAATGGGAGAACACCAAAAATTATGAGGGTGCACATGTGGAGGTTTTATTGAGATGGAGCACTCATGTGGCCATGAATGCCTCAATTTAACTGGTTATTTTCCCAACTAAACACCCTAAGTCCAAAACCATAATGTATTAATTCACAAATGCGATAAAATTGACTAGGGACTTAGAATAAGGTACTAATGGGTTGGATCACTATTCTAATAGTTTGGTAGTCTATTTCCCAATCAATTCCCAACAGTACGTGATATGGATTTGTGTCATAAACAATGTCAATTATTTAAAAGGTCATATGTAATGAGTTCCTCTTTTCCTGTTAGGAAAAGGTCATCGACATATAACAAGAGCATCACTAGTCTTCCACCTTCAACCTTCAAGAAAAGGTTGGAATCCTCTTTACTCTTAGTAAATCATAGAGCAATTAGTAATCTGTTCATCCTATCGTACCATGTCAAACCTCACGATCTTTTGCAGTCGCTCCCTCTGAAGTAGAGCATCATTCTCCCTCTTCCTTTTGTACACTATGTATTGAAACACTTTGTAGTGGAGTTACAAGTAGATTCCTCTACTACTAATATTCTATGTATCCATCTAGGGTCACTGGATACCAAGATCCTCTCTCTTGAACCTTTTGAAAATTTCTTTTCACACCCATCTGTGAGCTTGTCATACTCTATAGGATTTCATCTTCAACCTTGTAGAAAAGGTTAATATATTCATTACTCTAGGTGATATTCAATATCCTCACGTATGTGTTATCCCATGGGTGCCTTCTGAGCTGGTAGAAGGCCTTCTTTAATTTTCACACATGAGTCTCCCTGTCATGTGTCTCTACTCCCAGTGGATGCAAATGTCTCTTCATAGTTTATTCCTTCTTTCTGTGAGAATCCTCATGCTATGAATATTTCCTTGTATCCAACAATGTTTCCATCTACTGCATGCTAGATATTTTAGACCCATATGGAAGACAATACAAAATTCCCTTTAGGTCTCGATAATGCATCCTAGACATCATTTTTCTTGAACTCATACTTTCCTTCCCTTTCTTATTGGCTACTTCTTCATAGTTGCAGGGATCTGCATCAATGATGTCACTCAAAAGTGTCACATAAATAGAGTGTGTCTAAGGCCTATTTCTTTCTTTGGAAGTCTCGTCATACTATTCTTCATATTGGATTATTCTTCATCTACCATTCTCTTTATATTCTTCTGAAGCTCTTTCTTTCATTATGGAAGCTTCATGTTCATTTTTATGTATGCTTATTGGAGTAAATATTGAACTTTCATCACTTATTCTTTGGAACAAGTCTCATCCTTTTTATCATGTATGTGATTGCACGCAATCTTTCCTACAAGTCAAATTCACAAGTTGTATGGTTAGAAACATTTCATAAGGCATATTCATAATGGAAAATTCTTATGCATAAAAATATAATAATGCAACTATTTTAGCCAATACAACATTCATCCATATCTCGTTTACACATAAAATTTCCATATTCCTTCCATATCTACCATAACATTATCATTAGAGGAATTTTGGGGTCTAAAATGGGACTCCTAAGGAAAATAATAAAATAATAGTTAAAATAATAAAATAATATTGATTAATTTTGGAGGAAGAAAGAAAAAAACTACTTTTTGTGTTCGTATTTTCGACATATCTCCCTGTCTTTTTACTCAAATTTCAATCAGGAGAGCTCGTTGGATGCGTAATTTGATTCCACATCCAACGAGTACCCACACTGCATACTTTTGATGGACCCCTCTACCCCAAAAACAAGAAATACCTAAAAAAACGTGATGATGATGTCATCATCATGTTTTTTCAGGTATTTCTTGTTTTTGGGGTAGCGAGGTCCATCAAAAGTATGCAGTGTGGGTACTCGTTGGATGTGGAATCAAATTTCGCATCCAACGAGCTCTCCCGATCGAAATTTGAGTAAAAACACAATGAGATATGTCGAAAATACGAACAAAAAAAGTAGTTTTTTTTAATGACAAATATGTCAATTCAACCATTATGGTTGACTTATTTTATTGAAATTCTATTGGTTCTTGAATTCCAACTCACAAAAACTTATTTTGGCATGTTTTCTTATAAGGCCCATTTTAGACCCCAAATTTCCTCTAATGTGAGATTGTGCACTAATCCCAATATGCCAACAAAGAGGTTTCATCCTAGATAAGTAGCAATGGAGTGTTGTATAGAACTATAGGATACTTATCGATAACATGCATATTAGTAGTATATTGTTCATTAATGTAGACATTATATCATGCATAATACAGTTCACAACTAAACAAATAGATATATAGGAAAAATACTTATCTTTATTTGTTTCATGGGTAGACTCCTTCTTGAGCCTTCATCTTCATCATCTTCTTCGTTCATAACATCATCATTTCTTATCTAAATGCTACGATGGATAAGAGGTTGTTCAGGAATTGAGTCCTTGATATTCCTCATCGCTTGAGGGATCTTATTTGCATGAGAGCTTGATATTCAGTTGCTCCCATATTCCCTTCTCTTATTATGAGTCGAGTTTCTTCTTGTGTGCAGTATTCCAAGCGTTTGCTGAAGGTAATCACTTCCTTCTGGTGCACATTCCTTGAATGAATGAATCCCATGATCTTGGGAGGCCATTCAAGGTGGTTATAAAAATATCTTATTCTTTTTTTATTTCTTCATCATAGCATTGAACAATTCCTTTTGGTTTCTTCGATGATGACAGATGATGGATGAGATAATCATTAATAGAATCCACAATTATTCTCTTGGCTCTAGCCTTAGTGTCATCTCCCTATGGCTCTTAGAACTTCTTTACTGAAACACTAATCTAAGTCAATTTCTTTAAGGAAAATGGAGTTCATATACTTCCATACTTAGAAGTTTCAATCTTAACCAATCTTGTCATCAAGCTGGTGTGATTAGTCATTTTGAAATGAGAGCCTCAAATGTAAATAGAAAAAAATTAGATCTTACCGATTTGAGGTGTTCATATTAGTTTTGGAGTTGGATGATCTAGGGTTTGTCAAAGAAACCCTAATTTTCAAAACATAGAATTTTAAACTTCTAATTTTATAGAAATATGGTCCTTTTCAAGGTGAGCTATCCAATGTACTCCTTTTCTGAAAACAATGGAGGGAAGCTCCTGTAACAAGAAGCCCTATTTTTCCAATTTCTTCTGTAGAAATGACTTTTATTTCTTCTACTGTATCTCCTACATTTTAGATCCTTTAGGTTTGAAAATTCTTACTGTGATATATTGATAAGTATTCATTCCAACCCCATAGCTTAGAGAAGAAATGGATTCTCCAAGTGGGACTTATTCGTATTTTCCCAAGGTGACTATTTTGGGGAATGTTCAAGATAGTGAACTTCTATAGACTGCCATGTGTCAGTATTTATTCTAGTTCTGACAAAATTACCATAGAAACTACAATTCATTCCTACTTGAAAAATCTTGTGAAATTTCGTTTGGAACTTTCTAGGCTGAGATATAGCAAATATCCCTCGTTCACCTGTGTATGACTGTATTTTGGAGGAGGTTGGAACCCTGATTTGGAGGAACCATATATCCTGAAATATATTGAATGTGAGGATGAAATTTTTACATAGTGTAGAGAATGAATTTCTCTTGGGCCTACAGAAATTTTGGCTTCTAAGACTTCTCCAACCTTGCATTAGAGCGAAAGTTCTAGGATTACTAAATTCAATCTTCTAGGGTTTCCAGGCATGAAACCCTAATTCCATTAGCTTCCATTGCAACTATATTTCAGTTGTACAATGAAATTTTTATGATTCAGAAATTGCTCCCACCAATAGATGCTCTCTATTAAGGCGAGTTAGCATATCTCTCCTAGCTTGATGATCTGTGGAGAGAGCACCTTCAACTAGGAATCCCTAGTTCCTGCAATTGTATAGTGTCTTCTTCTCAGGTTAGCTATGACACCATGTAATATTTTTACCATTTAATAAATATGATCTATGATCTTATATAAGAGAATAACATGTACAACAATAATCAAAAGAGATAAGAAACAAAAAAAATTCCTTGGGGAAACCATAAAGGAGAAAACCTTGACACTTCCTCAAAGATATCATGAGCACCAAAAGAAAAAGTAAAACCCAAATATACAAAGATGATCTCCGACAGTTCTTCGACCTCTCCCTTGTGTGATCTACTCCTCTCTCACTCATGCACTACCATTGAGTGAGTGTGTGTTACAAATAGAGAGTCTCACTCTCTATTTATACTTGTTTTCCTCTTAAAAATTATTCTACAGGGCCAACCTCACTAAGAGAGTCTAATAACCCTAATATGACTCAACTGTGGGGACTATTGGACTAACTTACAATGGAGGGTTAAAATCAATCACTTTACATGACTTTATTATATTAATTACTCTCTTGATCATAGGAACAAAGATCTCCATTGGGGTATAATGAAATACAATAAGAAATATACAAGTGAATACATTCCGAAGTTACAAATCCATCAAAAAAGTTTGCAGCAGAAGCACGACGGGCTGACTTAAAAATTACAATGGTTAAGGAAGACATGAAGAATATTATTCTTAAAGAAATGATTTCCAACGTTGCTGAGATAAATCATCTACAATAGGAATTCCAAACTCTCCATAGAGAAGAGAGAAAAATAAATTATGAAGTTACGACAAAACAAACAGAATCCAAATAGGTTACAGATATTTAACTGAGAGAACAATAGCAATCAAACACAAGAGACAATGAACACAGTGTTTTTCCTTGGGGAAACCATAAATGGAGAAAACCCCACAACTTCTTCAGAGATAGAATCAACACCAAAATTAAAACCCCAAAATAGTAAGATGATCTCCCAACAACAGTAACCTTCTTTCTTTCTAGCCTCAGTGTCTTCTCCTTCCTCAACTATGCACTACACTTGAGTGTGTATGAATTGTGTACTAAATAGAGAGGCTATCTCTCTATTTATAATAATCCTGACATGAATAAAACCCTACTAGGGCCGGCCTATCTAGGAGAGTCTAATAACCCTAGTGCCCTTAAACTGCAGGCACTTTAACCCTTATACAATAGGAGGGTTACCCATAATGACTTGACATGACTTGTGTACATTATAGATATTCCTGATCGAAACATTGAGGCATGGAATGAATCAAATAAATTACAAATACATCATGGATTAAACATCGGGTTACAATACATAAGAAATACAATTGAATAAATTCTGAAGTTACATATACATCAACACTCCCTCTTAACTAGGAAGGTATTCTCTCGACACAATTTTCAGCACAAGTCTTCTTCTCTGTATCATCTGGGTCATTGCCAAGTTCTTGTCGTCTTCATCTATATCTAGATCATCGCTTGGTATGGATCATCATCAATGGATCATACTTAATCTATATCATCATTGGATCATCATCACTGGATCTGGATCATCATCACTGGATCTAGATCATCACTCGATCGGGATCACCATCACTGGATCTAGATCACCATCACTGGATCTGGATCATCACTCGATCTGGATCATCACTCGATCTGTATCACCATCACTGGATCTGGATCATCCCTCGATATGGATCACCATCACTGGATCTGGATCACCATTGGGTCATCATCACTGGATCTGGATCATAGCTCGATATGGATCATCACTACTGGATCTGAATCATCACTCGATCTGGATCATCATCACTGGATCATACTCAATTTGGATCATCATTGGATCATTATCACTGGATCTGGATCATTATCACTGGATCTGGATCATCACTTGATCAGGATCACCATCACTGGATCTGGATCATCATTCGATCTAGATCACCATCACTAGATCTAGATCATCACTAGACCTGAATCACCATCACTGGATCTGGATCGTCACTCGATCTAGATCACCATCACTGGATTTGGATCATCACTCGATCTGGATCACCATTGGGTCATCCTCACTAGATCTAGATCATAGCTCGATATGGATCATCACTGTTGGATCTGAATCATCACTCGATCTGGATCATCTTGGAGACATCATAACTGGATCTGGATCATAGCTTGATCTGGATCATCACTTGGTCATCATCATATGTGTTATCTCATGATTCTTCTCATCACAGGAAGTTCTACAGAGCCAGCCCTTTTTCATGCTGGGTGTAGGCCTACCTCCTTGTAGGTCTCTGGTAGCACTTACATCTGACCTACTCGTCAGAATGGCTAGCACTCACATTTGACCTTGACTCGTCAGAAAGGCACAACACTTACATTTGAGCTTGAATCATTAGAAAGGCACTCATTCCTATACTGAGGGTTCCTGGTAACTGACTAGGTGCCTCCTTTCAGAGAACTATAGTAGCCCTTACATCTGACCTACTTGTCAGAATGGGAGGCACTCACATATGACCTCCTCATCAAAAAGGTGGTAGCCCTTACATCTGATCATGTAGGACTTCATCCTACAGTCACATCAGAATGGTAGACACTCACATCTAACGTACTCATCAGAAAGGTAGTAGCCCTTACATCTATGTAGGATCTCATCCTACATTAGAATGGTTGGCACTCACATCTAACCTACTCATCAGAAAGGAAGTAGCCCTTACATCTGTGTAGGAACTAATCCTACATTATAATGGTCAACACTCACATCTGACCTACTTGTTAGAAAGGAAACATCCCTTATATCTTATTAAGTGGGAACACATCCCTCAATCACATCAGAATGGCCATGCACTCACATATGATCATGTAAGACTACATCTTACAATTGTCTCGAAAAGGCCATCAGTCCAAGACCAAGTATTCCTGGTAACTCACCAGGCAGCTCCATTCCAAGAATGGTAATAGCCCTTATATCTGATCAGGTAGGAACCAATCCTACAGTCATATTAGAATAGCTCAGCAATCATATCTAACATGGAAGGAACCAATCCTGTCACCATGATAGAATGGCTCATCCCTTACATCTGACCTACTCATCATAATGGCTTCCGGACTCGTCACTTCCCCTTGGAAGGGACCTCGATCTGGAGAACACCAATCTTTTCCCTAAAGTACTCAAACTTCACTCTGTCCAATGTCTTCATCAACACATCAACTATCTGATTGTCCATCACAATAAACTAGAGCTTCACTGCTCCCCTCTACACCATATCCTTGATATAGTGATACATGATCTCGATATGCTTCGACTTTTCATGGAACACTGGGTTCTCTGACAACTTCACACAACTCTGGTTGTCATAGTCTATACAAGTAACATCCAGCTGGAGATCAAATAAATAAGATAGTAGCTTCTGGTCTAGTGTTCATCAGGTACATCAAGGACCCAATCATCTAACGATACATCGTAGCATCAACCGACTCTAGTGAAGCATCACTCAATAACTTTAGGTTCGATGCCATAGGTGTGGCCATATCCTTGCAGTCCATCATCCCAAACCTTTTCAGGATCTCTACTGCATACTTCCCTTATCCAAGGGAGATTCCATCTACACTCTACCACACCTCCATACCTAGAAAATAATGCATCATACCCAAGTCCTTCATTTTGAACTTGGTAGCAAGCTTTCTCTTCATATCAGAAATCAACCCATCCATACCTGTCACAAACAGATCATCTACATATAGTAGGAGCATCACTGGGTTGCCATCTTCAACCTTGTAGTAAAGGTTGGAATCCGCTTTACTCTTGGTAAAGCCCAAACTAGATAGAAAGTTGACAATTTTGCTATACCAAGTCCTGGGTGCCTGTTTCAAACCATACAGGGATTTTTTCAATCTGCATACATGAGACTCTCTGTCACATGTCTCAAAATCAAGTGGCTTTTATACATACACTTCCTCTTCCACTACACCATTCAAGAAAGTAGTCTTGACATTCATTTGGTGTGTCTTCCATTTCATCATTGTAGCCAGGGAAAGTACTGATCTGATGGGAGTGTATCTAGCTATAGGTGCAAAGCTTTCTTCATAATATATTCCTTCTTTCTGTGAGAAACCCCGAGCAACAAATCTTGCTTTATATTTCTCTATGCTACCATCTGCATCATTCTTGATCTTGTAGATCCATTTGGAAGTTACAACTGACTTCCCTTCTAGTATTGGGACAACATCCCAAACATCATTCTTCATGATCGATTGATATTATTCAATCATAGCATCCTTCCATTCTTTCCGTTCTGCCACTTCTTCATAATTGGAAGGTTCTTTATCAATGAAATCACATTGTAATGCTACATACCCGAAGCAGGATCTGGTCATTTTTCTTTCTCTGTGATTCTCTTCTAGAGCACCATATCTTTCCACACCTTGGATAAGTTCTTGTACCCAAGAAGGTTTCCTCTTATGAGGATTCTTCTCTGGAGGTGGATCTACAGGTCTTTGTGGTTCTTGAAACTCTCGATCTTCTTCTTGAGTTTCTTCATTCATGGTTGTATCATGAATTCTAGGTGCTTCTGCTTCTTCAAATTCTTCAGCAGGTTTCTTTTTGGATTTGTTGTAAGCAGTGTCTTCATCAAATGTCACATCCCTTCTGATTTCAATCTTCTTGTATCCTGGGAAATATATTCTGCAAGCCTTCGAGCTTTCAGATTATCCCACAAATATATCCTTCTTTCCTTAAGGATCTAATTTTATTCTCTTTTCTTCTGGAATGTGTATGTACACAGGACAACTGAATATTCTGAGATGGCTGACTTCTGGTTTATTTTTGGAGAATACTTCTTCAAGAGTCTTGTTCTTGAGTACTCTATGTGGAGTATGGTTCTATACATACACCGTTGTTCTGGCAGCTTCCACCAAAAGATGCATAGGAATATCTTGATCATGAAGCATTGCTCTTGCAGCTTCCATGATAGTTCTATTCTTCCTTTGGCAATCCAATTCTATTGTGGATTATAAGGAGTGGACAACTCCCTCTTAATCCCTAAGTCTTTGCATAGCTCTTTGAATTCATTAGATGTGAATTCTCCACCATTATTTGATCAAAAGTTCTTTGTCTTCTTGTCTGTGTGATTCTCGATCAAGGCTTTGAACTCCTTGAACTTGCTGAATACTTCATCTTTGTTCTTCATGAAGTAAATCCATGTATTCCTAGAAAATTCATCAATAAAAGAAACATAGTATACATACCCGCTTAGTGAGCTTGATGACATAGGACCGTATACATCGGAGTGGATGATTTCCAAGATTATTTTTTCTTTTCTTTCGCTACTTGGAAATGTCTTCTTAGTATTCTTTTTTTTTGTACATCCTTTGCAGACCCCATCATGTTTTTCTTAAATTTCTAGAAGACCTTCAACAGCTTTTCTTGCAATTGGTAGTGCTCTGTAATGCACATGTGCAAGCCTTCTATGACAAATTTCATTTGGCTATACTGTGTCATGGACAAAGGCTTTTTCTAGATGGCCCTTCAATTTGTATAGACCTCCTTCTTGTTACCCAATCACTACTGCATCATTAATAGTCTTTCCCCTTGGCCACATGATGACTTGGCCATCTATGAATGCAACCCTCATGCCTTTTGCATCTAAGGCATATATGGAGAGAAGGTTCTTCTTGAGTCCTGGTACAAACAATACATCTTGCATCCTTATAGAGTTTCCAGAGTCTAGTTTATAAGAAGATTCCCCACTACCTTTAATTGGATATTGGTAGTCATCTCCAAGCTTCACCTTGTGAGGTGATTCACGTTTTGAAAGTTTCACAAAGGATTCTTTGAATCCTGTCATATGCTTCGAAGCCCCACTGTTTATAATCCAATCATTTCTTCCATGTGTGATATTTCCCATGAGAGTAGAAATCAAGACATATTCTTCATCACTTGATGAATCTTCACTTTCATATTTGCTTTTATTCTTGGATGGTTCATCATCCTCTGCAGCATGAGCATGATGTCTTTTCTTGTTGCCCTTTTTCTTATTTTGTCTTTTAGGACAATCTTTTGCAAAGTGTCCTACTTCATCACAAGTATAACATCTTCCTCTAGAGAAATATTTCTAGATTTAGTTTTAGAAAAATGCCTACCTCTGGAGTGATGAGAACTTTTGGTTTTCTTAGAATGAACTGTGAGAGCTTGATATTCACTTCCCATATTCTCTTCTCTGGCTGATATCCTAGCTTCTTCTTGAGAGCATTCTTCCCATAGTCTGCTGAACTTGACTAACTTCTTTCTGGCGCATATCCCTTGAATAAAGGAGTCCCATGATCTAGGGAGACCATTCAAGGTGGTCATTAGAATCTTAGCATTTTCCACTTCTTCATCTACTGCTTCCAGTTGTTCTTTGGTTTGAGAAACTCTTGTGAAGTAAGATTGTATGGTTTCTGCATTCTAAATCTTCACATTCTTTAGTTGGTTTCTCAGAGTCATCTTCTGGTTTATGTTCTTTCCTTCAAACAATTTGGTTAGGGAATCAAACATAGATTTAGGTGTCTTTAGGGAGGACACCTATGGTATGATATGATCCTTGATAGAATCATAAATGATTCTCTTTTCCATAACCATATTCTTCTTATGTAAGGCCCTAGCCTCATCTCCCTCTTGAATTGGAACCTCCTCATTGATGTAGGAGTCCAACTCATTCTCTTCCAGGACCAAGGAGATCCTATACTTCCAGGCTCAGAAGTTATCATCTCCCTCAAGCTTTTCATCAATATTGGTAAGATGAGACATCTTAACTGAGAACCTAAAATGGAAATACAAAAGATTTAGATATTCCTAGTTCAATAAGTCGGATCTGGATTTGTAGATGAAATTATGCAGTGCTGGTTCAGAAACAGATTAGGGTTTTGCTTTTCCAGAGTTCTGTCCAACCGATTGCTTTGAAATTGATCCCTAACTTAGATTTTAGTGAGGAGATCAATTTAGGCCTGGGATCACTAAAAAATTCCTCTTCTATGAAAAGCCCTAATTTTCGGTAGCACTGTCGGGTCCAAAACTGAAAAACCTTAAAATTGGATTCTGCTTCGACAGAAAGATGCGCCCTGAGGAGGAGAGTTATTCATACCTTCTTTTTCTGAAAAAAATGTGGAGAGATATCCACAAAGTAGGAATCCCTAGTTTTCGCATCTCCATAGTGTCTTCATCTCAGGTTAGCTCTGATACCATGTTAGATTTTCAACATTAAGCTAGTATAACATTAGGATCTTTAACTGAGAGAAAAACAAGCACAACAATCAAACACAAGAGACAATGAACACAATGTTTTTCCTTGGGGAAACCATAAATGGAGAAAACCCCACAAATTTATCAGAGATAGAATCAGTACCAAAAGTAAAACCCCAACATAGTAAGATGATCTCTCGATAGCAGTAACCTTCTTTCTATCTAGCCCCAGTGTCTTCTCCTTCCTCAACTATGTGCTACACTTGAGTGTGTATGAGTTGTGTACTAAATAGAGAGGCTAGCTCTCTATTTATACTAATCCTGACATAACTAAAACCCTACTAGGGCTGACCTCTCTAGGAGAGTCTAATAACCCTAGTGCCATGGAACTGCGGGGACTTTAACCCTTATACAATAGGAGGGTTAACCACAATGACTTGACATGACTTGTTTACATTATAGATCTTCCCGATCGTAACATCAGGGCATGACATGACTCAAATACATTACAAATACATCCTGAAATAAACATTGGGTTACAATACATATGAAATACAAGTGAATACATTCTGCAGTTACATATACATCAACATTATTAACTCTCATTATATATGGTTATTGTTTGAATAAATGTCACAATATTGATAAGAAGTGAATGAATGGATATCTAATCATTGTCAATAATTGTGTATTATTTCATATTTAAACACTGTTAAGTCACAATATAAGTCACATCAAGTTCAACTACTAGTAAGGAATCAGTTGCGTCGCACTATTGCACCGGTTGTTAAGTTAACAAGGACAAGGTTATGTTGCACGTTGGTTCTGGTGGACTGTTGTGCCTTTTTCGAGTAGTGAAAGAATCCATCCATCCATATATATCAAACACCTTGGTCATATGCCAATGGACTGTAATCTATTTCTGACTATGGAAACATGGTTCTGGCAGTTACACATTAAGATATCTCGGGTGAGACTGCACCTACCTCACAGGTGTTATCAACTAAGCTTGCTCTGTTAGGTCGATATGTTTTGGTTTTTTGTTGGTTTTGTGTTTTTTTTAAACTAGGTCGTGAGTGAGGAAATTAGGCCAACAGGAACCTTAGATAAAATCACTAATCAAATTTGATTCAAAAACAACAAAAAACCATTAAAAGAGAACAATTTTACATATGCAATGTAAACTAAGGTAGGTTATTTTTTTAGTATCTAACATGTAAATATGTTAGTAATAGTTTTATATTACATATGAATTTGTTTTTGAGGCTTTGGAATCCCAAATTGACTGTACATGTGAAATTGGCCAAATGGGCCCCAATCCCCCCCTAGGTGAGCCAAATTCACTCCAAATAAGCCCAAATTGCCACAAATTGATGTGTGGATGTGTATGAAGTGACTTGGAGAAATCATGAATGCTGTTCATGTGTGGGTGTGCAAAATAAGGTGAGTGATAGACTCTAGGTTGCATTAAATGCTCTAAAGCAGTCCATAATTAGACAAAAGCCACCTATAGCGCTCCTAGTCAACCACAATGTCCACATTCAATGAAAAGAAGCACACCAACAATGATGAGGGCACACATGTGTAGGTTTTAATGATATGGAGCACTCATGTGGGTGTGAATGCCTCAATTTAACTGGTTATTTTCCCAACTAAGCACCCTAAGTCCAAAACCATAGTCTAATAATGAAAAAATGCAATAAAATTGACTAGGGACTTAGAATAAGGTACTAAGGGGTTGGATTAATATTCTAACACCTGCCCTTAACCAAAAAATTAGTAAAACTCATAAAATAAAGTAGGCCTTGGCAACAAAGGTTCAATTCACCTAAATACATAATCAAACAATTTTATTTGTGCATATGAAGTGAGGAAAAGAAAGAAAACCACACGGGACAAAAAATTCCCTAAAGAATGGAAATGGGACTGAAACCTCCAAAAAATAGAAGCAATAACCATTCATCACTCACTCCAACAAAATATCTCAAGTCAGTGAAGGCCTTCTCTATGAAAGTCCTGGTCAAAATGTCAGCAATTTGCTCAGTGGATGGGCAATACTGCAAGGAAATCACCATTCCATGCAATAAGCCCTGGATGTAGTGAATATGGATCTCAATATGATTTTTTGTCTGCCTATGAATTGTATTAGTAGATATATTGATGGAACTTTGATTTTCCACCAAAATTTTGGTAGGATAATCAATTGTGACACCAAATTCCTGAAGAATTCCCTACAACCAAACACACTGTGTAGCTGCATTGACTTCTTCCCTGTACTCGACATCTGCTAAAGAAAGAGAAATGGTATGTTGTTTTTTACTTGACCATGAAATAGGACCTTCAGACAGCATGAAAACAAAACCTAAAGTTGATTTTCTATTAGTGGGATCTCCAGCCCAATCCGAATCAGAAAATCCAGCTAGTTGAAGTGAAGCACTAGCTACATAGTGCACCCCAAAATTATTTGTTCCCTAGAAATACTAGAGGATTCTTTTGGATGAATTCCAATGGATCTCATGTGTATGGTGAATATGTATTGTTACAACACTTAAATTATAATATAAATCAGGTCTTGTATGTGTAAGATAGAGTAAGCTACCAACTAGCTTCTTGTAGGGTCTACAATATACCAATGGAGAATTGCCAAATTCACCTAGTTTAATGCCATAAAGGAAAGGGAAATTGTATTCCTTACAATTAGAAATGTTAAAAAAATTTATAAGGTCTGAAGAATACTTTGGTTGACTTAGCATGATTCCCCTTTCAGATTGCTCAATTTCCAAATCCAAAAATTGCCTTAGCAATCCTAGATCTATCATGAAAAATTCACTATGTAGAGATGACTTAATTGAACCAATTGAAGTGTTGCAACTCCCTGTAATGAAGAGGTCATCATCATAGATAAAAATAAACTTAAAAATACCATATTGTTTCTGAAAATATACATTTTTATCATACTTTCATCTAATGAAACCAATAGAGAGAAAGAAGGCATCCATTTTTGCATACCAAACCCTAGGGCCTTGCTTGAGTCCATATAGTCATTTCTTAAACCTAAAAATAGGTGAAGGATTATCTTAGAATACTTAAATTTGCTGTACATATGTCTCCTCCTATAGTTCACCATGTCAGAATGCACTCTTGACATCCATATGGTGCACTTTCCAACCCTTACTAGCTACAATTGCTAGAACTAGTTTTATGGAATCCATCTTTGCAACTGGGGAAAAGGTCTCAGTGTAGTCCACAACATGGAATTGAGAATATCCCTTAGAAAATAATATGGCTTTGTATTTCACATCTAACCATCATCTGCAATTTTGGCACGAAATATCCACTTGCATTGTACAAGCTTCCCGTTGGGAGGAAGGGGAACCAATTCCCATGTTTCATTCTCTTGGAGAGAATGGAATTCTTATTCCATTGTTATTTTACATATTGGGTCATGAAAAGATTTATGACATTACTGTGGATCATATCCAATCAGCATATAACAATACTCAACAATATCACTTTAACTTGCAAAGGAATCATTTTTAGATTGAGATCTAGTCTTTCTAGGCTCTTGGGGATTGCCATCTAATTCCCCTGCAACTTATATGATTTTTTCAGACCACTTGGGCTTTGATGGTGACTCATATACAGAAATTTCATCTAAATCCATATTATTCTCATAAATATCAGAAAATACAGAGCATGAATCATCACTTACAACATCAAGTTGTTGAGGAGAAGAGAATTCTTCCGATGCAAACTCAAAATCTGGTATTGGTTCCTCTTCGAATTGCACACTCCTCTCAATGAAATTCTTGAGTGTAGAAGTGTCAAAGAGCTTGTAACATTTTTTATAGTCACCATAAATAACCATGATGCATTCCTTGCTTTGTGGCTGTAAGGCCTTCCTCTTTTTAGAAGGAATTTGAGCCCATGCTCTTGATCCAAAAATCCTAAATTATGAGACATTTGGTTTATGGCCAAAGCATGAATCGTAGGGAGACTTTCCTTTGAATTATTTGTGGAATGATCTATTCTGTATATTTGAAACACAATTAAAATCCTCATCCCATATCTTCAGACTTATATGTTTTTCTTCAATCATGCATGTGGCCATCTCCTTGAGAAATTTATTTTTCCTCTTTGGCACACCATTTTTCTATGGTGTGTAGGGAATTGAATGTTTCATTTGGATGCCACATTCCTAAAAAATATGCTGAATATTTATGTTGAAATAATACTTCCCATTATCATTCCTAAGGATCTTTATCTTATGCCCACTTTGATTCTCTACTAATGCCTTCCAAATCTTCAATTTCTCAAAAACTTCAAATTTTAATTTAAGGAAGTACACCCAGGAGAATATCGAGTAGTCATGAATAAATGTGATTACATACCTTGATAGGATGGAGTGGTAAGAGGATCAATTAGATATGAACGTACCAACCCAACTAGTTGTGCATAATACCCTAGTTGTTAAGCCCAAGACTTATGATCTTTCATGTGACTTATGTTCTCTTGCATTATGGACTTATGATATTTTATATGATTGTGGAATTTCGCTCCTTTTCATGACGAATTTAATTAAGGACTTATGATTAATGTTTGATAAAATGACTTTGTACTTTGGTGTTATTATTAATGTTAATGTTATTACTAGAATATCCGTTATCTATGAATGTTGTTAATGATTGACTAAATAAACAATTGGCTCAGCAAAGGAAACTAAACAAGTATGGGGGACCATGGATTATAAAAAGTGATGGGGAATGGGGACATCCATAGCACCTTATAACTTATTGTTTACTTAACTTTGTCCATCCCAATTCATATTTGCACCTTGGTGATATTAATAATGTTCGTCACCCAAACCTTGTACAATGAACCCTATTCTCAATAATTATGAACTATGGAGATATTTTTTCATATTTTGCATACCTTAGTGGGCCCATATTTTCATTTATGAGCCATTTCCTGTTTTTTAGGACTATAAGCTATTTTCTAGATTCCACTCTTACACCATGCATTGATGATCCTATTTTTGTTCTTCCATGATATTTATGACCCCATTGGATTCCAGCTCTCATGATATTTATGTTTTGTAATCCACTTTATGCATTAGTGTGCCTCCATGTTCTCTTCATGGCTCCACTCCTTAGTTTTTGGGTAACTCCTCCTCATGGTCCTAATTCACTAATTCAAGTTAAATATCCATTATTAAGTTTAAACCTTACTTATCTCTAATTTGGGTTGATCCATTTGGGTTAGAATGGTCCTCCTTATTCTATAAATCCATATTCCATCTCCTTGTTGAAGTTAATCTTGAGCTTTAGAATATGTGATTTATGCTATCTACTCGGGTTGGGAAGGTTAATACTATAGACATAGTGTTGAGACTTAAAGGGAGTCTATTTGTTCCCTTTTCTTCCATTATATCACTCTACTAGTCCAGGTTCTCACACAGGAAGCCAGGAAATGGGAATGGCGAGCTAGGTCACATCCCATAGGCAGTGGATACAGACATCAAAGTAGTAGTGGGAAGCATTGTGTCTCTCAAAAGAAGCATTTTCAAGAGTAGTGAGACCTAGCGAGAATCTACCCGTGGATCCATGGTCTCCGTTTGGGGGTGAACTATTCAAGCAAGGAAGGCTTGACAGTGTCTACAACTTGGAGGAAAGTTGTCCTGCTACAACTAGTTGCTTATATTTTGAGATAAGTATTTCTCTTATGTTGTGTTTTCATTACATTATTTTATTTGGTGAATGTGCAATGATGGTTGATTAGTTGTTTGAGTGTTCATGTATTGAATTTCAGGATCTGCATGGAGGAAGGATGAATCTCATGGAATTTAGTTTCTATTCTCGTTAGCTTCTTTCTATTATTTTTCTTCATAACCAGAAATTGTAATTTTTGCTATATTTTATTAAGAGGGGGGCAACCATATGATATGGTTAGATAATATATGCTCATTTTTGGGTTTTTATACCTATTCCATTGTTTTCAGAGCAACCGTTCTAGTAAAAAACACCTTTCATTTCATTGAAAAATCTTTTCGGATGACAAATATATGTTTGTTTTGGTCCAACAGCTTTCCGGTGCCGAGATGAACGCACCTGTCATTTTATTGTAAATCATTTGGTTACATAATTGTTCTTAGTTTCATATATGAGGATGAGATAGGTATTCTATATGTAAAATAAATCGATGGCTGGAGGGTGGAAGCCATACGATCTGATTTTTATTGGTGAGAGATGACTGTAGGGGACCGTGATCGGGAGCTGATTTTGAGGGTTGTAGTTGCAGTCAGTGTTCTTGTTTCCTATGGCTTCGGTGTGGCTATAGATTGCAGCCTATGTATGCTCCATCATATGTTTTTTTTATTACTTTTTGTGTCCACTAAGAGCACACACATAATAACACCAAAAAAGTAGACTAATTTTCAAATAATCAATGACATCAATACTTGGTTATTTATAAACTATGCTATCAAACAAACCCAAAATACATAAATTAGTTATTCACAATGAATATGATGTTTATCATGTATTCTTGATGTTCTTGTTTCAATTATGACCTTTATCTTGCACTTTATAAATTATTAATCGAGTGTCACAATTAATTATTTAATTAAGTGGCGTAATTAAATAATTAAGTGTCACAAAATTTAGTTATAATTGATTCTCTAGAATTAATTTATTTGGGTGAATGGTTAGTCATATAAATAGTAATTTATCTATATCCATCATTATTAAACCTTAGTTAGTCATGATTTATCACCTTTTGCCTTATCTCAAGGTTCGGAGACATCACATTGTGTGCCTCTCCTTTCCATCCCCTTCTCATAGCTCCACTCTGGATGCTTCCCAACTACACACCCAATGCAAGATCCATTTGATGATTTGATTCAAGGAGTTACTTCCACCATCTCATATATTTTCACTGATTTGAGGTATTTGTATTTCATGTGTCCAAACCTCTCATTCCATAACTTGGAAGTCTCATTGGAATGTGAGAGGAGCGCTTGGTCATTGGAACTAGGGGGGAATTTGGAAAACTTGTACATCCTCTCATGGTGGTTTGCATACCCAACTTCTACAACTTGTTTTGATGAGATTTCTACAATATCTACCAAGTATGGAGTGAATTTCACTCTCTTTGATTCTCCTATATGGGTCATTTGATAGACTGGCAACAAATTTGCTGCCAATTCTAGTACATATAGCACATCACTGAAGTAACTATGCTCTAAATCAATCCTACCAACTCCCTTGGTCTAGATTTTAGAGTCATATCCCATTCAAAATACTGGGCCACCATTCGAATGCATGGACAATAAGAGCTCTCTGGTGGAAACAATGTGTCTAGAAGACCCTAAATCAACGATGAATGATGAGGAATTTGAGGTACCTAGTACAAAGGAATGCCATTTCTCCTTGTTGTCTGAACTGGAAATACCATCTTTCTTCCTTCTACCATCTGGTACAGGGATGTTGTTTTTCTCTAATAACTACGCCATATGGTAAATTATTGTATTCATGCATGACCTCTTTGGATGCCATCCCTTGTGCCAATAGGTGCATTTGGTTTTCCCTTTCCCTTTCTTGTCCATCTCCTTGGGAGGATTCGAACCCCCATCATTGGATTTGGGTTTTTTCTGATTTCCTCTTATTTAGCTAATTCAAATTCTTTTCCTTCTACTTTCCCTTGGAGGAATTCGAAAAAACCATGTCCAAATCCTGATCCTTATCCTTGATAATTCCCATTTGTAATATCTTGTCTTTCTCCAGAGTGAGGGATTCCTTGAAGCTAGCTAGAATCAAAATTTGCTAGTTTCGATGTGACAACTTACCAGAGTGAAAGGTACTGACAAGCATTGAGAATTATGGCCCTAACTTCAAAAGGAAGGAAAGTATCAACTGATACTATTTGTTACCAATACCACATTGTTTTAGTTGAAGCACAAGAGACATGAAGTTGGTGACTAATGTTAGTTTTTCAACATTTAAGCTATCATTATGTTAAGATCTTTTCACTGAGAGAATAACAAGCACAACAATCACATAAGCACATCACAAGAGACAAGAGACACAAATATTTTAGGAGGGGAAACCATAAATGGAGAAAACCCCTCAACTTCCTCTAAGATAGTATCACCACAAGATGAGATCCCAAAACAGTAAGATGACCTCCCAACACAACAGCAGCCTTCTGTCTTCTATCAAGCCAAAGTATTTCCTTCTCCAAAGGTGCGCCACACTTGAGAGAGCAAGTGATGTAATTCACAAGTGATAAATAGAGAGACTGTCACTCTCTATTTATATTCTTCCGTTGACTTGAAGTGCACTCAACCATGTAGGCTTAACTTACAATTACTTACTCGAGCCTACACCTTAATTAGTGTATAATAACCCAAGTGCCCCGAAACTGTGGGGACTTACCTAATGACTTGAAAAGACTTGTTTACATTAATAATCCTCCCGATCAGAACATCGGGGCATGACCACATGACTCAAATACATAATGGAAACATCCCGGAATAAACATCGGGTTACAATACATAAGAAGAATACATTCCAAAGTTACATATACATCAACACTCCCTCTTAACTAGGAAGGTATTCTTTCGACACAATTTTCAGCACTGGTCTTCTTCTCTGTATCATTGGATCATGTTCATATTCAAGTCATCTCTGTCATCAAGTCTTCTTCGTCTTCAAGTCATCTTCATCTTCAAGTCATCTAGATCTGGATCATCTCTCGATCTAGATCATCATAGGACATCATCATAGGATCTAGATCACTACTCGATCTGGATCATCATCACTGAATCTAGATCATCACTTGATATGGATCATCATCACTAGACTGGATCTGGATCATCACTCGATCTAGATCATCATTGTTGGATCTGGATCATCACTCGATCTGGATCTCTCGGAGTCATCATAACTGGATCTGGATCATAGCTCGATCTGGATCTCCACTGGTCATCATCATGTGTGTACTATCTCGTCATAGGAAGTTCTACATATCCAGCCCTTTTTCATGCTGGTTGTAGACCTACTCTCATGTAGGTCTTCGCCCAACACTTACATCTGACCTGCTCGTCAGAAAGGCACGCCCAGCACTCACATCTGATCATGTAGTAAACTACAATCACATCAGAAAGGCCCAGCACTCACATTCACCAGCATGATAGGCACAATCAACTATCATCGGTGAAATGGATCTGCACTTATATCTGACCTACTCGTCAGAATGGCACATTCACCCAGGCCGGAACACATCCTACCACAATGATGAACGAATCTCACCCAGGCCGGAGCCCCTCCTACCACAATGATGAGAGATTTGTGCACTCACATCTGACCTAGTAGAAACTGAATCCTACACTCTCTGTCAGAATGGCCCCCAGTCCCTGATTGAGCTACCTGGTAACGAACCAGGCGCCTCCACTCTCCCAGAGAGTGGCAGTTGCCCTTAAATCTGACCTACTCGTTGGAATGGCCAGCACTCACATCTGTCATGGGAGGAACTTAATCCTTTAGCCATGACCAGAATGGCTCTGCCCTTACATCTAACCTGCTCGTCAGAATGGCACAATCCCACCCAATGATGGAAGACTCTCAACTCTAATGAGGAGAGATTTCTGCACTTACATCTGACATGGAAGGAAATAAATCCTTTAGCCATGAACAGAATGGCTCTGCCCTTACATCTGACCTGCTCGTCAGAATGGCACAATCCCACCTAATGATGGAAGACTCTCAACCACAATGAAGAGAGATTTCTACACTTACATCTGACATGGAAGGAACTAAATCCTTTAGCCATGAACAGAATGGCTCTACCCTTACATCTAACCTGCTCGTTAGAATGGCACAATCCCACCTAATGATGGAATACTCTCAACCACAATGAAGAGAGATTTCTGCACTTACATCTGACATGGAAGGAACTAAATCCTTTAGCCATGAACAGAATGGCTCTTCCCTTACATCTAACCTGCTCGTCAGAATGGCACAATCCCATCCAATGATGGAAGACTCTCAACTCCAATGAGGAGATATTTCTGCACTTACATATGTCATGGAAGGAAATAAATCCTTTAGCCATGAAAAGAATGGCACAGCCCTTACATATGACCTACTCATCAGAATGGATCTCAATCTCAGCACTCATATCTGACATGGAAGGAACTGAATCCTCTCACCATGACAGAATGGCTCAGCCCTTACATCTGACCTCCTCATCAGAATGGCTTTGGGACACATCACTGTCTCTGGGAGGAAGCCTCGATCTGGAGAACACCAAGTCTCTCTCTGAAGTACTTGAACTTCAGCCTAGCCAATGGCTTCATCAATACATCAGCTATCTGTTCCTCCATCGCAACATACAGGAGCTTCACTACTCCTCTCTGCACCATATCCCTGATATAGTGATACTTGATCTCGATATGCTTCAACTTGTCATGGAACACTGGATTCTCTGACAACTTCACGCAACTCTAGTTGTCACAATGTATACAAGTAGCATCCAACTGGAGATCAAATATATCAGATAGTAGCTTCTGCAGCCATACTGCCTCACAACTAGATGAACAAGATGCGACATACTCTGCTTCAGCTATACTCAGTGCCACATAGGATTGCTTCCTACTAAACCAAGAGATCACACCTGATCCCATACTGAAGCAACATCCTGAAGTACTCTTCCTGTCGATGGCACTGCCTACCCAATCTGAATCAACATAACCCTCCAGGTTAATCTTTTGATTCACATCATACTTGAGCCCATAATCAACTGTACCCCTGCATGCTTTGCAACCATCAGGTGAACCTGTCTCAATGTGTTCTCAACAAATCAAATATCTGGTCTTAGGTACATCAAGGACCCAATCATCTGACAATACATCATAGCATCAACTATCTCTAATGAAGCATCACTCAATAGCTTCATGTTTGGTGCCATAGGTGTGGTCATGCAGTCCATAATCCTGAACCTCTTTAGGATCTCTACTGCATACTTCCCTTGTCCAAGGAATATTCCATCTGCACTCTTCCACACCTCCATACCTAGAAAATAGTGCATCGACACATAACAGGAGCATCATTGGTCTTCCGCCTTCAACCTTGAAGCAAAGGTTGGAATCCACTTTACTCTCAGTAAATCCTAG
>LPNX010113390.1:193534-212858 GCA_001517045.1 Pseudotsuga menziesii
GTGGCTTCCTATGCTACTAATATTCTATGTGACCATCTAGTGTATAGACTTCCTTGACATCATTCTTCTTGAACTGGTCTTCCCTTTCTTCTTGGAGGCTAGAAGGTTCTGCATCAATGATGTCACTGCACTCGTCATATTATTCTTCATTTTGAAATGTCGTCACTTGTTCTTTGGAACAAGTCTTCATTCTTCTTTGCTTGTAGGCGATTATGTATGCAATATTTCCTACAAGTCAAATGCATTTATATGGTTAGAAAGATTTCATAAGGAATATTCATACTGGAAAATACTTATGCATTAATATATGATCATGCAACTACTTTAGCCAATACAACATTCATCCATATCTCACTGAAACTTTCTAGATGCCCTCCATCTCTACCAGGACAACATTGGGATTGTGCACTAATCCAATATGTCAGCAAAGAGGTTTCATTCTAGATAAGTAGCAATGGAGAATTTGTATAGCACCATGAGCTACTTACCCATATGCATATTAGTAGTATACTATCATTATTGCAAACATCCTATCATGCATGAAATAATAACTGAATATAAACAAATGCATAACAAAACAATATCATGAAATGACAATTGAATACTTATCTTTATTTGTTTCGAGGGTAGACTCCTTCTTGAGCCTTCAGCTGCATCGTCTTCTTCATTCATAGTCACATCGTTTCTTATCCAAATGCTGAGGTGGATAAGAAGTTCTTCAAGAGTTGAGTTCTTCATATTCCTCATTGCTTGAGGGATCTTCTTTTCTTGATCTTCAATTGCTCCCATCTTCTCTTCTCTTCTTATGATTCAAGCTTCTTCTTCTTCCCAAAGTTTGCTGAAAGTAATCACTTCCTTCTGGAACAACTTCCTTGAATGAATGAATTCCACGATCCTGGGAGGCCATTCAAGGTGGCCATCATCACTTCCACATTCTTCACTTTTTCTTTTACCGCTTCAAGTTGTTCTTTGATTTGAGAGACTCTTATGACTGCATGGTCTCTGCATTCTGGATCTTCACATTCTTCAATTGGTTTCTTTAGGTCATATTCTGACTTTGTTCTTCCCTTCAAATAGCTTGAAATTCAGGAAGACCTTCAACAACATTGCTTGCAATAGGTAGCGCTATGTAATGCACATGTGCAAGCCTTCTATGCCAAAGCTCATTTGGATCTACATGGATCAAGGCTTGTTCTGGATGGCCCTTCAATTCATACAAGCCTCCTTCTTGTTCTCCAATCACTACCGCATCATCGATAGTCTTTCCTTTTGGCCACATGATGATTTGACCATCTATGAATGCAACCTGCATTCCAGAGTCTAGCTTGTATGAATATTCCTCACTACCTTTTATTGGATATTGGTAGTCATCTACAAGTTTCACCTTGTGATGTGATTCATGTTCTGATAGTCTTACAAAGGATTCCTTGAATCCCATCATATGTTTGGAAGCCCCACTGTCTATAAGCCAATCATCACTTCCATGAGTAATGTTACCTATGAGAGTTGATATTAGAACATATTCATCCTCGCTTGAAGAATCTTCTCTTTCATATCTGGATCTCTTTCTGGATGGTTCATCATCCTCTGCAGCATGAGCATGATGCCTTCGTTGGCCTCGTCTCCCTCTGAAACTGGAACCTCCATCCTCATGTAGGTGTCCAATCCATTTTCTTCAGAGAGATCATATACTTCCAGGTTTGGAAGTTTTCAACTTCCGTAAGCTTTTAACTAAGCTGATGTGATATATCATATTGAAATGAGAACCTCAAATGGAAATAGCAAAGGATTAGATCTTACCGATTTGAGGTGTCCGTCCTTGTCCCGGAGTTCGTTGATCTAGGGTTTGTCACAGAAACCCTAATTTTCAAAACTTGCAATATTTCAAATATGATTGGATGAACAGATAGATCTCTTCAAATGGAGCTGTCCAATGTACTCCTTTTCTGAAAACAGTGAAGGGAAGCTCCCGGAACAGGAAGCCCTAATTTTCTGATTTCTTCTGTATAAATGCCTGTTACTGTTTCTATGATATCTCCGAAATTAATGCTCCTATGTGTCTGCAAAGTGACACTGAGGTAACCTCGCATGTCCCTGATCCAACACCATAGGTTTCATCAGAATTGGTTTCACCATTTAGGATTTATGATCCTTTTCCCAAGGTGACCTGTTATAGGACTGTTCAGAACAACGAAGTTGTACGACCTTCCACGTGTCCCTGATTCATCTTCTGAGTCTGATCTTTGGATAAAAGCAATTAAATTCCATGACCTTTCTGTAAAATCTTCAGGAATTCCATTTGGACTTCTGTAGCCCAAGATATTGCAATTTTCCCCAGGTGTCCTGTTTATGGATGATTTCTGGAAGAGGATGGAACCCTAACTTGGAGAGATCATATATCCTAGAATATAGCGAATCAGAGGCTGAACTTTGGACACAGTGTTCATCATGATTTTATATTTGGCCCCTGCAATGTTTAGATTCTGAGACTTTGCCAATCTCGGAATATAGCGACTGTACCAAAACTTAGCAGTTTTAGTATTTAGGGTTTCTCCTAGCTAGGGGTCAAACTAGGGTTTGACTTTCCCAGAGATTTACCCAACCAAATTTCTTGATCCAGGTCTCTAAATTTCGGTTTTGATGAGGAGAAAAATCCTATGCTGGTCTCACCCAAAAATTCCTCTTCTGTAGAAATCCCTAGTTTCCACATCGAAACTGAAAATGCTTGAAATTGAATTCTGCATCGACAGAAAGATGCACCCTTCAATGGAGAGTCATCCTAGCATACTTTTGCTGAAAATATGTGGAGAAAGATCCAAAAAATAGGAAGCCCTATTTCCTATAGCTGCACAATGTCTTCTTCTCAGGTTAGCTCTGATACCATGTTAGTTTTTCAACATTTAAGCTAGCATTATGTTAAGATCTTTTCACTGAGAGAATAACAAGCACAGCAATCACATAAGCACATCACAAGAGACAAGAGACACAAAGATTTTAGGAGGGGAAACCATAAATGGAGAAAACCCCTCAACTTCCTCTAAGATAGTATCACCACAAGATGAGATCCCAAAACAGTAAGATGACCTCCCAACACAACAGCAGCCTTCTGTCTTCTGTCAAGCCAAAGTATTTCCTTCTCCAAAGGTGCGCCACACTTGAGAGAGCAAGTGATGTAATTCACAAGTGATAAATAGAGAGACTCTCACTCTCTATTTATATTCTTCCATTGACTTGAAGTGCACTCAACCATGTAGGCTTAACTTACAATTACTTACTCGAGCCTACACCTTAATTAGTGTATAATAACCCAAGTGCCCCGAAACTGTGGGGACTTACCTAATGACTTGACAAGACTTGTTTACATTAATAATCCTCCCGATCAGAACATCGGGGCATGACCACATGACTCAAATACATAATGGAAACATCTCGGAATAAACATCGGGTTACAATACATAAGAAGAATACATTCCGAAGTTACATATACATCAACAAATAACTCCTGGATAGTATCAAAGTGCACTGGACTCAGGGTGATAAGCACGTTCCCAAGACGATGTCCTCTTAGCTCATTAGTTCTCCCAAAGAGTTACTATATTTTTACCCATAATTCATTTGGGATTCTTAAATTGTCTATATGGAACAAAATATCTTTTGAGATACTCAGGAATAACAATCCATGTGCTTCATCTAGTCTGTTGAAGTACTTGGATTTCTCTACAACAGAGTTTGGATCCACCTCTATGCCCATGGTAACTCTATAGAGATCCTTGGATCTAAATTGAATAACCATATCTCCCTTCCAGTCGAATAAATTGAAAGGTATAGTCAAAATGTGGGTTGCCTCCATTTCTTCCCGCGCTAATGGTGAAGAAATTACTGAAAGTCCTGCAAAAACCACTCAATTTTATCTGGAATTTCTCTAAAAAAATGTAGCTTAAACACTCAAGATTGATATGAAACTCAGTAAACTTTTCTTAGCTCTGATACGATGTGATAATTGCAATCTACAACAATATCTAGGAGCCTTACAAAAACTGACAAATCGATTTCGATGCAAAACCAACAAAAAACCATTAAATAAAAGCAATTTTACATATGAAATGTGAACTTAAATAGTTTAATATTTGACTGTATAATGTTATACCAAAATATCATCAATCCCATGTTATGATATAGGAATTCCCCTGATTGTTATAATCCTTCAACGTTTTCCCTAGAAAAATGAAGGAAGAAATTAACCCATTGCAATTTTTTCCCGTGTTGAGATGGTAACGCTCCTCTCCCATTGACAAAAAGTATTTCCCAAGTCAACACTGCTCCTAATACATGAGCAAGAAGTGGTGCCACCACTCATACCCTCACTGTAAGAAGAGGTTCCCCCTTAGCACCGCCTGTTTGCTTCATTGGAAGAGCGGTGCTCAACTTTTCAAGGAAAAAATAGAAGCTTCGAGAGGATTCTCGAAGCTAACCTCCGTGGAGCCTCATCCCTATGGTTTAGGACCAACTAGAACTCAAGATCCTCCCTTTTAGGATCAAATGTCCACCTCACCCATGATATCCTCAACCATACCTATCCTCCCATGCCTTTAAATACTAGCTTACCCCCCATGGGAAAAAGGAGTAAGAATTGTGTTGCATACCCAAACTCTGTCAAAATCATTCTTGAGTCTTTGGAGGCTAGGTGAAGTTAGAGGTAGGGATCCATTGGAAGGAACTATAAACACCAACAAATGAAGGTTCTATTCTCTCCAATCATTTATTAATAAATGATGTCTTTTCTTTCCCATATTTACTATTTCATATGTTTATATTGCTTGATTCCTTGGTCACGAGCATAGATCTAGTTGACTATATTGTATGCTATCATGTTTCAATTGTTGTTTTCCATCTTTTACACTTTCCTCTATAGTAACATTCAAGGATACTAAGGACAACCTTTGAGAAAATTATTATGGCATCATATTCTAGTGATGAACCAAATTTAGGGATAGTCTAGCATTCTGTGTTTGTGTTTTGTTCTAGATCTGAACCATTCAGACTAGGGAACCAACTCTTTTTTGTATAACGTGTGTATTTACAGCTAACATATAACATCTAAATATGTTTGTAATAGGTTTATATTACATCTGATGTGGTTCGTGAACCTTGGGAAACCCAAAATGATTGTACATGTGAAATTTGCCAAATTGACCTCAACCCCCCTAGGTGGGACAAACTCTCTTTGATTTAGTCCAAATGGCCATGAATTATTGTGTGGACATGGATGAAGTGACTTGTACCAATCATGATTCCTTGGAATGCACGGGTTTTCAAAATAAGGTGAGTGAGAGAGACTCTAGGTCGCATTAAATGCTCCAAAACAGTCCAAAATTGGATAAAATCCACCTCTAGTGCTCCTATCCAACCACACTGTCCACATTCAATGAATGGGAGAGCACAAAAAATGATGAGGGTGTACATGTGGATGTTTTACTAATATGGAGAGCTCATGTGGGTGTGAATGCCTCAATTTAACTGCTTATTTGCCCAACTAAGCACCCTAAGTCCAAAACCATAATGTATTAATTCACAAATGCAATAAAATTGACTAGGGAATTAGAATAAGGTACTAATTGGTTGGGTCACTATTCTCATAGTTTGGTATTCTATTTCCCAATCAATTCCCAACAGTGCATGATATGGATTTGTGTCATAAACAATGTCAATTATTTCAAAGCTCATTCTTAATGAGTTCCTCTTTTCCTGTCAGGAAAAGTTCATCGAAATATAACAGGAGCATCACTGGTCTTCATCCTTCAACCTTCAAGAAAAGGTTGGAATCCTCTTTACTCTTAGTAAATCCTAGAGCAATTAGTAATATGTTCATCCTATCGTACCATGTCAAACCTCAATATCTTCTGCAGTGACTCCCTCTGAAGCAGAGCATCATTCTGCCTCTTCCTTTCATACACTGTGTATTGAAACACTCTGTAGTGAAGTCACAAGTAGCTTCCTCTGCTACTAATATTCTATGTATCCATCTAGGGTCACTGGATATCAAGATCCTCTATCTTGAACCTTTTCAAAATTTCTTCTTGCACCCATCTGTGAGCTTTTCATACTCTATAGTATTTCATCTTCAACCTTGTAGCAAAGGTTAAGATATTCATCACTCTAGGTGATATTCAAGATCCTCATGTATTTTTTATCCCATGGGTTCCTTTTGAGCTCATACACAAACTTCTTTAATTTTCACAGATGCGTCTTCCTGTCATGTGTCTCTACTCGTAGTGGATGCAAATGTATCTTCATAGTTTATTCCTTATTTCTATGAGAAGCCTCGTGCTATGAATATTTCCTTGTATCGCACGATGTTTCCATCTACTGCATGCTAGATATTGTATATCCACATGGAATAAAATATAGACTTCCCTTTACGTCTCGATATTGCATCCTAGACATCATTTTTCTTGAACTGGTACTTTCCTTCCCTTTCTTCTTGGCTACTTCTTCACAGATGGAAGGCTTTGCATCAATGATGTCACTCAACAGTGTCACATAACTAGAGTATGTCTGAAGCCTCTTTCTTTCTTTGGAAGCCTCGTCATACTATTCTTCATCTTGGATTATTCTTTATCTACCATTCTCTTTATATTCTTCTAAATCTCTTTCTTTCATTATGGAAGCTTCATGTTCATCATTATGTATGCTTATTGGAGTGAATCTTGAACTTTTGTCACTTTTTCTTTGGAACAAGTCTCATCCTTTTTTTCTTATAGGTGATTGTACGAGATCTTTCCGACAAGTAAAATGCACTAGTTGTATGGTTAGAACCATTTCATAAGGCATATTCATAATGGAAAATTCTTATGCATAAAAATATAATAACGCAACTATTTTAGTCAATACAAAATTCATCCATATCTCATTTACACTTAAACTTTCCATATGCCTTCCATATCTACAATAACATTATTGAGATTGTGCACTAATACCAATATTCCAGCAAATATTTTTCATCCTAGATAAGTAGCAATGGAGTCTTGTATAGAACTATAGGCTACTTACCGATAACATGCATATTAGTAGTATATTATTCATTAATGTAGACATTCTATCATGCATAATATAGTTCACAACTAAACAAATAGATATATAGGAAAAATACTTATCTTTAATTTTTTCATGGGTAGACTCCTTCTTGAGCCTTCATCTCCATAATCTTATTCATTCATAACATCATCATTTCTTATCCAAATGCTACGATGGATAAGAGGTTGTATAGGAATTGAGTCCTTTGTATTCCTCATAGCTTGAGGGATCTTCTTTGAATCGTGAGAGCTTGATATTTAGTTTCTCCCATATTATCTTTTCTTATTATGAGTTGAGCTTCTTCTTGTGTGAAATATTCCCAGAGTATGTTCAAGGTAATCAATTCATTCTGGCACACATTCCTTGAATGAATGAATCCCATGATCTTGGGAGGCCATTCCAGGTGGTTATAAAAATATCTTATTCTTCTTCGATTGCTTCATCATAGAGTTGAACACTTCCTTTTGGTGTCTTCAAGGATGACAGAAGAGGGAAGAGACGATATTTAATAGAATCCACGATGATTCTGTTGGCTCTAGCCTTAGCCTCATCTCCCTATGGCTCTTAGAACTTCTTTACTGAAATATTGATCCTTCAAGGAACACGAAGTTCCTATACTTCCATACTTGGAAGTTTCCATATTCACTAATCGTGTCATCAAGATGGTGTGATTAGTCATTTTGAAATGAGAACCTCAAATGTAAATAACAAAAATTTAGTTCTTACCAATTTGAGGTGTCCGTACTAGTTTTAGAGTTGGCTAGTCTAGGGTTTGTTAGAGAAACCCTAATTTTCAAAACATAGAATTTCAAACCTCTAATTATATAGAAATATGGGCCTATTTAAGGTGAGCTATCCAATGTACTCCTTTTCAGAAAATAGTGGAGGGAAGCTCCCATAATAGGAAGCCCTAGTTTTCCAATTTCTTCTATAGAAATGACTGATATTTATTCTATTGTATCTCCTATGTTTCAGATCCTTTAGGTCTGAAAATTCTTACTGTGATATCCTGATAAGTATTAGTTCCAACCCCATAGCTTAGAGAAGAAATGGATTCTCCAAGTGGGACTTATTCATATTTTCCCAAGGTGACTATTTTGGGGAATGTTCAGTATAGTGAACTTCTACAGACTGCCATGTGTCACTATTTTATTCTAGTTCTGACAAAATTACCGTAGAAACTATAGTTCATGGCTACCTGAAAAATATTGCAAAATTTCATTTGGAGCTTCCTATCCTGAGATATAGCAAATATCCCTAGGTCACTTGTTTATGACTGTATTCTAGAGGAGGTTAAAAACCTGATTTGGAGGAACCATATATCCTGAAATATATCGAATGTGAGGATGAAATTTATACATAGTGTAGAGCACGAATTTCTCTTGGGACTATAGAAATTTTAGCTTCGGAGACTTCTTTGACGTTGCATTATAGATAAAGTTCTAGGATTACTAAATTCAATATTCTAGGGTTTCCAGGCATGAAACCTTAATTTCCATTAGCTTCCATTGCAATTGTATTTCGGTTGTACAATGAATTTTTTATGATTTAGAAACTGCTACCACCAATAGATGCATCCTAGTGAGGTGGGTTAGCATATCCCTCCTATCTTGATAATCTGTGGAGAGAACACCTTCAACTAGGAATCTCTAGTTCCCATAGTTGCACAGTGTCTTATTCTTAGGTTAGCTCTGATACCATGTTAGATTTTTACCATTTAATCAATATGATCTATGATCTTATATGAGAGAATAACATGCACAATAATAATCAAAAGAGACAAGTGACACAAAATTTTCCTCGGGGAAACCATAAAGGAGAAAGCCCCGCAACTTCCTCAGAGATAACATGAGCACCAAAAGCAAAAGTAAAACCCAAATATATAAATATATAAAGATGATCTCCGATAGTTGTTCTCTCTCTCCCTTGTGCGATCTACTCCTCTCTCACTCATGTGCTACCATTGAGTAAGTGTGTGTTGCAAATAGAGAGTCCCACTCTCTATTTATACTTGTTTTCCTTTTATGTTGGGCTATAGGGCAGACCCAGGTTTTATACCATTAACTTTGCACCAACAAAAAGACCCACAATGTTGGCCCTTTCGGAAACAACCTATGAATAGGTTGCAGTCTCACCCGAAATAGCTATGGGGTGCCGCAGAATCAGGTTTCTGCAAGCAGAAGAGGGATATTACTGTACCTTTAGCCTTAACAACAAATATTTATACCAAATAGAGCTTCGATTTTCACTTAATTAGCTTCATAGTTAGATAAAAGACTTTTCTTGCTTAACCCTAAACTGAGAATTCACAGCGAAGTTAATATTTAATAGTTATCTTACTTTAGCATTCACCTACTTATCAAAATCTGCAAAACATAACAGAAACCACGCAAAAGAACCACAACACAAGATATAATGTGGTTCACCCCCAGTGTAGGGGCTACATCCACAAAACTGCGCTTTTATTCCACTTCTTCCAAAACAACAGTTCTGATCTGCGCACTCAACAGCAGATCCATCCTTCAAGTCTAACTGCGCACTCAGCTACAGTTCCTTTCTTACAATCTCTAAGTTGCGCACTCGGCTGCAGTTCCTTCCTTACAAAAACCCTTTGCACACACAGCTGCAGAGGTCATCCACGCACACAGCTGGGACTTGACCTTAAGAACAAAAATAGATCTAAATTATTTACATCATACAATCCTCATTTCATTAGATGATGTTGACATATTTACATGAGTGCTTATTTATACAAGTGCACTATTACAAAATCATGGGCTTACACCTGAAAATTATGGACAATTACAAAAAGAGGGCTTTGACTCAACCCCGACACCCCTAAGACTGTTTTGAGTCATAACTCTGCTTACAAGCTTCCATAAAAACCATGGAGTTACCAAAATTAAGGACCGTTAAGGTGTGTGCCCCAACAGGCCCCTAAGACTCACCAGTGTCCCATCCCGAGACACTTTACTGGTTGTCTAGCGGGAGAATTTTGTTGGCGAACAGAGTGAACTATTTGTTGAGGCCACGCATGATATCATCGGCTGCTTGCTCCTTCTCCACAAAATCCTGTAATGCTACTGCTGATGCTTCGCTGGCCTTTTCCTGTACAAATGCATCATATTCCTTCAAAACTTTGAGTTGGCTATCTGCAGCAGTGCTCAAATCCAAGGCCTCGTCGACAAGGGGCTGCATAGAATTTTCCAATAGTGTTTCTTTTGTTCTATATGACTCAATTTACTACTAGAGTTCATTGATTTGCTTCACCTTTGGCATCTTCTGCATAGGAGGGAGAGTCTTAATTTCCACTTTCACTACATCCAGCTCTGCCTGTCACTACTTGATGGTTTCTTGCACCTTTTCTACTTCTGGATTTTCCTGCAGTTTTGTCCAGGCGTTGACACTTTCTTCTAGCAGTTTTGTTGTGCTTCTCGCAAGATCAGTGATATTTGTTGCTGAGGTCTGAATATCTTTACGACGCTGCTCCCTGAACTCTGGTGGATTCTCCGGAGAGATGCAAAGTTGAAGCTCCGCGATCTAAGCCTCATGTTCTGCTTTTATCTTTTCAATCTCCCTGTGATACTTTTGTGCATAGTCTTTCATCTTAGCAATTCTTTGCTCCAGTTCTTCCTCAGCCTATATGTCGAATTCAGGAAGATTTCAACACGCCTCATCCAACACTCGCACCCGTGTAGCCTTCTTACGTTCTGCATCCCTCTTCCTCTACTTCGCTTCTTCAAACTGCGCTGCAAGGCTCGCATTCTGCCTCATGGTATTTTCCAACTGTATTTGTTAGTAGTGGTCTCATGCTTGGATCTCCTTCATGATTGCTAATTAACAGAGATGCAGTTCCGTCATAGACAACCTGGTGTAATCTATCTCGACTGTCATGCTCATCTCCGAGTGAGACGCTGCATCAGTTATTATGAGGGTTGCACTTGACACTTGTCCTCTGTTATCTCTGGCTGGCCATTTCCTTGTGTCTTGTTGCGCGCTTACTGGGACACTTCTTGTTGTAGCACCAGTCACGGATTTTTTGTGCTAACTCCTTTAGTTCTAAAATTCACTGTGTTACGCTGGTGAGGGCATCAAGATGCGTAGCTGCAAATTGTGACCACTTGCTAGTTAGTGCTTCTATAGACTTTGTCAGAGCCTGGTCAAGCTCTTCCATTATCATGGTGGACTCTTCGATGATATTTGTACCTTTTGACGCCTTCACTTTCTTTCTGGAGTGAGGTTTGGTCACTTCCTCTGCCTCTGACTTGCGCTTATCTGGCTGATTGGGGTATGAGATGGTTTTGACCAAATCTTCTTCTTCGTATTCATCTCTGTCATCTCCACTCTGGTCGCCTTCACTCTATTGCGATTCACTCTGTTCTTCGCTTTCTTCAAGTGGGTCATTTTGCTACATGTGACTAGGGCCTGTGCCCACATTGATGACTGGAGGGACTGGAATGTTAGGTTTTTTCCTTGCGTTCTTCAACCATTCAACCAGCCACTATTTGACTATTGTGAGGATGTCTTCCTCATTCACCACATATGGCAACTTCGACCATTTGTGCTTATTATATGCGTGGGCCTGAATAAAGACATGATGTATGTCAGCCCTGAAGTTGGATATTCCCACATACTGAGAAAAGAGCTCATTACTTAGCTGCAACGTCTTCAGAATATCATATGAGATACTCATCGAGTAAAAGGAAAACACTTACTTCATCATTTTCTGGAAGCTTTTATCCTGTGACACCCACAGAGATGCGTACCTTGCTGTGCCAGGCATATGTGGAGGAACATCAACAAATTGTGCCTCGGTAGGTTCTTTCCATCCTATCAGTGCAATAAGCACTAACAACCATGAATAGTGAAAGGGTATACCTTTCTCCTGCGCATCTCAGACATCTTCAAGAAATTCCTTAGCAATGTACTCTTCCCATTTGTAACTGTAGCCTTCGGCACAGTTCACAACAATACTGAAAATCGGTGCAGATACTTCATTCGGTCTACACTTCTGCATTAGCTTGCATGCTAGTAGTTCTGCGGCAAAGTGAATGTTTTAATGCTGAATAGTCAAGGTTTGATACCCTCGCTTTCCTTTTGTTAACCCGAAGCATTCCTTCATATGCTACGCCAGCTTCATGTCTTCGTGCTTTCCAACGAATTCGATCCCAGGATCAGGCCCTTCTTTCGACAAGCCTATGATCCTATTAACCATCTCTCCATTAATAGGGATTCTATCGTCACCAATACATAGGTTCCCATCATGCACCAATGCCAATAATTGCTTGACTACCATGGTAATCGGCGTGCTGCGACTGAAGTGGGGGACGTTCAGCATTTTCAGCAAGCTTGCTTTTTCTAAGCCATCAGCCCACTGTTTCGCTTCTAATAATGTCGCTCCAATATTCGAATAGTGGAAAGAGTGCAAGTATGTCCCAGGTGTGAACTATGGAAATTTCCCACGATCATTTGTATCATGGTCAGTGTACTTGAGCCAATCTACTTTCCCTATCATTGTGCTGACCAACTGCACACTCGATGGCAGCGAAGGGGTGCATAATGTGAACTTCTTTGTTTGCTGAGGTAGCTGAACTCCTGGTCGAATAGGAGAAATATAACGGGGCCAGTGTGATGCAAAATTCTATACCTTGCCAAAGTCTTCAAAACCTTCAGGTGGGATCTCTGCTGAGCCAGAAGGGTTCATCTCGGAATCCTCCAATGTTTTCCCTGATTGCTTGTGTCTATCTGCGTTCCTCTTAGAAAAAACTTCTGGTTTAAACTTCTTCCTGGTAGATCATGTCTGCATTGGCTGGGTCGATGCTGGGGGAGTTTCTTCGCACGGTGCAGATGTAGGAGGAGTGCTCATAAGGTTCTGCAGACCCCTCTGTTTGAACTCTCTCAACAATTCTTGGACGTCACGGTCAACTAACATGGACTCAATTGTAAGACTCAAGAAAATGCGTAATGCAACTTCCGCAAGCCTGGGTGTCTTCTTATAGAATACATCAATCAAATCTTTCATAACTATGCATTGAAGACACAAAATCTGACAGAGATCTTGTCCAAACAGTGCTAGATTTCCCAAAATCTCATAATTACAGGTAGTTAATGTAGTTAACGTACCGACGCCGCCAAGTCTGATTTTTCCCAATGGTCACATTTTAGGCTTTGATACACCTTTCTTCTTCAGCACAACCACTAACTTCAGCTTCACCATAATAGGGACCTTCGACACATCTATATACCACAACAAAATTTCTTGGACAGCCTCACTGATTCTTGCAGCGAGCATCTTTTCTAACTTCATCCTGACTTTTTCTTTGTACTTAGGGTTCAACCTATAAGGGCGTTGTTTCATAGGCTTTGCATCAGGATTCAAAGGGATTTCTATCACTCTTATATCACCAAGGATACCTTTCATTTATGAGAAATTCATCGGAAATAGGTCCTGATACTCATGGATAAGTTGTGTCACTTTGCTTATCATTTATTCATCCCAATAATCTCCAATAGTAGCATACTTAGGCATTTCTTCTGACCCAATGTTTACTTGCCTTGTCTTCAAGGGCTAAGTCACTTCTGGTGCTTCGACTTCTGGTCCATGTACTTCACAGTGTCCTTCTGACTCAGGAATGTTTATGTTGCGCGAGTCATCATCCTCGTCAATTCTTGTGCCTTCCAATCAGGTTGGTGCTCTACTATTTCTTTATCATCAAACAACTTATTATGGATCAACCTAATAGCTACGTCTAAAGCAGGACAAGCCTCATTAATAGAAAATGTAAGCACAAAACTATCAACAAGACTATCCCAACTTACAGTACCATGGCGAAGCTCCACCTCCGCATACCAGTTCTTTGCTATAGGTTCCAAAGTGTGAAAAAACCTATGTACCCATTCTTCATGAGGTACATGCTTCCATGCTTCATAACATTGCTCCAAATGTTCCTGAGGGCTAGTCTTACCATTAAATCTGCTTCGTACCTCCTGATTTTGATCCATGAATCTCAGTCGAAGGGGATTTTGACAAGCTTCCCAACTATGGATGTACTTTTTATGACCATTCCACCATCTAGAAGCTCTGGCTCTAAATACTGAATCTAGAGTCTGCATTTTCTGTGAATCTGGTACCTGCTCTGAAAATTGCATAATAAAATCTTCTGGGTCTATCAAGCCATCAAAAATAGGTAAGACTCTTGTCTGTGAACAAATCCATCTGAGAGACTTGGTAATTCTTGCACATCGATGTCCATGTAGTTCATAAAGTCTATTCTACCAATTCTCTAAACCTTCATCTGAATTAGTCATGCAAGAACTATCACACTTCCAGTCCATTATACCTTTAGGAGTAGGGTTAACATAGTCTTCTTCTTTAGTTGTGATGTTGTAGATATGATCCAGAATATCCCGATCTTCATCTTTGACTGGCTCTATGTACCTTTCTCCTTGAGACGGGTCCAAGGGTACTATGACTCTCAAACCTTTTCCTTCAAAATTCATCTGCCTATTCTTAAGGTTGATTACTACATAATTCTCTATTTCCCATTCAATTCATAGCAACGCTGGATAGGGGTTTCTATCATCAATTATTTCAATGACTTCAAAATATGCTAAGGTACTGACTCCATCAATGTCTACTGGGACACTAGGGAATCTTCCTAGNCCTAGCAACGCTGGATAGGGGTTTCTATCATCAATTATTTCAATGACTTCAAAATATGCTAAGGTACTGACTCCATCAATGTCTACTGGGACACTAGGGAATCTTCCTAGGGGCACAATATTCTGTTGATTGGCTAATCCTAACTGTATAGGGGACCATTCAAGGGTAGGTTTTCCCATTTGTTCCCATGTCTGCTTATTTAAGACATTTACTTCTGATCCCAGGTCTAAAATGATATCGTTCATGTCATACTCTCCTATCTGAGCATGTAATCTCATTTCTCTTCCAGTTCTTCTAACTCTATTGATAGGTTTTTCTTTACCAGAGCTTCGCTGAGGTTCGCAAGAAGCAATAAATTTTTGTAAGTCATTTAAAGCATTCTTATTTCGTAAGAGCTTCATACAACTCTGTAAAAATGTTGACAGTGTAGTTACTTTATTTGTTGAAGCTTCTTGAGACTGTGACTGCTGCGCAGGTGCTACTGCTGTGCTCGGATCAACAAAGTCTTTTTTGGCTTCCATAAATGTTTCTTTTTCTATTCCCACATTGAAGGTTGTTGAAGCTTCTTGAGACTGTGACTGCTGCGCAGGTGCTACTGCTGTGCTCGGATCAACAAAGTCTTTTTTGGCTTCCATAAATGTTTCTTTTTCTATTCCCACATTGAAGGTTGGAACTTTCTCTGGGGTCTTACGAAACCAAGCCTCATCAGGTTGTTTCTCCCTATTATTCACGTGCGTCGTAGCTCCACTCCTTGTAACAACGTTAATGGTTGGGACAGGTCTTTGCTCTACAGTAATCATCTGAATATTCTAAGGAGNGTTTTTTCTCCCTATTATTCACGTGCGTCGTAGCTCCACTCCTTGTAACAACGTTAATGGTTGGGACAGGTCTTTGCTCTACAGTAATCATCTGAATATTCTAAGGAGGAGCGCTATTTATTTCTTGTATCTTGGAAACTGATCTTCTTGGAAGTTCGTCCTTCTCTCTGTTAACTTGGATAACCACTGGTACAATTCTATGTGGATACTACCAAAGAAAATTTCTTAAATATCAACAAAAACATACCTTTGCAAGAATTCGTCTGAGCTACGATGAGGATCCTTATTTTCTTGTTCCACAAATTTCTGATAGGTAGCTTCAACCCAATCACCAATTTATTTTACTGAGGACCTCCAAAACATAGCCCTTCAGGTACGACATAGATCCCTCTTAAAGCAGATACTGAGTTCAACCGGCAACGGAACCAATTTGTTGGGCTATAGGGCAGACCCGGGTTTTATACCATTAACTTTGCACCAACAAAAAGACCCACAGTGTTGGCCCTTTTGGAAACAACCTATGAACANTTCTTTTACTGAGGACCTCCAAAACATAGCCCTTCAGGTACAACATAGATCCCTCTTAAAGCAGATACTGAGTTCAACCGGCAATGGAACCAATTTGTTGGGCTATAGGGCAGACCCGGGTTTTATACCATTAACTTTGCACCAACAAAAAGACCCACAGTGTTGGCCCTTTTGGAAACAACCTATGAACAGGTTGCGGTCTCACTCGAAACAGTTATGGGGTGCCACATAATTAGGATTTTGCATGCAGAAGAGGGATATTACTGTACCTTTAGCCTTAACAACAAATATTTATACCAAATAGAGCTTCGATTTTCACTTAATTAGCTTCGCAGTTAGATAAAATACTTTTCTTACTTAACCCTTAACTGGGAATTCACAACGAAGTTAATATTTAACATTTATATTAATTTAGCATTCACCTACTTATCAAAAGCAGCAAAACATAACAGAAACCACACAAAAGAACCACAACACAAGATATAACGTGGTTCACACCCAGTGTAGGGGCTACGTCCACAAAACTGTGCTTTTATTCCACTTCTTACAAAACAACAGTTCCGATCTACGCACTCAGCAACAGATCCATCCTTCAAGTCTAACTACGCATTCAGCTACAATTCCTTTCTTACAATCTCTAAGCTGCGCACTCAGCTGTAGGTCCTTCCTTACAAAAACCCTCTGTGCACACAGCTACAGAGGTCGTCCACGCACATAGCTGGGACTTGACCTTAAAACCAAAAATAGATCTAACTTCTTTGCATCATATGATCCTCATTTCATTAGATGATGTTGACATATTTACATGAGTGCCTATTTATACAAGTGCACTATTACAAAATCATGGGCTTACACCCGAAAATTATGGACAATTACAAAAAGAGGGCTTTGACTCAACCCCGACACCCCTAAGACTATTTTGAGTCACAACTCCGCTTACAAGCTTCCACAAAAACCACGAAGTTACCAAAACTAAGGACTGTTAAGGTGTGCGCCCCAACATTTTAACAATTATTCTACAGGGCTAACCTCACTAGGAGAGTCTAATAACCCTAATATGACTCAACTGTGGGTACTATTGGCCCAACTTACAATGGAGGGTTAAACTCAATCACTTTACATGAATTTATTATATTAATTACTCTCCCGATCATAGGAACAAAGAACTTCATTGGTTTAGAATGAAATAAAATAAAAAATATACAACTAAATACATTCCAAAGTTACAAATACATCAACAAAGTTTGCAGCAAAAGCACGAAGGGCCAATTTAAAAATTGCAATGGTCAAGGAAGACATGAAGAAGCTTCTGCTTAAAGAAATGATTTCCAAGGTAGGCGAGATAAAGCATAAATAGTAGGAAGTATAAACTCTCTACAGCCAAGAGAGAAAAATAAATGATGAAGTTATGACAAAACAAATAAAAGTCTAATAACTTACGGGGATCCTTCGGCCTATATAGTAGAAATTCCAGCAGATAACTAAGGAGCTGGAAGAAGTACTGCCATAACATATCATTTTAAACCATGTGGAACAACTGGAAAATAAAGCAAAGGAGGTCATAGAATAAATTTCTTGGATGCGAGAAATTGTGAAGGAGTTTCAGGACAAGGTTGGTCTCGTGGCACAGCCTGTGCCAGAGACATGAGTTTTGCAAAAACATAAATTTTGCAGACACTTAAAATTTTTCTTAGTTTCTTGGGACGAGCCAAATTTGAGTGTTGGGGGCTTGTTGGGCCAGGGAAAGTGCATAAGAAAGAATTTGAAGCACAAGCATGACAAAGGAAATGTAGGAATGCAACGGGAGAGAAGCAGGTACAGGATGGAAAGAAAGCACAGAGGAGAGAGTGCTATGACATAGATTGGTGTGATGAAGAAAAAAGCATACATAAAGAGGCAGGTAGAAGAGTAAAGGCTAGATAGGTTCATGTCAAGAAGGAATACATGAGCTTGAGTCAGAAAAAGAATAAATGATAGTTTTGTGACTAGTTATGACCTTTACAGGCATACTAAAAGATGTTTATGTGGCTAGTTAAGGCCCAATGATTAATTTAATGCAGGACTTTGTGGATAGGTATGGGTTGTCATCAATGTAATAGAATATATTATGTAGATAGTTATGAGTTTAATAACTAGGTTGTACTTAGTCAAACCTATACGGTATTGTAAACACTATAATTAAGAGGAACTCATTCTGTATAAGGGTTAGCATCAGAGGGATTGTATAATTTCATTGACAACTTAGAGAGAAGTCTTCTAGTAGGTAAGTTGAGCCGCATATCTCCAGCTGAGTGAATAGACCATTTTGTAGGAGTTAATCTGTGGTTGAGCGTGCATATAGTAGAGTAGAAGTGTTTATCTAGGTTGTGTGTGGATTAGTAGGATTAGATAGAATAATAAACTAGATAGCATGAGAGCAAGAAGAGTCTGAGCCAAAAGACATATCTTAAAATAGTACGTAAGTCACAGACTGTAAGGTGCTATATATATTTCTCATGCCAGATGAAGAGCACATTGGTGGTTTTTTCCAGATGGGTTTCCACATTATTTCCGGTGTTAATGAATGATTGAATGTTGTGTCGAATGTTTAACTGTTAATGTTGAATGTTTATTAAGTCTCATTATTTATGGTTATTGTTTGAATGAATGTTTGCAATACTAAAAATTAGTGAATGAATGGATATCTAATCATTGTCAAGCATTATCTATTATTTCATATTTAAACACTATTAAGTCATAATATAAGTCACATCAATGTCAATTACTAGTAAGGAATCCGTTGCATTGCACTATTGCACCAGTTGTTAAGTTCACAAGGACAAGGTTATGTTGCATGCTGGTTCTGGTGGACTGTTGCGCCTTTGTTGAGTAGTGAAAGACTCCATCCATACATATCTATCAAGCACCTTGTACATGTGCCAAGGGACTGTAATCTATTTTCGACTGCAGAAACATGGTTCTGGCAGTTACACATTAAGATATCTCCGGTGAGACTGCACCTACCTCAGAGGTGTTATCGACTGAGCTTGCTCTGTTTTGTTGGTTTTTTTTTTCACGTAGGATATTTTAGTGAGGAAATTAGGTCAACATGAAACTTATAAAAAACTAGTAATCAAATTTGATTCAAAAAAAACAAAAAACCATTAAAAGAGAACAATTTTACATATGCAATGTGAACTGAAGTAGGTTATTCTTTGAGTGTATAACATGTAGATATGTTAGTAACAGTTTTATATTACAT